>JAQHUG010000262.1:578937-647679 GCA_028555095.1 Dicrostonyx torquatus | reverse complement strand
GGAACCAAACTCAAACTCAGGTCCTCTGTAAGAGTAGCCAGAGCTTTTAACTGCTAAACAATCTCTCCAGTCCTGTGTTCCTTTCTTTTTAAAAAGTATTATTATTGTGCATGATGTATTATGTGAACTGATGGGGTGTGCCATAGCTCACGTGTGGTTATAGGACAAGATTGTAGAATTCTTTCCTTCTACCTATATATGGGTTCTGAGGCTCAAACTCAGAAGGCCGTGTTTGTAGGGGTATGTGTGTGTGATCTTAAAAAGATTTTTAGCCGGGCGGTGGTGGTGCACGCCTTTAAACCCAGCACTCGGGAGGCAGAGGCAGGCGGATCTTTGTGAGTTTGAGACCAGCCTGGTCTACAAGAGCTAGTTCCAGTGCAGGCTCCAAAGCCACAGAGAAACCCTGTCTCCAAAAAAAAGATTTTAATTTATTTATTATGTATACAGCGTTCTGTCTGTGTATTTTGTCTGCACACCAGAAGAGGGCACCAGATCTCATTATAGATCACTGTGAGCCACCATGTAGTTGCTGGAAACTGAACTCAGGACCTCAGGAAGAGTATCTCTCCAGCCCTAGTTTTATTTATTTATTTTTTAAAATTTATTTATTTATTATATATACAATATTCTGCCTGCATATATTCCTGTGGGCCAGAAGAAGACACCATATCTCATTACAGATGGTTGTGAGCCACCATGTGGTTGCTGGGAACCAAACTCAGGACCTCTGGAAGAGCAGCCAGTGCTCTTATCCTCTGAGCCATCTCTCCAGCCCCGTTTTATTTTATTTTTTTTTAAAGACAGGGATCTCCTCTGTAGCTCAGGCTGGCCTGAAATCCACTGTATATCCCAAGCTAGTCTCAAGCTTGCAGCATTCCTCCTACCTACTCCCAGGGTAGTAGGGCTCCAGCCAGGCATGTGCCACATTCCTAGCTTTCCTAATAAGTATCTCTGCTAGACTAGTCCCTAGTATCTAAGCTCAGAACTGAGCTCAGGCACTCTGCTCCCCACCCGCCCATACCCATCACCTGTCTTTCCCTCTCTGTTCTGTTTCTGATAATCCTACCACTCTCCTGGGCTCATCCTGTGCTCATCCGCCTCTAGAGTTTTCCTTTTAGTTCCTGCTGCATAATCACAGCCAAAGCCAGTGTGGGATCCTCCTCCCTGCTCAGCTGGATTCCTGCCCTGATCTCCTAACCGGTCACGTGGAGGACACTGGACTTTCTTACTTTAGCCTTCCTCGGAGCTCTTCTGCCTCTTAGACTGTGCTGACTCTTCTGCAGCACAGTCAGCCTCCTACCCTGACCATCCAGACCTCCCCAGCTTCCCTTGCCATTCTGCCACGTGTCACTCGTCCCACCCAAGCCAGATGGCTTCTAGTGCTCCAAATAAGCCGTGCCATTAACCTTTGTGCCTTGCCGTCCCACAGTCTCAAATGGTCCCTCTGTCCCTTCTCCCCTCACACTTCTGACACTGACTCAAAGGGTTAGGGCTTTCCCCCCTCTTTGCCCTCCTTTCCACCACAGAGCCTGGATCAGCTCACCTCTTTTCTGCCAGACACACTTGTTTTTCTTACTCTTCCACTTCCTTGTTTAACTCTCCTACCAGACTTGGGGGGGGGGCAGGGTAGATGCATCATTGTGCTTGCACGCAAAGGCCAGAGGAAGGAGCTCATCTTTCTGCTAGACTGACTGGACAGCAAGCTCCCCGGATCTGCCTGTCTCTGCCTCTTAGGTTCTGGGGTTACGGGCACAGGTAGCAGCACTGTTTTTCTGTTTGGTTGGTTGGTTTTGTTTTATGTGGGTGGTGGGGATTCAGACTCAAGTCTTCATTCTTGTACAGCAACTACCCACTGAGTCGTCTGCCCAACCTTTCTCCTACCAGATTCTAATCGTCTTAAAGGCAAAACTTTGCACCTCCAGCCACCAGTATCTGTGGGAGATGGGTTCCAGGACTCCCTATGGATACCATAACCCACGAGTGCTTCAGTCTCTCGGGATAAAAGCTGGAGTGCTTGAACATAACCTTTGTTCTCCTGCATCCTCTGCTGCTGCATGACCTCTAGGTCACTGACAGCACCCTGACTATGTGCAAACATTATGCAATGCTACCCCGTGTTATTAAGAAATAACAGCAAAGGACAATCTGCATGTCCTCTAGAGATGCAATTTTCTCTGAACACTTTCGGTGGGCAGTTGGTTGAATCCCCAGACGCAGAGCCTTGGCTGTGGAGGGCTGGCTGCAGTCTTCAAAGTAGAATGAAGCGCTGAGCACCCAAGAATCTATTGTCTTTTAAATTAAGCTCCCAGAGGGTTAGTAGACTAATTCTTCAGTAGTCTGTGCTTCAGTCATTCCTGGTTCCTCTCTGACCACCTTCCTGTCTCCACCTTCAGCCGCTCCTGGGTTTACAGGACCTCCACTGTGTGCAGAAGAAGCGGCCCTGCGTCGGGCCCTGGAACATGCAGATGGCGATCACAGCTCGCTGATCCAGATTTATGAAGCCTTTGTACAAAGTAAGTGGCTCATTCTACACCCTCAAAGACTCTCAGGAAATACCCAATCAGCCGGCAGAACTCTCTGTGTGTGCAGGAAGAGGAGGCCCTCTGCCGGGGGGGGGGGTCATTCTTTGTGCCAGTCTTAAAAACTTAATTATAGCTGTTTCCTTTCTTTTCCTAGGTGGAGCAGATGAGGTTTGGTGTCAGGCTCGGGGTCTGAACTGGGCAGCCTTGTGCCAAGCCCGTAAACTCCGAGCAGAACTCGTGGACCTCATGCAACAGATTGAGCTTCCCCTGTCTCAGCCAGCCTTTGGCTCTGAGCAGAATCGCAGAGACCTTCAGAAAGCACTGCTGTCAGGATTCTTCCTCAAGGTTGGAGAGGGGGCGGAAGGGAACTTGATAGAATGAAAGGGCGCTTTGCCTGATGCAGTGGTGCACATCTCTAATCCCAGCACTCGGAGGCAGTTTGAGGCCGGCCTGGTCTACAGAGTAAGTTCTAGGACAGCTAGGGCTACATAGTGAGATTCTGTCTCCAAAAGGAGTGGACAGCAAGGCTGGAAGGTTAGCTTAACAGTTAAGGACTCTTATTGCTCTCTCAGAGGCCCCAGGGAATCCAGGTTTATTCTTAACTCCAATTCCAAAGAATTCGACATTTTTCTGACCTTCAAGGGTAGGCACATGGTGTGCATACATATGTATGTGCAGGCAACACACTCATACACATAAAATAAAATAAATAAATTATTATTATTTTAATTTTACGGAAAAGAATCAAAGGTGGGGGGTGTCTAGGGGAAGAGCTGAATAGGCTAAGCACCTTGCTTCAGTCTCAGGGATAGACTTTGATTCCCAGAACTATGGGTTCACTTGTAATTCTGCCACTGGGGAGGCAGAGACTCCTGGGGCCATCTAGCAGCCACCCTAGTCTATTGGCACTTTCCAGGTTCTGTCCCCCCAAAAGGTGGATGGCACCTGAGGGATGACACCAAAGAGTGATAACCTGAAGATTAACACACATGTACTTCCATGAACACAGACAAACACACATGATTTCTTAGAACTAAGAATCTAAGAGTTTAGAGGACAAGAGGCCATGGAAAATGCCATATGGTGAAGCAAGGACCAGACCACAGCTGAAGATTCACTTTTAGGCTCCACAATACTCTTAATCCTTTCATGCTCCCTTATTTTTTTTTCTCCTTACTGCTTCCTTTTTTTCCCTCCTTTTGTGTGTGTGTGGGGGGGTTGCTTGTTTGATTGTTTTGTTTTGTTTCAAGACAGGTTTGCTACATAGCCCTGGTCTCAGACTCACAGAGATCCACCTGCCTCTGTCTCCCAAGTTCTGGGATTAAAAGTGTGACTCTTCTCTTCTGGGCAGTGATGAGACAGACAGGGTCTCATGGTGTCCAAGCTGACTTTGGACTTCCTGTGTAGCTCAGGCTGGCCTCAAACTCCTGCTCTTTCTGCCTCTGCGTCCCTAATGCTCGGAATACAGTGTGTGTCGCCACACCCAGTATTGGCCTCCTTTTCTTTTCTTTCTTTTTTTTCCCTATGTTCTGGTACTTATTCCATCCATGTATTTGTATTTCAATGAGGTGGCCCAAGACATAGACGGAGCTGGAAATTACCTGCTTCTCACCCACAACCACGTAGCCCAGCTGTCTTCATATTGCAGCTACCGAAATCGCAGGGCCCCACCACCCACCTGGGTGCTATACCACAGCTTCTCCATATCCAAAGACAACTGCCTTTACATCGTCTCTGAGATTCAACCTCAGATGTGAGTTTCCTGACTCCCACTCACCAAACCTAACACTGGGAAGGGGGACTTAAGAAGAGGGTTTGTGAAGGCGGCTGAGGGGGGGAGACACATAGGATCTCATTCTGACTTTCTCCCACAGGCTGGTGGAGCTAGCCCCTCCGTACTTCCTGAGTAACTTACCCCCCAGTGAGAGCAAAGACTTCCTGAATCAGCTGAGAGAAGGAACTGCCGCTGAGTCACCAGCAGAGACTGAATCTTCCTCTCCCCGAGAATATGGAGATGGCTGTGTTCTGCAGTGAGCTGCCTAAGGAATGGAGCCAACCTCACCACACAGCACCAAGGCAGTCGGCCAGTCTTAGAAACCCAAAGTCAAATATACTCCTGGAACCCAAGATCCGAGAAACAATGGGTGGGGGAGGGAATGGAAAGCCACAGTCCAGAAGGACACAGACTTTTCTTTCTCCTTTGTCCATCAGCAAAGGAGCAAACACTGCTCACTCCACACAACCTTACACTCTCCTAGGGGCTATAAAAGCTGTTCCTATGATGCTGAGTTTGAGTTTGGTTCTCCAGTGCCATGTACATCTATGAGTTAGAGATGACACTTTAGAAATGATACCGACTTCTGCAGGTGCAGCCTCTTCCCCCTTTCCACCTCAGACCAAGTCTTTGTGCCACCTGCCATAGCTGTCATTAACACAGAACATGAGTAGTCTGGCTACCATAGGCCTCTGTCCTTGTCACAGTGTTCCAGTCTCTGCCAGAAACAAGACGGGAACACTGGAAAGAGACAAAGTACCCCCTTTAGACCAGAAAGCTTTGCAATCCTCCCGCTGACTATCAGAAAGCCTGCGGTAGCGTTTGGTTCACCTATATTCTGAAGTCTTTCTGATTTTTCATTACATCGTGTGTGTGTGTGTGTGTGTGTGTGTGTGTGTGTGTGTTCGTGCACGTGCACATGTGCATGCACGGGCATGCCATAACACACATACAGTGGACAGAACAATTTGTAGAATTTGGTTCTCTTCTTCCAGCAAGTTGGTCCTAGGGCTCAAACTCAGACGGTGAGGAATAGGGGCAAGTGTCTTAGCCTGCTAAGCCATCTCCTCTTTCTATCTAAAAGGCATCCTGTTTTCCTTCTGTCTGGGTACTCCTTCCCTCCGCCCTTAGTCTATTCATTTCTGAAGCCACTGTCATCCCATACATTGCAAATGTATACGTGGATATGGTGAAAAGAAAGGTTTAGTCCATGGAACCCAAGATATCTCTCCCCTGGAGATCCTGGCCTCACCAATCCATTGTCTCCACCCCTATGCTGTCAGAGAGCTCCCCTGAAGGCAGGCATCCGGAATCTTCTTTCTAGGTCTAGAATTAGGTTTGCCTACAGTTATTGTCACAGGTCCCCAGTTTTCCCTCCCTGGTCCACAGAACCACTTACTTCCTGGCCTCCACATCTCCAGTCTTGGATTCCTAGGTTTGCCAGTAGCAAAGTATATCTTGATCACTCTAACACAGGGCCCATAAACTGTCCGCTGGCTTCTCCTCTTGGTTCTCTGACCCTGTACAGCACTGGAGCCAGATTCTCCTAGATTTTATCCTTTGAGTATATAAGTAGCTATCTTACCTACAGCATAGGTGCAGTGTCACTCTCAAGATGGGGGAGTGGCCCGTAGGTTAGACACATTACAACGTGTGAGACTGAGTTAAGAAGGAATCCTTAGCGATTGTTTTACCGTTGAGGGGATGAGGTGAACAATCTGGTCCCTGTCACAGTCAGCCACATTCGCGCTTACCAACACCTCTTCCATTACCCCAATGTCCCTGATGTCTTCGTTCACACCAGCTCAGTGGCCCCTTCCCAGTGGAACCTGAGCTCTGAGCCCACTCTGGGCAGAATCGCGAGTACATGGCAGCATCCGCGCCCCATTCACTACATCCTGCAGGTTGCCCTCGCGACCCAGGTTCCAGCGGGTACAAAAATGCAGTAGAAGGGCAGAGTCAAAGTGCAGGACAGGGGCCGCTTGGTGGCCGAGGAGCTTCAGAGGACAGTCACAGGCCTTCTGCTCCGCACACTCCGCTGGCTGCACAGCACAGGGCCGCGGTAGCGCTCCTCGGATAGGGGTCGTTCACACCACCGAAGCGAGTCCGGACACCGAAGCCACCTTGTTGTCCTCGGCCCAGGGCTGCAGATTCTGCAGCGCGAAGAGCGAAGAGTTGTGCAGGCAGAGCGGGTCCGGGGGCAGCGGCGGCCTCAGCGGCCGGGGCAGCGCGTCCTGCTGCAGGTGCAACAGCAGGCGACCCGCACGGTGCCGCTCCGCCTCGCGCTCCTCCGCCGTCTGGCGCCTGGGCGAGCGGAGAGCCGGGGTCAGAGTGGCGGAGAGCCCTTCCCCGCCACTCGGCCCGCCCGCGCCCCGCGCCTCACCGCCACTTGGTGCGTCGATTCTGGAACCAGGTCTTAACCTGCGCGTCGGTCATGCGCAGGGCCTTGGCCAGCGCAGCCCTCTCTGCAGATGCCAGGTACTTCTGGCGAAGGAAGCGGCGCTCCAGCTCCAGCACCTGCGAGCGGGAAAAGGAGGTGCGCGGCTTCTTGCGCTTCGGGGGGGTCCGGTTTTGGTAGGGGTGGCCTATGCGACGTGTCCCAGAGAAGGGCGAGAGCGCAGCTATGGGGCGGAAGAGCAGGGCAAAGTTTGGGGGTGGTCCGAGGTGACACTAAGAAGAGAGCCCCTAGTCCTTACTGAGGCCCCGCATCCACTGAGGCCTCGTTCAAGCAGGGACCTAGGAAGAATGGGGGTCCCTCCCAAACTTCACTCTGTCCCTCCTTGCAGTGGGCACGGTAGGACTGCAGAGGAAGGGCACATGCACCCAACGACAGCAGCTCTCCTTACTGCCTCTCCTCTGTGGGACCGAGAAATGTGGGGTCGCAGAGGGTTCACGGGGATGAGCAGAGAGGGAGGGAGAAAGGGGTAAGGGAGTTGGGACAGAAAGCTAAGAGGCAGAGAAATGGGGTCTACAAGGGAAGAACGCCGAGGGGTTGGGCAATCTCACCCGTGAGCCTGTCCTTAGCAAAGCGGCGGCCGCTGTCCATCCAGGGGAAGGTGAGTCCCGCTAGGCCCCCGGCGCCGCCCAAACCCGAGGGTCCAGGCACCGCGGGGGCCGCACCCGAGGGCGGCGGCACCGGCAGCGGGCGGTGCGCGGGGACACGGATCACGCCTCCCGGGCCCACTCCGGAGCCTCTGGGCAACGGGGCCAATGAGCCGGCCTGAGCGTAGCCGGAGGCTCCGTGGAATCCACCCGAGAACGTTGCATTCTCCCCGTGGCTCTGGCCCGCCTGACCCTGGCCCAGACTGCCCCCCGGGGGTTCGGGGCCGCTCAGGATCTGATCAATGCCGAAGCTGATGGGTTCGTGGTGCGGAAGGTGGTGCGGAGCCAACACCGCCGGCTCCATGGGTCTAAATGAGAGGACCCGGAGGCTGAATGGCTGGGAAGGGTGTTTCTGACAGCTGCGGAGCCCGGCGGCGGCGTGCTCCGGCCAGCGGCTTCAGGGGCCGGCAGGGCTGGCCACGGCCGGGCGACGGGGCCCCCGGGACAGCAGCATCCCTGTGCACCGGGCGCAGCCGCGCGCGTGCCCGCCCCTCCCGGGCGTCCGTGCAGGGACTCGCATCCCGGAGGAGCGTGGCGGGCGGGGGTCTCGGGAGCGCAGGTGGACACTAGGCTGCCCAGGCCGCTGCCCGAGTCCGGTGTAGAGAAGGGTGGCCAGCTCAGGCAGGGGCAGTGACTGACAGATCGGGTGGGCAGAAGGGGCTGAGGGAGGGCAGGGGCGGGGCCCTGTTGTTAAAGGGAAAGGGATGGTTGGATGTGCCAGGCGCAGGCATGGCAGAGGAGGGCGCGGGTGTCAGAAAGGCGCGGTGCGCGGGAGGGGCCGCTGACTCAGCCGGGATGCTCGCGCGCCCGCATCCTCGCCGGCCTCCGCCTTCGGGCTGCCTAGACCTCGCGGGTTCCTCGGCTGGTGCTTCTGTCCCCAGCCCCCACTCTTCGCCTCCCGATGGGTGCCGCTGGCCAGCTACTGGATTCGTTGTGGCCCCTAACCAAATGCCCTCTGAGACAAAATCTCGTTGTGGCTTCCTAGCTATGTAAGAAGCGGCTAGGGGACGGCGATCCGCGACCTGAAGTCCCAGGAAGAGGCCTGGTGTGGGAAGCAAACGGTGACAGGGCGTGTTCGGTGGGCTCCGGCAGGGAACGAACATCTGAACTTGGGGTTGTGGCACACCTCCTGGCTTTTCCTGTAGCACTCCTCACCCTGGTCCTGACCGGCCAGGAATCGGTGCCCTGTTTCTTTGAATTTCGATTTTCTGAAATTGCTGTAAATCGGACCAGGGTCTCAAATGGACCAACCCGGGCCTCCACCGCGGGATTCCACTCCTCTAATTTGCATTTCGGAAATCTATCCTCACACACTCTTCTCCCTTCTCTTCTCCCTTCTCTAAGGCGAAAGGGCGACACTTGGGGACTCGCTTAGGCCTTGGGAGACTCCCCGCTCCGCATCCTACAGACACTTCTCCCCACCCAAGGCTCAAAAAACGGGCCGGAGCGTGCCAGCCAAGGAGAGTGGAGGAAGGATAAAGCGGCTCGGTGACCTTGTGACCTCTGGGCGCGGACCCAGGAGCTGAGAGTGTGTGACCTCCGTGTCCCTCTCTAGGATGGGACCCCTGCCGGGTGGGCCCCTAAGCCGAAGACACGCCCCCGCCGCCACCCTGCCCGGTGCAGGCCGCCATAATCGGGTTAGCTAGGCCGGAATTACATTACCTTCCCCAGCCCGCCCCGGCCCTAGGGGGGGCCCTGGCGCCTCCGAGCCGGTGAGACTGGGCCCGGGGAGGGGGGCAGCGGGTGGGCACGGAGGAGCTGCTCAGCTTGCCTTGGATACATCCTGGCCAGAAGACCCCGCCCCGCTCTGCCAAGCCTGGACCCTCACCCCTGCCCACCTCAGAGCTCTGCTCCACCCTGCGGCTTTCCCGCGTGAAGCGAAGTGTCTAGCAAGTATAGACCTCCCTGAGACTACTGTTCTAGTTGTTTCTCCAGGATCCCCCAGGGAAAGGCGCCCCTCCTTTCTCCCAGCAGATGGGCTGGCAGCCTGGCGCCTGGGGCAGGGTGAAGGGGTCTTTTCTCTCCTGGGAACCAAGATATTTGGGCATCTGGACAGAAACATAAAAGTAGATAAAAGTGGGCCCTCCTTTCCAGGGTTCTCCGAAGCCTGCGAGGTCAGGGGGGTGGGGCGACGGAGGATAGTGGCTACGGACCCAGGAGGGCATTAGTACTGTGTGAGAGGTCCTCTCCCACCTTAGCCACCTCTATCCTTTTCCGCTATTCCTTTCACCGCACTGGCCACAGAGGATGCGCAGGGCGGGGTGGGGGGGACGGCAATTTGGCTTTGGTGCTTTTTATGTACGTCCCTAGAGAACACACTATCACTTCTCCTACCTCCCGCAGGACCCTCATTGTTCTGAGCTGCAGAGGGAGGGTACACCTAACATGAAGCTCCAAGCAAAGCCTTCTGCTCCGTGGGAGCCTAGGGACCTGGCCTAGAAAGGTAGTCTCCTGCAGGGGGACTGGCTTGCAGGTGTGCTCAGGAGGGTGAGCTTCAAGAAGGGAAGGAACTGTGTCACGCATCAAACTGCATACATCCTTCTGAACTCCAAGAGCGAGTCAGTGACAGACAAGGAGGTGAAGGTCTGTGCAGGTGGCACTCACCCACTGGTGACCTTTTGAGGAGAATGGTCACAATCGGCAGTACACACACATCTGGGAGCTAATGAGGAAATTGTCTAGTACCTGACTGTAAGGTCTTCCAGTTTTGCCAGCCCCACCTAGGAGTTTCTCTTCTTGCCTTAATCTCTGCTTGAATGGTTCCTTCTAGTTCAAGTTAAAGATGAAGGTTTCTAGATTGAGTGCTTCCTCCTGTCCTACCATATGCATTTGTGACACACCCCCACATGTGTTTTTCTTTTCTTTCTCCCCTGCCCCCTTCTTTTAAAAAAATATTTATGATTGTGCCTTGGTATGAAGCCCACACTGGTCTTAAATTCTTCATCCTCCTACTTTTCCTCTTGACCTCCCAGACCCTGAGTTTATAGGCCTGCCCCATCATACCCATTTACCCCTGAGTTTCTGATTCACTTGTAGCTGAGAGTGCCCCACCTCAGCTCCTTCCCTTCCCTTTCTCCCTAATGTTAGTTGTTCTTCAAGATGGTCCTAACTCTTATGTCACCATGTCTGTCATCAGTTTAGTGCTTCTGATATAGCACAGCTATATCAGAATTTTCTCATTTGGACAGTCTTTCCCTGACTTCTCAAGAGAATGTTTTAATCTCCTCTTTCCCTTGTTATGCCCATAACTCTTGCTTAGTTTCTTTCCTTCTCAGCTATCCTGTGTTAACCCAGTGGAGACTGGTTTTTCTACACCACTTCTATTTTATTTATTGTGCAGTGTGTGTGTGGGGGTGCAGGTTTTATTGTGCAGTGGGGGGTGCAGTGTGTGTGTGTGTGTGTGTGTGTGTGTGTGTGTGTGCAGTGTGGGGGTGTGTGTGCAGGTTTTACTATGTAGCCCTGGCTGGCCTGGAACTCATTCTGTAGACCAGACTGGCTTCAAACTCACAAGAATCCCCCTGCCTCTGCCTTCTGAGGAACATCTTGCAACCAATTATTTCTTAAATTTTCTTTTTAAAAAATAAGATTGCATTTCTTTATTTTTTAGCTCTCTCTCTCTCTTTGTGTGTGTGTGTGTGTGTGTGTGTGTGTGTGTGTGTGTGTGTGTGTAGATGTACCGTAGTATGAGTGTGGAGGTCAGAGAACTACCTCTGTTGTCTCCCACCATGTGGGTCCCAAGGATTAAACTCAGGTCGTCAGGCTTGGAAGCAATCACCTTCACCTGCTGGACCATCTCATCAATCCTTGAGATGTCCTTTCCTTTAGCTTCTATTTCAGTTTCTTTTGCTTTTTATTTTTGGCTTTGTTTTGAGCACTGGGAATTGAGCCTAGGGCTCATGCATCTAGGCAAGAGCCCCACTGCTGAGCTGCATCCCCACCACTGAGCTGCATCCCCACCACTGAGCTGCATCCCCACCGCTGAGCTGCATCCCCACTGCTGAGCTGCATCCCCACTGCTGAGCTGCATCCCCACCGCTGGGCTGCATCCCCACCGCTGAGCTGCATCCCCACCGCTGAGCTGCATCCCCACCGCTGGGCTGCATCCCCACCGCTGAGCTGCATCCCCACCACTGAGCTGCAGCCCCAGCCCTGCTTTATTATGCTTCTTTTGAATTCTGTAACATGGACTTCCTCCGCTGGCTTTGCATCTTCTGCTGCAGAGAGGACTTCAGGGGACTGAATTTAGCTTTTATCTCTATTCAGGTTTCATTCATTCCAGTAGCCTCAGTTCCCACACCACCCAGACAGCACTGACATCTGCCATTTGGGCCTCATCTCTCCAGTCTCACTTCTGTCCTAGCTTTCTGGCCAACTCCACCATCTCTCTTGAAGCCACCTTAAGTCCAACAGGCTGGAGGAAATGCTCACTCCTCAAGATGCTTATTCAGCCTCTTGCCCAGGCCTACCCACTCACGTCCCTAGCTGCTTCCTTCTGCCATACTTTTCTTTAAAGTTTAGCATGGAGCCTCCTCCTCCTTTGGACAGAGTCTTCTGTAGCTCAGGCTATGAATTTGCTATTGTAGCCACAGCTGGCTTTGAACTCTGATCTTCCTGCTTCTGGGTGCTAGGATTACAGGTGTGCTTCATTTCCAGTACAGTCTTTCCTTTCCATTGCTAAACTCTAAGCTGTCACCATCATGTGTTCATTCAGAATATTTCTAAAACTTTTCTTTAAATTTTATAACCACGTGTGTTTGCCTTTTCGATGTGAAGGAGCCCTTAAAGGCCAGGAGTTGGATTCCCCTGAAACTAGAGTTACAGGTAACTGACAGCCACCAGCCCAACATGGGTGCTGGGAACTGAACTCATGTCCTCTGCAACAGCAGTGAGGGCTCTTAACCGCTGAGCTGTCCCTCCAGCCACCATGCACCACTATGTGCTCAGATCTGGAGATAAAGATATGAATAGCAGAGGGAAGGAGATACCTAGATCTGGAAACTTACATACTAATACAAAAGGCAGATTAAAAACTAGAAAAATAGGGGGCTGGAGAGATGGTTCAGTGGTTAAGATACTGACTGCTCTTCAAGAGGACCTTGGTTCAATTCCCAGCACCCACATGGCAGCTCACAACTGTCTGAAGATCCAGTTCCAGGGGATCTGACACCTTCACATCAATGCACATAAAATAAAGTTAAATAAACCATAAAAATATTTTTAAAAAACTAGAAAAATACTATAATATATAGTGTGTATATATATATGTATATATATATGTATATATATATACACACACACACTCTATAAGGCGACACAATAGAATACACACACACACACACACAGATGGTGGTGCATGCCTATAATTCTAGCTACTTGGGGCTGGAGAGATGGCTCAGCGGTTAAGAGCATTGCCTGCTCTTCCAAAGGTCCTGAGTTCAATTCCCGGCAACCACATGGTGGCTCACAACCATCTATAATGAGGTCTGGTGCCCTCTTCTGGCCTGCAGGCACACACGCAGACAGAATATTGTATACATAATAAATAAATAAGTAAATATTTTAAAAAAAATTCTAGCTACTTTAGGAGGCCAGCTGGAATAATACTGTGAGTGTTTCAGGAAGGAAGGAAGGATAAAATAAAAGAGAGGGGCTCAGGAAATAGCTCAGGCAATAAAGAGCTTGCTATGCAAATGTCTGGATCTGAGTGGAGTTCCCAGCATTCATGTGAAAAGCTGGGAGTGGGGGAGCATTGGGGAGGTAGTGACAGTAGTGTCACAGGCCTTGTTGGCCAGTCATGGTAACCTTATTCGCACGGATCCTCTCTCTCCTCAGGATCCTAAGGAGTCTGTTTTCTGGCCTACACATACACATGCATGCACATACATGTGTGCTCACTGTAGCATGCACATGCACACATGCAAACTAAGTTACATTTTTAAAGTTACATTTTAAAAGATTTATTTGTTTAATTTATGGATATACATGTTTGCCTGTGTAAGTTTATGTGTGCCGCATGCATACAAGAGCCCATGGAGACCAGAAGAGGACATCAGATCCCCTGGAACTGGAGCTATAGGTGGTTGTGACTTGGGAACTGAAACTCCAACCTGAATCCTCTCAAAGAGCAGTAAGCATTCTTAACCAGTGAGCCATCCTCAGGCCCCAAGCTTTTTATCTATCTATCTATCTATAGAAAAAGACCCAGAACCTGGTGTGGTGGCACTTGCCTTTAATTCCAGCACTTGAGAGGCAGAGAAAGGCAAGTGGATCTCTCTGAGATTAAAGCCAAGTTTGATCTATCTAGTAAGTTCCAGGCAGCCAGGGCTACGTAGTGAGAGCAACTCAAAAAAAACAAAACAAAATCAATGCTAACAGTGCTAAAACATGGTAAGAAGAAAAATAAAGCAAGGACATTAAGTGAATAGTTTGTTTGTGCATTGGTAACCCAGAAGTCTCAGAGAGACCTGAAAGAGGGAGGAAGCATTCATGGCCAGTGTGTCAAAGCAGACCCCATTTTAGTGTTCTTATGGACTAGAAAGCAAGGAGCTCAGTGTGGCTGGGGAAACCACACAAGGTGTTAGACTTCTATTCTGAATGAAAAGGGAAACTCAAGTTTGGGGCTTATTTATGTTTTTGAAATTTATTTTATGTGCATGAGTGTTTTGCCTCCATGTATATATGTGCACCACAAACACGGTATGACTGTGGAGGCCACACTAGGGCATGGGATCTGCAGCTGGAGTGACAGATTGTTGTAAACCTTTTTGTGGGTGCTGGGAAGTAAACCCAAGTCCTCTGAAAGAGCAGTCAATACTCCTAACATGAGACATCTCTCCAGTCCCTGGATTTGTTTAGTTGTGTGTGTGTGTTCCTAGGAATGCCCAGAGCCTGGGCCAAGCACTCTACTACAGAGCTGTAACCCCAGTTCTGAAATATCTTTTTTGTTGTTGTTGTTGTTTTTCGAGACAGGGTTTCTCTGTGGCTTTGGAGCCTGTCCTGGAACTAGCTCTTGTAGACCAGGCTGGTCTGGTCTCGAACTCACAGAGATCCGCCTGCCTCTGCCTCCCGAGTGCTGGGATTAAAGGCGTGCACCACCACTGCCCGGCTCAGTTCTGAAATATCTTAAACAGAAAAAGGAAAGCACATAATCTAATTTTTTATTTGTTTTCAATTTTTTTTTCCCCAGAGAGTCTCTCTGTGTAGCCCTGGCTGTTCTGGAACTCACTCTGCAGAACTGGCTGGCCTCACTCTCAGAAATCCAACTGCCTCTGCCTTGAGCACCAGAATTGAAGGTGTGTGCCACCACACTTGGCTCAACAATCTGATTTTCTAAATTTTATGATTTACTTATTGCTTGCTTGTTTTTGTTGTTGTTGAGACAGTTTTATGTAGCTCAGGATGGCTTCAAAATTGCTGTGTAGCTTAGGATGACCCTGAACTCCTCATTCCCTCTGCTTCTACCTCATAAGTGTTGGGATCACAGGCCTGTGCCTTAATTTTTTAAACAGTTTTCTTGAGGTCTAATTTACATTAAGCTGCAAGTTTTTTAAAGTGTATACTCTGACTGGTCTCCACAGATGTAAATGCCCATTAAACTAACAACACAATCAAAATACGGAACAGTCATCAGAAATGTTGTGTTCTCTCCAATCGATGATCAGAATCACTCTTCCATGCTGTGGGAAGAAGAGACAGGAGCAGGAGCAATGCTGGACAGGAAGAAAGTGGTTGAGACCTGCAAGGCCTGAGTTGTGATGAGGGTAGCATGGACCAGGTAAACCATAGCTGTAATTAGTTGATTAACAAGCCATTAATACTTCCTTGCTGTTTATGTACTCCATAAATAAACAGCTGTTTATTCCATTCATGGGGTAACACACATGCATACACATACACACTCTCTCTCTCTCCTGTCAGGTACCTGTTGACATCAGTCTAGTCATTCCAACCCTTTTAGGCCCCATTCCTTCTACTACCACTCCCAACCCACACAGTTTTGTTATCTATTGGCTTTTTTGAGACAGGATTTCTCTGTGTAACAGTCTAGGTTGTCTTGGAACTCTCTCTCTCTCTCTCTCTCTCTCTCTCTCTCTCTCTCTCTCTCTCTCTCTCTCTTTGGTTTTTCGAGACATAGTTTCTCTGTAGCTTTGAAGCCCGTCCTGGAACTAGCTCTTGTAGACAAGGATGGCCTCGAACTCACAGAGATCCGCCTGCCTCTGCCTCACAAGTACTGGGATTAAAGGCGTGCGCCACCACGGGCCAGTACTTCTATTTCCTTGATCAGTCCTTTCCATACTACCGTTCTTTCCTATTTCCATCACACTTATACCCCTCATCCATGTGTCAATCATGCCTACACAGAGTTCCATCTTTTTCAGAAAGTATTTCAATGTTCGGGTGGCTATCTCCCCTCTGGCTCCAATCTCCAATTGTACTCGGTACTAATAACGCTTCAGAGTAAATTTTTTTATTTTTCGATTTCGCTGTAAGAACGCAGTGATGACAGTGTATCAATCCCGGGGACCCCCGGGTCCTCACCCAGTGCGGGCCTGGGCCTATGCTACTTCAAGCACTCGCTGCCCAAGTATCTTCGCTGTCAGTCCTCCCCTCCTCCTTCGGCATCTGCTCTGCATTAGTCTATCCCAGGCCTCCGCAGGCGCCGATGATTAAATCATCATCATTAACCAGGGCCTATTCCCCCCACCCCCGGCAGCAGCGAGAGAGTGGGGAGTAAGATCGCCACGTTCCCGGAGGGTCTCTCCCTCCCCACCCCACCCAAAGCACCCTCTCCGAGACTTCGCGAAGCCGGGAGAAACTCCCGCGGTGGAGCGGGGAGAAGGCCCGCCACCCGGACGCAGTTCCGCAGCGCGGACGCCGCAGCAGCCGAGTAGGGTCGCACTGCAGGGTGAGGACCCGGGGTCCCAGGCGAAGTCGTGTCCCAGGACTCCCACTCTCAGGAGCATCACGGGCGGCGATCGCACGGCCTCGGGGTCGGAGGGCACAGGTTATCTATCTATCACAAGCTCCTGAAGTTGGTCCAGAGGTCGGGTGAGCGCGGTCGGAAGGACTCCCGTGGGAGCCTGCAATACCGGGACCCTGCTCCACGACCCCCCCCCCCATTGCCTAATGACCACGGGGAGGGGGGGCCAGCGGGCTCAGGTGAGCACACGGGGAATGAGAGAAGGGGTGAGGGCGGGGTGTGCCGGAAGATTAGCCAATCCGGAGAATTTGAGGCCCTCGTTGCTATGAGACAAGTCCCGCCCCGCAGGCGGTACCGGAAGTGGCAGGCTGGGATCAGCCTTTAAGATGGCGTCTCCTCAGGGGGGCCAGATTGCGATCGCGATGAGGCTTCGGAACCAGCTCCAGTCAGTGTACAAGATGGACCCGCTACGGAACGAGGTGCAGGGGCGGTGGGGTGACTTCTGGGGTCCGTTAGCTGTGCGAACCCAAGCGGGCGAGAGGACGGGCGGTGGCGGGACAGGCGCCCAGTGCGCCTGCGCAGCAGTGGGGTGCGCGGTACGCACGCGCGATTCCGGCAGGATTGCCAAACGTCGGACTAGGACGCCTGCGCGTTTGTGTCACGGAAGGCGCTTGGTCTCCCTAGGGAAAGGAGGGTCGGGCGAGTCCGGGAGAAGAGAGCACCCGCTGTGCGCGGAGCCCTCTGCTGGGCGGAGGGGGAGCTCATCTTCCCCACCCCCTTCCACGGGCCTGACGGCCGAGTCCTGTGACAGGAACTGCTCCGGAGCTGGGAAGTGCAGAGGTGAGGTGGGGTGGGTTTGCGAGACCAGTGAGGAGTGACTGAGGGTGTGTCCGCAGGAGGAGGTCCGGGTGAAGATCAAAGACCTGAATGAACACATCGTCTGCTGCCTGTGTGCCGGCTACTTCGTGGATGCCACCACCATCACAGAGTGTCTCCACACCTGTGAGTGTCCCGGATCCTGCCCTGACCTCACCAGGCTGGCTGCAAGCCTCTGTGCTGTCTGTCCCACTGGCCCTATGTGCCGGGGTCCCAAAGGGCCTGAGCGTCTGCGTTTCTCCTTACAGTCTGCAAAAGTTGTATTGTGAAGTACCTGCAGACCAGCAAGTACTGCCCCATGTGCAACATCAAGATCCACGAGACGCAGCCGCTGCTCAACCTCAAGCTGGATCGGGTCATGCAGGACATAGTGTATAAACTGGTACCAGGCTTGCAAGACAGTGAGTGGCCACCTTTTGTTCGTGGGGCCTCCTGACTCTCATGCTGGGTGGCAGCTTGATGTGAACGACAGTCTTACTGGGAATCATCTAGATAAAGAAAGAGGTCAACAGCCAGGACAAAGAGAATTAACATGGCCGCCCTTCACCCCCTCCTAGGTGAAGAGAAACGGATTCGGGAATTCTATCAGTCCCGAGGCTTGGACAGAGTCACCCAGCCCAGTGGGGAAGGTATGTCCTTGGTGGTCATTTGGGGGAGGAGGGAGGCAAGTAAAGCTCTCAAAGCATTTCTTCTGCCCAGGTTTGCTCTCTGGGGAAAAGGGGGTGTGGAACCTGTACCAGCCTCCTCAATGTCTACTTTTTCTCAGAGCCAGCCCTGAGCAACCTTGGCCTCCCTTTCAGCAGTTTTGACCACTCTAAAGCCCACTATTATCGCTATGATGAACAGTTGAGCCTGTGCCTGGAGCGGCTGAGGTGAGGGGCAGGTCAGAGGTTGCGTGAAATGATACTACTGGTGACTCAGAATCGGCTAAGGGACTTACGGAAAGGCCAAGGGGTGAGGGAGTGGCTGTTCCCTTGAAGAAAGTGTGCTATGGATCTAGGTGGGAGAGAGGAAAAATGGAATCCTCTAACTTGTTTCTGTTTCCATCCAGTTCTGGCAAAGACAAGAATAAAAATGTCCTTCAGGTGAGAAAGGCTGAAGGGAGGGCCTCTTTGAAGGAGAGCCTCTCCCAGCAGCCCCTTCCTCACACACCTGTCCTCTTCCCCCTTCGCTGCTCCTAGAACAAATATGTCCGATGCTCTGTTAGAGCTGAGGTACGCCATCTCCGAAGGGTTCTGTGTCACCGCCTAATGCTAAATCCACAACATGTAAGTAAACCCACTGTGTTATATGAAAGAACAAGAGACTGAAAGGGGAGGGACATGTCTGGTTTGGTGGCTTGTGTCTGGAAGGAAGCTAAGACAGGAAGATTACTTCAAGTTCAAGGTTAGCCTAAGCTATACAGTGAATTCCAGGTGAGTCTGGGCTCCAGAGTAAGACCTTGTTTTCAGAAATTAAAAAAAAAAAAAAATATGGGAGGAAGCTCTGGTGAACCAGCTTAGCCACTAAAGCGCTTGCCTTGCAAGCCAGAGTTCAGTCCCCAGACCTAAACCAAAACCAACCTAGTGAGCAGTGCAAATTTATAACCCCAGTACTGGGACTGGGACTGGCCTTACCCTACTTGATGAGTTCCAGACCGGTGAGAGAACCTGTCTCAGAAAAGAAACAAGGTGGATGGGGCCTGAGGAACAACACCCAGAGCTGTTGTTCTCTGGCCTGCACAGACATAGCACACAATGTGCACAGGGACATACACACACACTCCAGGACAGTCCAGGGAACAGTCTCTGCCGAGTACTACCAAGGTCTCTTCCCTGTCCCATCTCCCCCTTAGGTACAGCTCCTTTTTGACAATGAGGTTCTCCCTGATCACATGACAATGAAGCAGCTATGGCTGTCCCGCTGGTTCGGCAAGGTAAGCCGGGTGCCATGGGTTGAGGACCCTGCAGATGCTAACAGCCCACTCATTTTTTCCTTTCCCTTCTTTCCTTAGCCATCTCCTTTGCTTTTACAATACAGTGTGAAAGAGAAGAGGAGGTAGGGGCCAGACTTGCTTCCACCCCCTTCCCACCCCTCCCCAGATATTTATGTGAAATTAACTGTGGCTTTATTTTTTGAAATAAAAGCTTTTAAAAAGCATTTTTCATCTTCCTTGACTACTCACTGCACACTCAAGCTTTGGCTTGTGACCTGGTTGCTCAGCAGTCTCCCTGGTATCTACCAGATGTCCTCAGGATGTCCTTCATGACTTGCAGAAGGAGCAGCATGGAGGCCCACGGTGACCTGAAATCTGGCCTTTTTGGCAAGGGAAGGCTGTCTACATGGCAGCTCTTGCTGTCCTTATGTGCTGCAGGATATGATAGCTGCCTCAACGGAAATGTCACAAACATGTCAAGAGAGGAGGGTGTGTGGCCCCTACAGGGCTGAAGCGGAGGAAAAGTAATATTTAAGGAAAAATCCAAATAATTGCATTTGGTTGTGTAGCTTGGGAACTAAAGACAAGAAAGAAGAGCCCACAAATGGCATCTAGTGGTGCAGATCTGAGCCTAGGACAGCTGTCTACAGAGGCAGCTAGCCTTGGGGATGGGGAGTCAGTGAAGCTACACTGAGATGGGGAAGACACCAAGAGGAGCTTCACAGAAGAGGGGCGTGGTCAGGCAAAGGCATGTCTTGTCTCTAAAAGCCCACTGTACATGACGAACTTCGGCAATAATCCCAGCCAGTGTCCTGGTTCTATGGATAGCTACATGGGAAAGTCAGAAAGTATTTCCGCACCCAAAAGACAAAAAACAAAAACAAGCATTGGTGGAGTACACCTACTCGGAGCACTCAGGAGGCAAAAGCAGGCAAATCTCTGAGTTTGAGCCCTCCCTGGTCTACGGGACAGCTAGGGCTAGTAAAAGAAACTCTGTATTCAAAAACCAAAAAAACTAAACAACAAAAACCAGGTAGTAACAGGCCAAAGACAAACCCAGGACATTCTGAAGAAAACCTCAGACTGCTGCCCAATCTGGGATGAGCTGCAGTGAGCAAACAATTTAAGGTCTGGGGGTTCCTAAGTGTAAAGCCTAAATTTTATTGGCTAAAGGCTGACTCCTGGAGCTCAAGGGAGTCTTGGTATACAGCTGAGGTTGGAAGGCTGTCAATGAGCTAAGAAAGCCTACACTTGGATCTGGAACTTTGACACTTTGCCTTATGTTGTCTGGAAACCTTACCAAGTCCTTGGGACACATGGAGAATATAGGGCCAAGGCAAAAAGTGTTCCAGAAGATGAGCTGGGCCAAGCAACTCTCATTTATAAATTCCAACATTGGGGAAGCTGAGGCAGGAGTATTTATTACCAGGAGTTCTGGGCTAGCCTGAATGGAGTACAAAGTGAGCCCTTTCCAGGAAAAAAGTGCTTGAGTATCTGAGGCAGATGACAGGGATCTGGGTGGGGCTGCATCCCAAAGATTCCGGTTCCCATATTTCATTCCTATAAAGCTGGGTATGTGTGGGGAGGGGTGGACAACAGACTCACCTCCTCCGGGGACCCCTCCCCCATTCAAAACAGCTGTTCTCAGAAGCTGATCTTAACAGCAGGGCATGCTGGGATAAATATCCCAATAGTGTTCCCCTAGTACGTCCGAATCTAAATACAGCACACGGCACCCTGGGTGTCCTCGAGGGTTTATGCGCCTCTCTTGAGTTTCTTATGGAGGCATGGGCAAGGAGGAGCGCTGCTAAGCGCAGCAAACACTGGGGGAGTTAGACTGGTCTGTGTGTTGTCCCCCTCACCCCCGCCCGCATTCTGCGAAGGTACTTGCTCTTGGGTATGGCAGCAGCTCAGCAGCAAAAAGAAATCTGAGGAATTGGGGTTGAACATAATCAAAATACAAAATATAAAATTTTCAAAGCAAAAATTTTTAAATAAAAATGCCAGAAAGCAGTTTGTATCCATGAACCTCCGTGCACCACCATCACTCCCGCGCGCGCGCTAAATAAATGCTTTTGTTTTATTTTAATTAAGTCGGGCCTGAAGACTAGAGGTTCCTAGCTCAGGAGTCCTGAGCTCCCACACCTGGAGATGTGGCCTTTACTTTGAGGCTGGGACAGCCAAAGGTGCTAAGGTTTAGATCTGGCTGGAACGATGGGGTCGGTGGTTGCCACAATCTTCGCAATCCTGTCAGCGCAGTGGCAGCGGCTTCAGTGCATCTCCTGTGGTTGCTGATGCTGCGCAGCTGCAGACTCACTTTCCTTTTCCCACCCTGACCCCGAGGCCACTTGCATCTCATTTAGGGTTATCACGCCAGTGCTTCTGGGGAGGGGGGTGCAAAAACTCAATAGAACTCAACTCCAGAACCCAAGGGATCTGATTACCACTTAGATCCTCAGTCTGAAAAAGGAAACTGCCCCAGGCTGAGTGCAAGCAGTTCTGAGGTTGAGACAAGAGGATTGCTGTGAGTTCTAGGCCACCCTGGGCTCTACCACAAGACCCTGTTTCAACTCCAGCCCCCAAAAGAAAACAACCCAGAGATAGAGGGACCTCTCCCACACACCTTGCTTGGCTTTTCTTCCTTTTCCTTTTTGTGTGTGCTAGGCAAGTCCTCTACCAACTGACCTATATCCCCAAGTCTCTAAAAATACTTTTGTTGTTGAGACAGGGCCCCACTATGTAGCTCGGGCTGTTCTGGAACTTACTATGTAGATCAGGCTGGCCTCAAACTCCGAGATCTGCCTGCCTCTGCCTTCCAATTGCTGGGATTAAAGGTGTGTGTCACCACACCTGGCTTCTGACAAGATTCTTTGTCCACTGCCACAATAGGGCAATTCTGAGCAGCCTCCAGTCCAGCTTGCTCTTACAGTCATTTATTGAACAGACCTAAGGGCTAAAGGGGCAAGCTAAAGTAGCCTGGATGGAGGGAACCATTATGTGACAGGTGGGTGTCTGAAAGAAATGAAGGTCTGAGTGTAAGCATCCCAGCTTCTACTCTAAGAGGGATTGAAAAGGGCCCTGAAGTGTCTGAGGGGACAATGGGGAGACAGAGAAGGCTGGAGACCAGAAGAATTGCCTGAGGATGCCAAGGAAGACAGCCCGGATCCTTTAGGACCCCAGAGTGCTGGACCTATGGGTGTAAAACAACCGGGTACCAGGAAATTTCTGTGCCCCCCAATTCCTGTAGGGAAAAGTCTAAGAGACAGCTGAGCACTCCTCTCAAGCTCAGAACCCAGGTTTAATCTCTTACTGTCCCTCATTAATCACTCACCCTCCTCAGGCCCCCTCTGTGGATCCGGTTTCTCCTCAGCTCAGGTTCCAGATGCGCAGCCACAAGAAGCCCCCTCAACGGCCCCAGGATAGTCTGGACTAGTCCCTAGGCATTGGGATGGCCTTAGCCTCTGATGTCAGGACTTCTTCCCTTTAACCTCTCCACTTCTCCTTCCTCCCCCAAAACTTGTGTCTGAGGACTATCCCTTCCATCGCCTGAGCCCATCTGCTGAAGGGAGGAGGTAGGCAGGAGAGATGGGAGGAGAGGAGGGCAAAGCCCCTCAGGAGAGCCCCACATTCCTCACACACACACAGGAGTAATTGAGAACAGAGGTAAAAAGGACATAAAAGCCACATAATGGATATGTGAGGCGAGGTTGCAGTGTCTTTTGGGTGACAGGACTGGGAAGCGGGGTGGGGCAGTTCCTGCTGCCTCCTGGGATGGGCTTTAATTGCAGAGTAAGTGAAACCACAGGGCCTGTGCTGAGGACTGAGGCCTGCAGCAGAGGCCCTCTACTGCCCTCTCCCCCACTTCATCCCCATTAATAACCAATTAACAAGGTTTTGAAGTGGTTCAGCTTTTCGCTGTGGCCTGGCTCTGCTCTCTGACCCTTCATTGAGCTTCAAGAACATCCCCCAGGCTTCCAGGAGGCTCTGAATGCCTGAAGGCTGGGGTGTCACCAGAGGGAAAGGGAACTATTTATTGGAAAGACACCCATCCCACTTTCAAGGGGAGTGTCCTATTGTCAAGGAGCCTTTGGCCCAGATCCCCAGGATCTCCTAAGTTCTATTTGGGGCACCACAACTCTAAGTTACATATTTGCCCCAGGGGACAGACCAGTGACACTGAATAGTATGGGAGATGCTGAGAGGTCTACAGGAAAGGGGACATGGGGAATAGTCCTGTGGGGGAGGGGGCTGTTATGGTTTTTCATTTAACTGTCAATAAAACAAACATAGATAGAATACTAGTTTTGCCTTGGCACAGTGGCTCACTCCAGGAGGATTGCTTTGAGTTTGAGAGAGCCTGAGCTACATAATGAGACCTTAGCTCAATCATAAATAAGTTAATTAAAATTAAAATTACAAGTCATGTGTGGTGGCACACACCTTTAGTCCCAGATAAGTTTGAGACCAGCCTAGTCTACATAGTAAGCTCCAAGACAGCCAGGGCTACATAGTGAGATCTTGACTCAAATTATGATAATAATAATAATAATAATAATAATAATAATAATAATAATAATAATAATAATAACAATTTAAAAAGAACATTGGCATGCCCGTTGGTAGTAGCTGAGTCTCTGTGCCTATAAGGTTTCGCCTTCAGCTATTCGAGGCAGGTATAGCAGAAAGAGAGCCCAGGCCGGTCCAGCCTCACTAACCCAGCTTCATTGTCCCAGAACTGTCTTATTTCAACTCAAGATGATCATGGAGGGCTAACTCAGGTGAGAATAAACGTGGGGGAGAAGAGGACAGAGAATACAAACAGCAGCGAACAGACTAGATCTCAGAGCTTGCGCCTAAGTTGCCAGTGCCGCCTGCTTCCTGGTCTGGCTGGGTCTGTGAGGTCTGCTCTTCAATTAGTCTTCCCTGGAGAATGACCCCATAGGGACACCACACCTGGACTATGAGAGCTTTAAAAATGACAAAGGCAGACCCACTGGTAAGCCAGGAAGAAGAGCAGGTTTTCTGTGGAGACCAGTCCTCCGGAGCAAAGGACCCTTCCGGAACCTTAGTGCCAGTCCAGGTTTCTGGAAGCTTTTTGGATGTGTTTTAATTTACTGGGATCTCTAGGCTACAGCAAGGCAGACTCACCTTCCCCATTCCTTGTGGTATCTTTTTATGACAGTCATTCCGCTAGGCCAGGCTCTCCCAAGTCTTGATCCTGGACTCTCACACTGTACCAAACCATTCCCAGCCACCGTGTTCTAGGACCGTTTCCCAGGGTTGAGTGGGCTAGATTAGACCAGGTTAGGATACTGAGTTCCTAGCTAAAATTCAGGAGCCTAACACAATCAACCCTGATCCTGTTTCTAAGAACTCTGCAAATCCCCAGCCCTCAGGCCCAGGGAAAGCAATTTTATTGCCCAGAGTTTATGAGCCAGAGGTAGGTGGGGAGTCAAGCAGCAAGCAAAATCCAGTAAAGTAAGCCCAGTTTGAATGTGCACAGAGAAATCACCGGCTTCTCTCTACCCTATAGAAGAAATAAGGCTACCAGGACACCTACGAGCTCCAGATTCACTGTGGGCTTTGGAGGGAGGTGCGGGTGCAGAAGGAGGGGACATGGGGCTCCCACCCAGCTCTAGGGGGCGGGTCCGAGTCAGGGGGCCCAGATCGGAAGCTGAGCGCTGGGGGCCCGAGGTGGTTGTAGAGCCAAGAGCAGCGGGAGGCGGGATCGTTACAACCCAGCTTGCCATGAACTCTGGACGCCAGCGCCGGACACCCTTCAGCATCGCAGACATCCTAGGCCCAAGCATGATTCCCCGAGCTCCTTCTGCACCACAGCTTCCTGAGGCCAGCCCTGATCCCGGGTCACCACTGTGTGCGCTGGAGGAGCTGACAAGTAAAACATTCCTAGTTGGTGACCCGTGCTCTCTGCAGCCTTCTGAAGGTATGCCTACAAGGTCGTGGGCTTGAATTCAGTTCTCTCTCCTTCCTCTGTTTCTCTCTGTCTGTGTCTTTACTGTCTCTGTCTGTCTCTCTGTCTCGCTCTCTCTCGTCCCTAGTCACAAAGTTTTGTTCAACCCTGGGCAGTCATTTTTACCCAGCCCTGCTCTCTGCCCTAATGTCAGGAGTTGCATTGAGGCCCGCAAGTCTCTAGAGTTAATTCCTAGACCTTGCAGTTGCTGCAGAGGGTCGCCACCGCCGCGGGGTACCTCCAGGCTTGGAAGAATCTAGGGACCTCTTGGGCTGGTGCATTCGCTGTATGCGGGACAATTGCGACCGAGATAGGCCGCGGAAGAGACAAAGGCTTGAGCGCTAGGCAAGAAATGAGTAAGGCAGGCACTTAGGACTAGGCAGAAAGCTTCGGAGACCTTCTAGAGAGCCCTGTGCGAGAAGGTCCATGCAGCTGCTTTGGGCATAGGAACCGCCTCTCTGCCCTCCTTCCCTCTCCATACTCCCACTGTGTCCCTTTTTGGCTCCCAGAAAGGGAGCTGATGATTTTAAGGATGTATAAACAGATGTCTTTATATGGCCACCAGGCCGGGTGGGTCACGTACCTCAATCTAGCCTCTAACCTACTACCTCACCTTACCTGGAACTCCAAAAGCGTCAGAGAATCTTCTCCAAACGGCCATGACCCCTGCACCAGATCTCCTCTGGTCAGTCCCACCCACTCCCCTGCGTGAGCAACCTTATTTCTCTGTTGCCAGCATTTCCAGAGGCCCGCTTCTCTTCAACTCCCTGGCCTGACCCGGTGGGAAGGGATCCTGGTGCTGGGCCTCCCCCACACCTGCTTGAGCCTTGCGACCCTAGCTTTTCCACCCAGACCACAGCTCCTCCAAAGCTGGAGACTGACATTTCCGTCTCATCCCGGCAGGCAGAGTCACCCAAGAGGCGCCGCCGGGTTCTAGCGCTGGTGTCCGGAGACGCCGCAAGTCGCGCACAGCGTTCACTGCACAGCAGGTGCTGGAGCTGGAGCGGCGATTCGTCTTCCAGAAGTACTTGGCACCGTCAGAGCGCGACGGACTGGCTGCGCGACTGGGCCTGGCCAATGCGCAAGTGGTCACTTGGTTCCAGAACCGTCGCGCCAAGCTCAGGCGGGATGTGGAGGAGATGCGCGCCGATGTGGCCTCTTTATGCGCGTTGTCCCCGGGAGTCTTGTGCCACCTGACACTGCCAGACAGCGCTTCAAGCCCTGACCCTGGCCCTACAGGACCTGATTCTGAGCCCCATTTATCGGATGAAGAGGTACTGGTGGACGACTGAAAGAAAAGCTTCTGCCAGCCCTGGATTCAAATCTGCTAAGGGCCTTGCCTGGGTTCCCGGGTAGAAGAGAGAGACCCACTTAGCCCTGTTTTGTCCCTCAGTCCACACTCCTACTTTTTTTTTTTTTAACTCGTTGAGAATAAAACCGCTGTTCTGCAGCAAGGTGCCTCAATCCGGGATGTCCGCTGCCCAAACCAACGCAATCTCCTACTCACTGGGAAATTGGTTCTGCTGCCTTGCGGTTCCTTTAAAACGTGGTGCTTCCCTTAGCCCTGGTAGTAACCCTAAAAGGCGGGTGTCTGGCTCTGCTCATCTTCCAAAAGAATCTTGAGGTCAGGATTTGGACGCAGGCATCAGCTACTCTTAAGAGATCCGACCGTCTCTCCTCTCCGGAGACACTGGGTGGAGAGGAAGTGGGCAGGACTCTAGCGGTGGCTTCCGGTCACCACCCTCTACCCCCTCCTGGCCACCTTTGTTCCCAAGACTGTCTATAGACTTGGAGACCTCAACAGGAAACTTTAGGTTGTCCCCTATGTGATAACGTGTTTCTTTCCTTTCTTTTCCCTCTTTTTTCTTTTGAGAGACAGGGTTTCTCTGTGTAGTTTTGGAGCCTGTCCTGGAACTCACTCGACCTCCCAGAGATCAGCCTGCCTCTCCCGAGGGCTGGGATTAACCGCGGGGGAGCGTGCCACCACCGCAACCCGGCTTTCCTTTCCTTACTCTTAAGTTCTACTAGGCTTCCTGACTGCATTAAGCGCGCTACACTAAACCTAGAACACCTGTGATCCCAGCACTTGGGAAGTGGAAGCAGGAGGATCAAGAGTCTGGGCTATAATACACACACACACACACACACACACACACACACACACACCCCAATAAAGAGAGAACTCTATGATGGGACACAGAGACACACCACTGTCTGGAAAGAGGGCACACCCACTTCTACCTCTGGGACCTCTGTCCTGGTGTGGGAGCAGGGCATGCCTGACTGGTGAGAGGAGCTCAGCATAGCTGTGACCGCCACAAGGACATCTCAGCCTGGCCCAACTGCTGATATCTCTGACATTCATTTCTGCTGGTCATTGATCACTCTCCTGCAGAGGCACCTGGGAGGGACTGGGAGCACCTAGGAGTTACAGGCCCACCCTGCCAGTCTTTAGGAGACCACCACCCAGCTAGGGCCTCCACTGCAGGTGGAGGGCCAAGAATGGGAAATTCCAGGGAGGCTGAATAAGGCTGGAAAGCAGTGATGCTGGTATCTTCACGGGAGAACGAAGTGCTTTGTGTGAATCAATCAGCAGAACAGCCGACAGGTGGACGTTTGGTCGGGTGCTAGGAAAGAACAAGGACACTGCCCCATAGGTGGTAAGACAAGGTTCATCTGTATGCTTTTCTGACACGAGTCTTTGTTTTGTGTTGTTTTTGTTTTTCAAGACAGGGTTTCTCTGTATATCCCTGACTGTCCTGAAACTCATTTGTAGACCAGGCTGGACTTGAACACAGAGATCCGACTGCCTCTGCCTCCCAAGTGCTGGGATTAAGAGTATATGCCACCACACCCAGGATAAGGAAAATGTGGTACATTTACACAATGGAGTACTACACAACAGAAAAAAAAACATCTTGAAATTTGCAGGCAAATGGATAGAGCTAGAAAACATCATTTTGAGTGAGGTAACCCAGACCCAGAAAGATAATTATCACATGTACTCACTCATAAGTGTTTTTTAAATACAAAGCAAAGAAAGCCAGCCTACAAATCACAATCCCAGAGAACCTAGACAACAATGAGGACTCTAAGAGAGACATACATGGATCTAATGGGAAGTAGAAAAAGACAAGATCTCCTGAGTAAATTGGGAGCATGGAGACCTTAGGAGAGGGTTGAAGGGGAGGGAGAGGAAGGGAGGGAAGCAGAGAAAAATGTAGAGCTCAATAGAAAAGTAAACACTAAAAAATAAATAAATGAAAAATGAAAAAGAGATTATTTTCATCGTATGCATGTGTTTTGTTTGCACATATGTATGTATACTGTGTGTGTGCCTGATGCCCACACTGCCAGAAGAGGGTGTTGGATCCCCTAAAACTAGAGTTATAGTCAGTTGTGAACCCACATCAGCTGGAAGCTGAACCCAAGTCCTCTGCGCCTCTACAAGAACAGGAAGTACCACTTCTCCTGGCATGTTGTTTGCCCCCCTGTCCCTGTCCCCTGGATGAAACAAAAGCACATGCTTTCAACTCCGCCAGGTACCAGCCCTATAGAGGAAATTAATAATAGACTCTGTATTGCAAACAAGCATGTCTTCGAGGCTTTAGCGAGGCCAAGCAGAAGAACGCTGCTTAGAGTAGGCTGATAGGGTATGAGAGAGACTGGCAGAGGCCTTTGGCCACTGCAGAGGGCAGCATCTGGAGGGAGAAGCATGGGGCAGTCACAGAAGGGAATCTGTGTGATTCTCCTAGTGACTGGGATTATGATTGACAACCTTATAAACTCAGCACTGGAAGGAAAATGGCATGGGACAGAGACTGTGGGACAGAAACAGCCACTGATGTAGAGCTAAGAATCTGTCAGTCATGCTCAAAACATATTCTTTGCAACTGCACCACCCTTCCATACACACAGGTAGCACAGCAATCTGGCTCTGGCCATGCCATGTTTTACCTTCTAGACTTCTCCAGCAGGCAGTCCTCTCTGTTGGGTTGCCCAGCACTGCCAGGTTTTAGCACTGGGACAGCAGCACCTCCAGGAGACTCGGGATGGCTGAACACCTCCTTGTGTGATGACTCTGCACTTGAGCTTCTGAAGCAGAGCCCTGTCCACTAGGAGTAGCTGGTGTACAGCAAGCAGGGGGCAGGGTGTCAGAGTGACTCAGACTCATATGAGGCTAAAAGTCCTGAGGAAGGAACATTATTTAAAGGTGTGTCTAAGAGTCAGTGTGAGAATAGTTATGAATGTGACCTAACACAAAATGGTAAATCTACTTAAAACATTGTGGGGGCTTTGTGTGTGTGTGTGTGTGTGTGTGTGTGTGCTGTTTTCCATGTATATGTGACTGCAAGGATATTTTTGTATGTGTATGCATCTGTGTGCAATCATGTGTGTTTGGAGGTCAGAGAAAAATAGCAGGTGTCGTCCTCAATTGCTCTCTACCTTATTTTATTTAATTGAGTTGGAGTCTCACTTTGTAGCCCTGGCTGTCCTGAAACCCACTTGTAGACCAGACTGGCCTTGAACCCTTGGAGATCTGCCTGTCTCTGCACAAGCTCTCATGTCTGGCTCCTCCTTATTAAAGGAAGGAAGGAAGGAAGGAAGGAAGGAGAGGAAAGAAAAGAAAAGATGATGATGATCTAGGTATGGTGTCACACGCCTTTGATCTGAGCTCTTGGGGTGGGGAGGGGCAGAGATAGCAGATCTCTGAGTTTGAGGCTAAGCTGGTTTACATATCAAGTTCCAAGTCAGCCAGAACCATATAGTGATACATTACCTTAACAAATGAGAGAGAGAGAGAGAGAGAGAGAGAGAGAGAGTCAAGCAATAGAAGACATCTAGCTTCTATGAGTGTGTGTATGTGTGCAAACACACATCCCTCTCATATGTGTACAACACTCTCTCTCTCTGTGTCTCAGAAGGTAAACAGTGATTACCTAGAAGGCTTACTGAGCATGGATTGCTGTGAGCTCAATGCTCTGTAGCCTGACTGAAGTTCCTGGCCTGGTGCCTGCATGTTTACAACCATCAGTTTCCTAGGTGATGTGGATGGTTCTGGCGCGGCCCACAGACCCAGGAATTCTGCATTGTGTTAACTTAAAAAGCAGTGTCCTCACACACCTTTTTCCATCTAGGAGTCACAAATACACTGGACAGCTGCGGGCAAAACTCAGTTTATTTAGCAGCCTGGATGGATAGTTTCTCAGTTTCTCCTTTAGTTCTCTAACTACTACGTGAGGCAGGGATTACCTCTATTGTGCAAATGAAGGGGCTGAGCTCAAACACTGAGAGACCTGCCTCAGGGCCCCAGCTAATCACTGCTGACTCACCTGCTTTAGTACTTGTGAAGTCCTAAATCATAATTAAAAAATTGTCTAAGGCCGCAGGGCAGTGGTGGCACACGCCTTTAATCCCAGCACTTGGGAGGCAGAGGCAGGCGGATCTCTGTGAGTTCGAGACCAGCCTGGTCTACAAGAGCTAGTTCCAGGACAGGCTCCAAAGCTACAGAGAAACCCTGTCTCGAAAAGCCAAAAAAAAAAAAAAAAATTGTCTAAGGCCTATATAAAAGAGATGTTTCAACGATTACAAATGAAAGCGGTTGGAGATTTAACTTGATGGCAGAGAGCTAGCTCTATCCCTAGCAATGGAGGGGTGTGGAGGGAGGGAAGCGGGGAGAAGCTAATTGCAATGCCAGTATCAAGGAGCGCAGAGCTGTTAGTCCCACTAGCTCTGGGTGAGCTGAAAGAAGAGTTTCTCAAATGCAAACTCTTGAAGAATCTTTCAGCAGGGGGAGGAGGTGGGAAGTTGATCACTTAACACATGAGAGGTCAGAGGTGTACAGCAACACAGATAGGAATGTTACCAGAGGCTGGGAGCAAACAGAATTGTATCTAGAACAGACGGGACAGAGACTGAGATGAGGGAAGGTGAGCATCCATCATGCCAAAAGGTGTGGTTTAGTCATTATCCATCACTGGGACACTCTACCCCCAGCCCTGCTCCTCACCTATGAGCCCTCTAGAGCTAAAAAGCAAGCCAAACTCCATGGTCACTTCTCTGACTCTGCTATAGTCTCAAAGCCTGAACTTCTGTACAGTTTCTGCTATGAGCCTTGGAGGACTTCAGGGTGCCCTTCCTTCGATGCCCTCAGGAAATCTCTCTCTCTCTCTCTCTCTCTCTCTCTCTCTCTCTCTCTCTCTCTCTCTCTCTCTGCCTCCATCCTTTTCAAAGGAGAGATGGCTCAGTAAGTACAAGCACTGGCTGCTCGTACAGAGAACCTGGGTTTAATTCCCAACACACACATTACGGCTCACAACCATCTGTAACTCCAGTTCCAGGGGATTCCGTGCCCTCTTCTGGACTCCACAGGCAACATGTCAGACCTGTGTGCAGGAAAAACACTATACACAAAAAATAAGAAAAGAAAGAAAATGAACATTAAAAACAAATATTTTGGCTGGGTGTGGTGGTGCATGTCTTTAATCCTAGCACTTAGGAGGCAGAGGCAGGCAGATCTCAGATCTCTGTGAGTTTGTTAGCCTGGCCTACATAGTGAGTTCCAGGACAGAGCTACATAGTGAGACCCTGTCTTGAAAACAAAACAAAATAAAAAATTGTGCTAGGTCCAGTGGTACACACCTTTAATGCCAGCACTTAGGAGGGAACGTTAAATTCTAGCCTCATCTACATAGTGAGTTCAGGGTCAGCCAGAGTGATGTAATGAGTGTGTGTGTGTGTGTGTGTGTGTGTGTGTGTGTGTGTGTAGATGTAGGGGGGCATGGAACATGTATGGAGGTCAGAAGTCAGCCATATGCATTCCAGAGATCAAACTCAGGTTTTCAGGCTTGGTGGCAAATGTGTTGACCCAGTGAGCCATCTCTGAAGCCTGATTTCATTCTTGCGGCATTGCAGTGAGGATGTATTTAACTACACGGAGCGTGACGAGCCGTGTTCTGAATGTACTAACTCATCCACTCTCTATGACTCCATGATATAGGGTTTGTGGGTATCCTCATTTAAAGTTTTTAAAAGATTTATTATACTTTTTACTTTTTTTCGAGACAGGGTCTCTCTACCTAACTCTAACTGTCCTAGAACTCACTATGTGTGGCATACCTCTGCCTTCCAAGTTCCGGGATTAAAGGCATGAACTACTCACTTGGCCCCAAGATTTATTTTACTTCTAATTATGTGTGCATGTCTGTGTGGCGGTATGTGCACTTGAGTACAATACTTGCAGAGACCAGAATATGGTGCTGTATCCCCTGGAACTGGAGTTACAAATGGCTGTGACCTGCCTTGTGGGTGTTGGGAATTGAACCAGCGTCCTCTGCAAAAGCAGTAATTGCACTTAACTACTAAGCTGTCTCTCCATACCATCATTTTAAACATTTATTGTGGGGCACTAAGATGGCTCAATGGGTAAAGGCACCCGCTGTGAAGCCTGATCACCTCCCCAGGATCCATGTGGTGGAAGGGGAAATTGATTCCTGCAAGTTGTTCTTTGACATTCCTACACATGCTATGACATGCACACACACAGACACGTACACACGCACACATAGATGATAGATAGATAAATAGATGAATTAATAACGTTTTAAAAGAGTTATCTTACTCATGTGTGTGTATGTACACATATGAGTGGGTATACATACTTTGGGGTACAGTGGCCAGAGAAGGCATCAGATCCCTCAGCACTGACACTGCAGATATCCTTCCAGACACCTGATTTGTTACGTGAGTGCTGGGATCTGAACTCTGGCACTGAGCAATATGAACCCCTAACTGCTGAACCATCTCTCCAGTCCCACTGTTCTCACCCACTAGGTGAAAAAGCAGAAAAGAGAACCACTAGCCAGAGAGGCCCCACAGTAAGGAAGAAGCAAGTCCCAACCAAGCACACAATGGGATTCCTGCCCCTGCTCTGATAGCCTCCAGAAGACTCTCTAGTCCCCAAACCCTTTGAGTCCACCTGCCAAGAAGCCCTACTTCAGGCTACACTGAACCCCACCTATTCCCTGCCAAGTCCTTCTGGACCCCCACCCCAAAGTCCTTTTGGCCCCCCCAACGCATACACTCTAGAGCCACCTTTTTGTGCCATTCTTTTTTTTTTTTAAGATTTATTCTTTTATTATGTATACAACATTTCTTCTATGTGTGCCTGCAGGCCAGAAGAGGGCATCAGATCTCACCACAGATGGCTGTGAGCCACCATGTGGCCGCTGGGAATTGAACTCAGGACCTCTGGAAGAGCAGCTAGTACTCTCAACCACTGAGCCATCTCTCCAGCCCCTTTTTGTGCCGTTCTTGACTTTTTATTGCATGCACTCCTCCTCTGCTACCAATTCTCAAATAGATGGGCTTCCTGGAAAAGGGAGAGCAGGTGACAGGCAAAAAGAAAAAGAAATATGGAGAATACAAGAGAACGAGAGGAAGGCAAGCTGAGCATGGTGGCACACACTTTTAATTCCATCACACAGGCTGATTTCTATGAGTTGGAGACCTGTCTAGTCTACTTTGTGAGTTCCAGGCCAGCTAAGGCTACATAGTGACCCTGTCTCAAATAACAAAAACAGAAAGAGGGCAAGGATAGACAAACCGTCAGAAGTAACCTTGAATGGTATAGATTGAGTGGAGGACATTGGGGTGGAAATGCAAGCTTTGTTGTTGTCTTAGTTAGGGTTTACTATTGCTGCGAAGAGACACCATGACCATGACAACTCTTTTTTTTTTTTTCTGGTTTTTCAAAGAAGGGTTTCTCTGTAGCTTTTGGAGCCTGCCCTGGAACTAGCTCTTGTAGACCAGGCTGGTCTCAAACTCACAGAGATCTGCCTGTCTCTGCCTCCCAAGTGCTGGGATTAAAGGCGTGCGCCACCACCGCCCAGTTTACGGCAACTTTTATAAGAAATATATTTAATGAAGGTTCAGTCCATTGTGATCATGGCAGGGAGCATGGCAGCATACAGGCAGATGTGATGCTGGAACTGAGAGTTCTACATCTTGACTCAGAGGCAACAGGAAGTCCAATGACTGTCACGCTGAGTGAAGCTTGAGAAAAAGACCTCAAAGCCCACTCCCACAGTGACACACTTCCTCCAACAAGGCCACACCTCCTAATAGTGCCACTCTGGGGGTCATTTTCTTTCAAACCACCACAGTTGTATTATTCTAATCCTGGGGAGATGCTAACAAACGTTACTCACTCCAGGTTGGGATCCCACAGTAGACCAAGGTGAAGATACCGCCAGAGTACAACATGGTGAACCAATGAGTTTTACTGGGATTACTTGCAGCGATGACTCAAAGACAGCTGCTTCACCAAGACCCACCACAGCATGGGTGACAGCTCATGAAAGCTGGACATCTGGAGCACACTGCACAGCCTGCAGGCAAGCTGCACATCTGGAGCACACCGCACAGCCTGCAGGCAAGCTGCACATCTGGAGCACACTGCACAGCCTGCAGGCAGCTCAACAGGTCGGAGTGCCCTTTCCAGGTGACTCAGTTGGTCTGATCCTCCTCCAGGGAGATCATCTTTTCTCTGCTCTCCAGGCAGTTCACCTTGGCTGAAGGCAACTCTCAGTGTCCCTACTACTTAAACGGCCCGGGGAAGGGAGGGGTCTAAAGAATCTGGTCAGTTTCCAGGACTCCCTCGATAAAGTTACACACCTCACACATGCTGGATAGCAACGGTGTAGACACTCACGCAATTATAACCTTAGTATTGGGTCAGACACAGCCTGAGGTGTGGCTTTCCTTCTTGTCGGATTACTTTGTCTACAGACTGACCTCTGAAGATTCCACAGACTCTTCAATCAAAAGGACAAGGGACTTATCAGAGTGTCTCATTGTCCCCTGGGTCCTAGCTGTCCTTGGAGGTCAAAGGCCAAGATACTACATTTCTTCTTTGACTCTCTTCCCCTCGCTGGTTTAGACACCCAAGCTTTACTGAAGGACAACCTTACCAGTCTTGTCATTTTAACTCTGTGTCACAGCTAGGTAAAGCTTAGACAATTTTAAACAACCCTAGCAGTTTTACATAAATCTTGGTTTTGCTGTGACTTGGTTTCCCCATATGGTTAAAGTCTAACCCAGCAAAAATATAAATAATTACCTGGATTAGACATTCATTTTTGTTTTTGTTTTTAAGATTTATTTATTTACTATATATACAATGTTCTGCCTGCATACTAGAAGAGGGCACTAAATCTCATTACAGATTGTTGTCAGCCACCATGTAGTTGACTGGGAATTGCCTCTGGAAGAGCACCCGGTATTTTTAACCTCTGAACCATCTCTCCAGCCCCACATTTTTGTTCTTTTAAGCCAGTTTTTGCAAATATTATCACAAGTTGATCAGTAAAATGTTGCAGAATATTTGTTTAACTATGCAAAGATATATTGCATTTGTTTGTATAGATGCGTTGACTTTGTTTAACTATGTAAAGATGTGTTGCTACTTGCCTTCCCAAGGCACCTGATTAATCTAATAAAAAGCTGACTGGCCAATAGCAAGGAAGGAGGTGTAGGTGGGACTTCTTGGTAAGGAGCATAAGTAAGAGGAGGAATTTAGGCGGGGAAAGAAAGAAAAAAGACACTAGAGAGATGCCAGGGCCAGTCAGACAGAAAGTAGGAAAGCAGGACATACAGAATGAAGATAAAAAGCCCTGAGGCAAAACGTAGATGAATTAAAAACAGGTTAAATTAAGTTAAAAGAGCTAGTGGGACAAGCCTAAACTAAGATTGAGCATTCATTCATAATCAATAACAAGTCTCTGTGTCTTTATTTGGGAGCTTGTTGGTGGCCCAAAGAAAATTCCAACTACAATATAATTTGGAGGGTTTAAAAGATTTATTAAATTTATTTTATGTGTTTAAGTGTTTTACTTGCATATATGTAGGTCCACCATAAGCATGCTTCATGTCTGCGGAGGTCGGACAAGGGCTTCTGATCCCCTGTTGTGAGCAACCATGTGGGTGCTGGGAATCAAACCCAGGTCCTCTATAAGGGCAGCAAGTGTCCTTAACAGCTGAGCCATCTCTCCAGGCTTGTCTTAGGAAGAGTAATAGACTTTAATCATCCAACATACAGATCATCCTTAAATTCTATCTTTGTATGGTTTATTCGAACTCCTTGTGACTTGGCTTTAGGCTTTCATTGTTTGGCTCCATCGCTTATTTTTCATTCTTAGAACAAAATCATTTTATCATAAAAAAGTCCACCCTTATCCAAAATATTCCTTTTTCTTTTTTACCCTTTTAACAAAAACATAACCTTATACTTAGATTATTCTCAACAATTCTCTCATACCCACTTACTGTTTCTTTTTCATTTCATTCCTCTGAAATGTCAAATCCAAAGAACATAATTAGCACCTTGTAACAAATTAAGATTACCTGTACACAAACTTTTTTTTTTGGTTGGTTTTGGATTTGGATTTTTCAGGACAGGGATCAGACTGGCCTCAAACTCACAAAGACCCACCTTTGCCTCCCTAGTGCTGAGATTAAAGGTGTGTGCCACTACCACCCTGCAGCACACATCTTTTTCGTTGTTGTTGTTGTTTTCTTTATTATTTATTATGTGTACAGTGTTCTGTCTACATGTACACCTGCAGGCCAGAAGAGGGCATTACAGATGGTTTGAGCCACTATGTGGTTGCTGGGAATTGAACTCAGGACCTCTGGAAGAGCAGTCAGTGATCTTAACCTCTGAGCCATCTCTCCAGCCCCGTTGTTGTTTTTTAAAAAGATTTATTTACTAGCCAGGCTTTACTAGCCCTTTAATCCCAGCACTCGAGAGGCAGAGGCAGGCGAATCTCTATGAGCTTGAAGCCAGTCTGGTCTACAAGATCTAGTTCCAGGACAGGTTCCAAAGCAACAGAGAAACCTGTTTCGAAAAAACAAACAAACAAACAGAAACAACAACAAAAAGATTTATTACAATGTATACAATGTTATGCTTGCAGGCCAGAAGAGGACAGCAGATGTCACTATAGACAGCAATGAGTCACCCATGTGGGTGCTGGGAATTGAACTCAAGACCCCTGGAAAAGTAGTGATGCTCTTAACCTCTGAGCCATCTCTCTAGCCCAATTTATACAACATTTCTTTTTTTCTTCTGGTTAGAAAAAAAATACTTTACATTCTAGCAAGAGCCTTGACATATTATCAAAATGACCTTGATGTTAGGGAATAGGACCTTGCAAACAGGAAATGGCAGAAAAGAAAGCACATACAGAGCCAAAAAAGTCTCTGCATGTTATCTCTGTAATTGCGATTTTAGATGAGAAAGACATGCGTTAATGTGTTTTAATTCTTGCTGCAAAGAGGGGTGTTAGGGCATTGCCTCTCGGAATGCTCCCTGTCCCTCCATTTAGAACAGTGGATTTCTGCTTTCTCCCTGGAGTCTTTCTTTTGTCTAACTCCCTTTGAGCTTTCTCTATTTGGTGATTTGGGCCTTGGCTTTCTGGAGCCCTGCCTACTCTCATTAATCTGCCTTATGGTTGTCAACAGAATCTAAGCTTCCGGCTTGTTTTTCCTTGACCCTTTTACACAGACCTTTTGCATGGTTCTGGATAACTAATACATTCCTGCCTCTTTAGCCCTCCATCTTAGGTTGTCAGTCTTGGAAACAAATGCCCAAATGCCCATATTATTGCCTGAGTCATCTTGCCAGTCCTCTCAAAAACAAACAAGCAAACGCCTTTCTAATGAACATTTGAGATAAAAGGAGGATTAAAAAGGATTGTCAAGATCTTTTATTAAGCAAACAGGTTTGTGTTATGAACAAAAAACCAATCGAATAAAAGATAACTAACTTTTAAAATTTTTATTTTATTTTTAATTATACGGGTGGGGCATGTACGATATGTGCAGGTGCCTTCAGAGACCAGAGACATCAAATTCGCCAGAAACTGGAGTGGCAGGTGTTTCAAGCCATCTGATGTAGGTGCTGGAAGTTGAACAGGGGTCTTCTGCATGAGTGGAGGAATCTCTTCAGTTTCAATTAATTAAATTTTAGACTTGTTGACTTTATGTGTGAGGAGTAGGGGCTCATGACTCTAAGGCTGGGGCCAATTTACCGTGTGGATCTGTATCCTTACCCTGAGAATTTGTTAACTGAAATTCTAGAAATAAATCAGGAAATGACCAGGAAAGCAACTGGAAATTTAGCTTGCCAGTGCTCTCCTATTTGATGCTTCTGTCTCCTTCAGTAGCTGTGCCATGTTCTTTAGGAACTCTCAACCTTTGAGGCCTTCCAAGCAACTCTCAGAGACTGTGTCTCATACTGTAGGCCAGGCTAGCAGACTACCTCACGACCTCCTTCTGTATCAGCCACCTCACTGGTGGACTGTAGTGATAGTCTCTTCTCCTTGCTTTAGCATCTTTGCTCAAATTGTCCTTTGTTCACATATCTTTCCAAGGCACTTGTCACCACTGCCTAGTTCTCAACCGTGAGACCCTCAAATGCTCAATTTTGCCTGCTGTGCGCATTAATTCAGCAGCAGCCTGAGGGTCCCTCACTATCTATTTGCTAACCCGAAGCAAACTGAAAGAAAACATAAAGGAGGCTGGCCATGTTCTCTCTCTCTCTCTCTCTCTCTCTCTCTCTCTCTCTCTCTCTCTCTCTCTCTTTCTCTCTCACACACACACACACACACACACACACACACACACACACACACACACACACCAGCCTGATCTACACGGTGAGCTCCAGGCTAGCCAGGAACATACAAGGTGAGACTCAAAGAGGGACAATGATCGGGGCAAAAGGAAACTGGGGTCTCTCCTTCCTCTTTTTTGTAGTATCGAAATTTCTTGTTAAATTGGGAACCATAGGGTCCCCAGATGGCAACCAGACCACAGGGAAGTCTTTCGGAAAAGAAGGTGATATGACGTTAGGTAGCCCGAGATGGAGAAGCCAGAGTCCTCCAGCCTCCACCTGAAGCCTAAAATTCTACTGAAAATGTCCAGACCCTGGTAGATTCAAGGGGCCTCTCCTCCTGGGCTGCTTTACCGGCAGGTCACACCACTCACCTAACTTGACTTGCCTTATAATATTTGGCATCAGCGCCCCCTCCCGTCAAACCGTGAGAGGAAAGTGGAACTCTGATTAGAATTTGATGCCCGCTAGGGGCCGGGAAAGAGTGTGCTGACAGCCATATTTATTAGGGGCAGACGCCGCGACTACGGAGAGCCAGTGAGGCCACGAAACTTTCGACTGCAAGCTGGTGAGTCCAGGCGTCCGCGGGTGTGGAGCGCCGCGGGATGCGGGGAGGTGTCGGGCGTTAGGTTCGTTTGGGATCCGCCGTGCCATGGCCTGGGCACCCCGATCCGGTGGCCTTCTGCCTCCTCTCTCTAACGTACCCCCGTCGTGGGCGCATCCCGTGGGAGCTGGGAATGAGCGGGGCGAGGGGAGTCGCGGAGAGCCTGGGCTGCTCGTTGCGGGGGGCGTCCCGCTCCGGGACTCCGACAGACAGCCGTGGGAGCCCGCATCGGCAAGCGGCCCGATGCCCTTTGCTCTGCAGCGGCTCCGGGCCACGTTGCTCCGTCTGCACCGCGAGCGGGAGCAGCTTCTGCGGGCCCAGGACTGCGCCCGCCACCTGCAGGCGGTCGTACGGTTGCTCCGCTCCAGCCCGTCGGCTAGTGCCCTCTCCCTACAGCAGCTGCACGGCGACCTGCAACTGTGCCCTTCGCGTGGGGCGGCTCTGCACCTCGGCCTCCCGGGCTCCACCGAGACGCTTCTTCTGGCTCGCCCCGTCGGGCTGGCAGCCCAGCGCCTGGATGCTGCTATTGAGATGCAACTTCGCGCCCTAGGCAGGGCACCCGCCAGCCTGGGCCTGACGTCCCAGCTAGCCGAACTGTTGCTGGCCCTTCCCTTCTACCACACGCTACAGAGACGAGTCGTAAGCTGCGTTCCTGGGGCCGCGCGCCCATTCCCCGCGACCCGTGTGCTCCATCTCCTGGCTGCTGAGCGAGGTCGTGAGGTGGCACACAGACTGGCTGAGGCCCTTGGCGGATCGAGTTTACAAGACCAACTCCGTCGGCAGTGCGACGAGGAACGAGAGCTGCTGCCAGGGCTGCTCGGTCTAATAGGGGGCGTGGCTAGCACCGACAGCAGTGGACTGAAGCTCGGAGGGCCTAGAGCCCTGTGGAGCCAGTATTGGACCTTGCTGTGGGCAGCCTGTGCTCAGAGTCTGGAGCTAAGCGTGGGACCCTGGGGGGACCCCAGAGCAGTGGCCCAACAGCTGAGTCAGGCACTGTGTCAAGGTGAGTGAGAAACCCAAGCTGGCATGTGGGGGTTGTGGTGAGGGTATCTCTCTCCGTTTATCTTAATCGGCTCACTCATCTCTAGCCTGTCAGCAAGAGCAGGTCCTTTAGAATGAACTTCCCTGAGTTTATAGATTAAGATTTCCCAGGTCACCTTGCTTCCCACACCTGTCTTTGTTTTGAGGTAGGTTTTTACTGTGCAGGCCATACTGGCCTCAAACTCCTGTGTCAGCTTCCCACGGGCTGAGAGCCACTGTGCCTGACTTTGCACCCCTGATTTGAGTGGTAGAAGACTGTAAATAGGGAGGTTTTGTTTTCTGGCCCTCACCATCTCTCCCATCAGCATCCCTGCCTCAAGAGTGTGAGAAGGAGCTGTTGTCTTTGTGTCACAGCCTACATCATCGGTCTCTTATCTGGAGCTGGGACCAAGGTAAGGAGAGGGATATTGGGGGTGGTCCAAGAGTCAGTTTGCTCCCCCCTTCAGACTATATTCTGTCATTCCAGGGTTCTGCCAGGCCTTGGGATCATCCCTGGTGGGTCAAAGCAGCCCTGTTTCACTATCTCAGACTGCTGAACTGTTGCAGCGGCTTTTTCCTCCGCTCTTGGACATCCTTCGAGAGCCTAAGTCAGAACTTAGCCTGTGTCTGCCTCCAGGTGAGACAGGTGTGGAATGGGTAGGAGGCAGAGCAGTTGATACCTTTTTCCTTCCCTCTGTTCTGAAGACCTTCTCATGAAGGTAGCCCATGGACCCTAGGATACTCTGCTCTTCCCCTCCAGGTCCTGCACCTGTCGCTCTGGGGCTCTGTACCCTGCAGACAACCTTGATCTGGTTCTTGGGCAGAGCTCAGCATCACCTGGCAGCCTGGGCCCCTGGTTCCTTCCTGCTCCTGATCCAAAAGGATTTGCCTGTGAGTAGCCAGGGAGCAGGGAAGGGAGAAGCCTGCCCTGAACTGAGCCCTTACTCTGTTTCCACCTAAAGCCTCTACTGCGTGCAGTAAAAGATCTGTCCAGCCTGGCCTCAGAGGCAACCTTAACCCTGGAGGTGGAGCAGCAGCTGGGCCTGGAGATCCAGAAACTAACTGCAAAGATGCAGGTAAGAATGCAGATGCAGGTGAGAGCACAGGTGCAGATGTGAGCACAGGTGTGGATGAGAGCACAGGTGCGGGTGAGAGCACAGGTGCGGGTGAGAGCACAAATAGATGCAGGTGAGAGCACAGATAGATGTAGGTGAGAGCACAGGTGCGGGTGAGAGCACAAATAGATGCAGGTGAGAGCACAGGTGTGGGTGAGAGCACAGATAGGTGCAGGTGAGAGAGCACAGGTGCGGGTGAGAGCACAGGTGCAGGTGAGAGCACAGATAGATGTAGGTGATAGCACAGGTGCAGGTGAGAGCACAGGTGCGGGTGNGTGAGAGCACAGATAGATGTAGGTGATAGCACAGGTGCAGGTGAGAGCACAGGTGCGGGTGAGAGCACAGGTGCAGGTGAGAGCACAGATAGATGCAGGTGAGAGCACAGGTGCAGGTGAGAGCATAGATAGATGCACGTGAGAGCACAGGTGCAGGTGAGAGCAGAGCCCCTGATAGTGGCAGTGTGTGCCCCAACTACGGAGCACAGTTGGGGATGAGCAGAGTAGAACCTCTGTACCTTGCAATCTCCTTGGAGTCTCCACTAAATTCACTTTGTTGGTTTCTTGTTCTGTCTTAGTCTTTACTATGGAAAATTTTCAAATATGGTCATCACAGTAATCAGCTCATGGTCAGTTATGATTCACACTCACCTGCTAATAGTGAAAACCACTGACATCATTGCTTAGACTTATTTCATTAGCGACTGCAAAAAGTGCTATTCCATAATTATATCTTTCACTGTTCCTGCTAATGTTCAATTCAATGGTCCTTCTCTCTTTAGGTTTAATGTCTGTGTTTGCTTGCTTATTTTGTTTCGTTGAGACAGGGTCTCACTATGTCATTCTGGCTGGTCTGGAACTCGATGTGTAGACAAGGCTAGCCTAAAACTCAGAGTAATTTCCTTGCCTCTGCTTCTTGAATGCTGAGTTTAAAGGTGTATACCATCACATCTGGCTTAATTTATAGTTTTATTGAAGTAGTACATGTCTACAGTTTAAAAGTGAAATGTAGCTGGGTGATGGTGGTGAAAGCCTTACTCCCAGCACTCAGGAGGCAGAGGCAGGCAGATCTCTGAGTTTAGGCCAGCCTGGTCTACAGTGCAAGTTCCAGGACAGCCAAGGCTGTCTCAGAGCAAAACAAAACAAAAAAGGAAGAGAGATGTAAACTGGGGCTGTAGCTAAACAGTAAAGCATTGGCTGATCATGTAGCAAGACTTTCTTTGATTCCAATTATGAGTGGGAAAGGTGGGGGGAAGCAGCAAGATGGTTCTTACAACCTGAATCGATCTCCAGGGCCCGTGTGGGGTAGAGAGAGTACCAGTGTCCGCAAATTGTCCTCTCCATATGTAAGCATACCAACACACACACACACACACACACACACACACACACGCACGCACGCACGCACGCACGCACGCACGCACATGCACAGAGAGGGAGGTTAAAAAGTATTATTTTTTAAGACCTCTAATGAAAACAATTCCACCTTCTGTCTATGGTTGGTTGGTTGTTTCCCCCTCCCTCTGGGCCTCATGTGTGCTAGGTAAGCCCCGTGTCACCAAGCTATGTCATCAGCACCTCTTACACATGTTATTTCCTTCAGTATTTATTGATAAAGCTATCCTGTCTTAATTCTGTCCCATTTTGCACACTAGTGCTCTCTACTATGGAAAATATAGAATAAGGTTCTTCTCATTTTCTCCTGTGCAACTGTAGAGTCCATGCTGACTCTCAGCTCCTTTGCTCTGCTTTTCTGCTCGCCAAGCATCTTGCTGCTGTGAGCTCCCACTTCAGTTCTCCTGAAACCCAGACAGTCCAGCAACTGGGCATCATGAATGGGGCCTGACAGTGATGTTTTGGGAACCCAAAGGAGAACCATGGCAGGTGTGAACATTGTAGAGTGTTTCATAAAGTACCTGAGGCTTAACCGGTGGTTGGGCAACCTCTTGAGTAGCAGGGCAGTTCTCAGCCTGAGTAGCAGGCAGCCTTAGAGTAGCAAGAGCAGGTTCCCCATAGAGTCTTCTTGGGGAACCGAAGCTCTGCTGATATAGATGCTCAATATCTCTCTCTCTCTCTCTCTCTGTGTGTGTGTGTGTGTGTGTGTGTCTATCTTCCTCTTCTCTGTATGTGCGTGTGCTTTTGTGTGACAGAAAAGGAGTGTGGGAATTGGCAGAGTAAGCAGGTTAGTATTAAATCATTGGAGGCAAGGCCAGGTGTGCTAATGCACACCTTTAGTCCTGGTACAGAGGAGGCTGAAGCAGAATTGTGAGTTTGAGGCCAGCCTGGGCTACATGGAACATTTAAGGCCAACTTGGGTTAGACAGTAAGACCCTGTCAAGATGGGAGGGAGGAGAAAATGCTATGTTGGAGAAAGGAAGAGTTTAGGCTTAAACAAGTCAGATGTGTCAGGAACCCAATGGTTGCCTTTCTTCCCTTTAGTTTCTTGGGATCACATATCCACATCTTTCTTTGTTCTCTTTTGTTCTTTCTTTCCCCCTCTCCCCTTCCTGTTTTATGAAAGAGTACACTCATGCTGGCCTCATGGAACTTGCAATTCTCCTGCTTCAGCTTCTCCGACCTGGAGTTATAGCAAATGTCAGTGTGCTCAGCTTGCATTTTGACAGAACTTCTGCCAAATGTCCTGCTTTTCAGATTCTTCTGCTCTGAGATAGGCAGCAAGACAAAGACCTTGGTTATCACTTCTTCTCCCTTTCACAAAACACACCCTGCTGCAATAGTCCCCTTTTATTATTTGCTTTGCACATGGCAAAGATTACTCAATGTAAAGGACATTTCAAAGGCGCCTGAATGCCAGGACAGTGACACAACCATGGGTCTTGGTCTGTATCCACTGCCTTCCTTTTTGAATGTAGCCAGATCATTTTAATTTCACCCTTTGCCTTAGCCCTTGCCTGGCCTGATCAGAGCACACAGACCCACCTGTCTACTATATGCTTCTGACAGGTCATAAGCCAACTTGGGTTTTGTTTTTATTTCTTGAGACGGTGTCCAGACTGGCCCTGAGCTTATTATGTAGCTCAGTTTGGTCATGAATTCCTGATACTTCCACTTTCCAAATGCTGGGAGTACAGGTAGACTTTTATGCCCCCTCCCTCCACCAGTCAGTTCCCAAATAACCACACGGAGACTTTTTAATTATGAATGCTCGGCCGATAGCTTAGACTTGTTTTTAACCAGCTCTTATAGCTTAAACTAACCCATTTCTGTTCATCTGTGTGCTGCCCCAAGGCCCACTTACCTCATCTATGTGCTTTTCATGTTGCTTCTTCCGAAGTTCATGAGACTCCTCCTCCTTCTTCCCAGCAGTCTCTTAGTCTGGTTTTTCTGCCTAGCTATAGGCCAGTCAGCTTCTTTATTAAAACAATCACAGGCAGGGCGGTGGTGGCACATGCCTTTAATCCCAGCACTCAGGAGGCAGAGGCAGGAGGATCTTTGTGAGTTTGAGACCAGCCTGGTCTACAAGAGCTAGTTCCAGCGCAGGCTCCAAAGCCACAGAGAAACCCTGTCTTGAAAAACCAAAAAAAAAAAAATCACAGTGGCATATATTCACACAATGTGAAGGAATATTCTACACAGGCACATACCCCAACATGCCTGACTTGTGCCTCTGACTACTAAGAACTGGTAATCCTACATATTGTGCACAGTTTGGCTCCAGACCTCATGGAAAATTCAGTTAAAGTTGTGACATTTCTCCTTAGAAAATGCCCAGGCTCCCCAAGTGATGCATGGATTCGGGGTTAATTTACAAACCCCACATTGAGGCCTCACAAGGGAGAAGCACCATCTAATCAGTGTAACCCATCGGCCCTTCCTACTTTCCTCCTCCCCATACAGCTCCTGCCAGAAGAATCGCTGAATCTCTTTTTCCAAGAATGCCATAAACAAGCCACACAGGGCTTCAAGAGCCACATGCCAAGGGGTCGATACTGGAGGCTTCGACTGTGCCCTGGTAATTTTTCTTTTTTTCTCTGTAGTGCTGGGGATGAAACCCAGGACTTCACACATGCTAGGCAAGCAAGCCCTACCTACTAAGAGAGACACATAGAAACCTCAGCCCACTGTCTTGGTAACTCCCCAGGTCCACCTTCTCCTTCCAAGGGTTCCCAGTGTGAATGGTCCAAGCCCTCCTCAACTGTGACTCAACACTACTGTCACCATCCTTGTCCTTACCTTTTGTGCCCTTCCCTCTGGTGCCCACTAGATTTCTAGAGTGTCACAATCTGTCCTTTCTCTTCTCTCCCTCCAGAACATCCCAGTGCTCCTAGTGAGTATGCAGGGATGGTGGTCTGCACTGTGTTGGAGCCTGTGTTGCAAGGACTGCAGGGATTGCCACCCGAAGCCCAAGCCCCTGCCCTCAGCCAGGCACTGACAGCCATAGTGGGTGCCTGGCTTGACCACATCCTCACCCATGGGATCCGGTTCAGGTGGGAAGAAAAGATGGTCGTGGAGGAGGGAGAATGTCAACAGGGAAAATGGAGAACACTGGGGCAGAGCAGTCTGGGGAGGCGCGCTTGTCAGGTGGCCACATTGTACCTGGACATCTAGTCTGCAGGGGGCGCTGCAGCTCAAACAAGACTTCGGAGTGGTCAGGGAGGTTCTGGAACAGGAGCAGTGGGGCCTGTCCCTGGAGCTTCGCCAGACTCTGCTCTCACTCAGCATCTTCCAGCGGCTAGATGGGGCCCTGCTGTGTCTACTGCAGCAGCCCCTGCCCAAGAATCCAGGCCACAGAAGGCCTCCCTGTTGCTGTGAGTCATTCATTACCCCTTCCCAATCCCAGGCTTTCCCAAGTCCCTCCATCACTGCTTTAAGAGACCACACCCCATCTCATCATTGACTCACTTGGCATTAGCATCACCCTCCAACCTGCCTTCCACATCTGCCTTCCCAGGTTTTTGTAAAGAAGTCCAGACCACTGAACTGCCCACCAGCAGCCTCAACAGCCTGGAGAACTTGGCGCCCCCTCTACGGCCTGGAGTCTCCCCAGCCCAGAATATGCACCTGCTAAGCACCCTAGGAGGAGGAGGACCTAGCCCTGAGGCTTACCTGGCTGGAAACCAGCAGGCCTGGCTTGCCCTAAGGCTGCACCCGCACCCTCGGTGGCACCTATCCTTTCTTTCCTGCCTGGGAACAAGTTCTGAGCCCTAGGTTGCCTAGGACCAGGAGTTCCAAGTCGTGGGCAGTTATGCCCCAGTTGAGGAATTGTGTGTTAGAGAGGCTTAAAACCGGGATCTTGGGAGAACACGTATATAAACTACACAGTCTGGAATTGAATCCAGGATCATCCTAGTACCTGGAATCCAGAGTAATGGGCAAACTGCAGCCCGAAATCTGAAAGTTCGTGACAATGAAGACGAGAGCTAGAAATAGCTAGATTTACAGGGTTGGCTGGCAAGAGATAGAAGCAATCTACATGCTTTCTCTTGAATCCCAGGAACAAAGCTAAAGTTAATTCATAGGGGAAACACAGATGGAGCAAGCATTTCTACACGTGGAGAGCTAGCCTTAAGTCTTCCCTGTTTCTATTTTTAGTCATTAGGCTGTAGGACCTTGACAACATTTAAACTGTTCAATTACCAGGTGGGGCTTGCTTCCTGGTGGGGTGGACAATCCCTGCTGTGGTAATCCCCTCAATGGAAGCAGCCAGGATTTAGAATGGTGTTGACCTAAATCTAGCAGGCAGGATGCTGAACGGGCAAAGCTGCAGGAGTCGAAGTGTTTTCGTGCAAAGGGGGTTTTTGCACATTTACTGTCTACGCTGCGTGTTGCATAGGATAGGGCTAATGGCTGAAGTATTCGCGGACCGCCCACTCTGGGTCCCTTGGCGGCCCGGGAGGGCAGCCGCTACAGATCCCGCTAGAGGCCGCCGGAAGCGGTCCCTTCCAATAAAGCGATCCCCAGCACTACTTCCGGAGGAGAGGTAACCATGGCGGCGGCTTTAGCTCGGCTGGGACTGCGGCCGGTCAAGCTGGTTCGAGTTCAGTTCTGCCCGTTTGAGAACAATGTGGAATCGACAAGGTACGGGTTCTGGGGAGGTGGGAGGCGTCCGCGCTTCCGACGCCTGCGCGCGCACCCCCGACCCCCTGCCCGAGTTCCAAGGCACCTCAGACCCACGCTCCCTGCCTCGCGCACGCCCCTTCGTCCCCGGGCGCGCTCACGGGGTCCTCCCACCGCAGGACCTTTCTCCAGGCGGTGAGCAGCGAGAAAGTCCGCGCCACAAACCTCAACTGCTCGGTGATCGCCGACGTGAGGCACGACGGCTCCGAGCCCTGCGTGGACGTGGTATTTGGTAGGCCTGGCTGGGACGCGGGCGGGCGACGGCGGAGCGCGGTTCTAGCCCTTCGGACTCCGGGTCCCTGACTCATCGGTTTGCATCTTCCCCAGGAGACGGGTATCGGCTGATTATGCGCGGCGCCCACCTTACTGCTCAGGAAATGTTCACTGCCTTCGCCTCCCACATTCGGGCCAGGAACGCAGCGGCAGCATCCGCACCCAGCACAGACAAGCCGGGTTCAGTTACTGGTACCCGGCGCTGACATTGCATAAGAGTGCAGCGACCGAATGTTAACTTGGAACTAGAGACAGTTGTCTAAGAAGAGCTGGGCGTAATCACTCTAAAGGCTCCATGGACGTCACGAAACAGACTGACAGTGTACAAGGAACCCTGACACTTAACAGTGCTTTGGGGGCAAGATGAGTAAGATTAGGTGGTGAGGATCAGGACAAATTTGAATTTTTCTTTCTCTTCCCTAACTGCTTAAACCATATTTGAACTTGGCGTCATCTGTCACCCAAGTACCTTTTAATTAAATATTTATTGCCAAATGAATGTTATTTTGCTCAGGTTGTTTGCTTGGTTGGTTTTCGAGACAGGCTCTTGTCATGAGCTAACCTGAGACTTGGTATGTAGCCCAAGGTGGATTCTACTGCCTCAGACTCCTGAGTGCTGGGATTATAGATGTGCTTCACCACACCAGGCTTCAGGCCTCATCATTCTTAGTAGTTTTGTCTGTTTTTAGTAGTTTTTACTTTCATAAGGAATCTTAGTTAGGGTTTCTATTGCTGTGACGAGACACCGTGACCATGACAACTCTTATAAAGGAAAACCATTTAATTTAAGGGGCTGGCTTACTGTTTCAGAGGTCCGTTATTGCCTTGGTAGGAATCATGATGGCATACAGGCAGACATGTGCTGTAGAAGGACTTGAGAGCTCGACATCTTCATACTAGGCAGCAGGAAGAGACTATGACACACTCCTCCAACAAGGCCACATGGATCTGTGGGAGCCATCCCTGTTCATACCACCAGAGAAACGCTCATTCTGTCATAATTTAAACTGCTCTGGACTTAAGCCCTACATTTCTGTTTAATTTTAATCCCAATTTCTATGGCTACCCGCTCCCAATTTCCTTCATATGCCACCAACATTCTTTCCTTAAAGTGGTATCAGTCCCACCTGGTGGCATAGACCATCCCAGCTACTCCGGAGGCCAGCCTGGTCTACTTAGCAAGACCTTTCCATTCTCGCTTATTCTCCTGTACCACTTGGTCTTCTCCTTCCTGGTGACATTTTCCCTAATCTTATCCTTCAGGAACATAGTGGCTTATTTCTCAGAGCACCTGAAATGGTGTTTAGTACAAGAGACATTGATGTGACCATGAAATCATTTTAGAGGACTAAATGATATAAAAAGTTATTCATTCATGCTACATGAGTATTCTTTTAAGAAACTTTAGTTTTAGCCGGGCGGTGGTGGCTCATGCCTTTAATCCCAGCACTCGGGAGGCAGAGGCTGGCGGATCTCTGTGAGTTCGAGACCAGCCTGGTCTACAAGAGCTAGTTCCAGGACAGGCTCCAAAGCTACAGAGAAACCCTGTCTCGAAAAACCAAAAAAAAAAAAAGAAAAAGAAAAAAAACTTTAGTTTTAAGCAAATAACCATGTGTATAACATAAAGGCACTCTAATATGTATGTGTGTTTGTGTTTGTGTTTGCAAGTACTGGGTTACAGTACACATTGTTTCTTTGTTTGTTTTGTTTTTCTGAGACAGAGTTTCTCTAGGTAACAGCCTTGGCTGTCCTATCTGTGTCACCACCACCCAGCTGTTCCGTTTGTTTCTTTTTGTGAGTGTATGAATATGTGTATGTGGGTGCACTTGCCTGCGTTTGCAAATGTGGAAGCCAGAGGTAGGATCTCTTCCTCTGCCATGCCCCATCTGTTTTGTGGAGTTTTGTTTTGTTTCTAAGCAAGAACTCTCGCTGAACCTGGAGCTTACCATTTTCAGCTAGCCTACTCAGCAAGCCCCAAGGATCCCATCTTCCCGAGGATTCCATTCCTCCAGTGCTGAGGTTACTACTCCAGCTGGCTTTTATGTGGGTATACTGGATCCCAAGTCAGTTTTTCATGTTTTCCCAGCAAGTGCTCAAATCACTGGGCCACCTTCCCAGCCCCCTTGTTCCTTACTGTACATTACAAGGGGAAAAAAAAATAGCCCACAGTTACTGCCAAAGAAGAACTTAATGCCCAGTGAAGGCAAGCAGAGATCTCTTAGATACTGGCTGCTATGTAATTTACCAACTACATTAACTGCAGAGCCCCTCTCTGCTCAGCAGTACTATAACTCTTCCGTGCCTAAAAGGATACCAGAGACTTCTCTCTCTCCACCGTCCTATAAGGTACCAGAGGCTTCTCCCTCCTGCTGCTGTGAGAACTGGCCCTCAGCAGCTCAGGAGTTGAAGGGGAGCCACAGAGTCAGCGAACTAATCACTCAGTTGACTTTTCTGTCTGAGGGAGTAAAACTTAATTCTCTGGGGCCTGAGAAAAAGGGAAAACACACACCTTCAGGGTCTCTTTATCATCTCTCTATCTTTATTTCTCCTTTACAGCTTATATACTTTACAGCTTATATATCTCATCAAAATCTTTCAAGCAATATAAAAATTACAGTGTGGTTGCATTCTATTTTTTCAAGTGAATCATTATAATGAATACAGGTAAAAAAACAACATGTTCCCATTTTCCTTACATGATTAAACATTTTATGTATTATAGGTAAGAAACAAATTATTCCCAAGAACCAATACATTAATGTCCAAGCAGCTTTTTATAGATTAGCAGAGTATAAGCAAGCAAGGTATTTTTCTCAGACAGTTCTATTACTGGCAGGCTGCTTTTTTCAGTTAGAAAGAAAGGATCAATCACTTTATTATTTATCACTAAAGGTAATCTTCTTTTAAAAAAATATTTATTATACATACAATATTCTGTCTGTGTGTATCTGCAGGCCAGAAGAGGGCACCAGACCTCATTACAGATGGTTGTGAGCCACCATGTGGTTGCCGGGAATTGAACTCAGGACCTTTGGAAGAGCAGGCAATGCTCTTAACCACTGAGCCATCTCTCCAGCCCCCACTAAAGGTAATCTTATGAAAAATCACAAATCTAAACTTTTACACATGAAAACCAAAAAATCATTTTTACTGTCAATCCTCAGGGTGTATACCCATTCACCAACAGTTTTTTTATTAAATCAGGAAGCTGAGGGCAGAAATGGGCACAAGGAATTAATCACCTTTGATCACCAACCCATCCTAGCAAGAAAGGTACATCAGCCGGCAATAGCCAGACTGCCATTGTTTTTGTTCCCTGACCTCATTGAGTCTCACTCAACTATTAAAAATATGTTTTTCCAAACTTTTAACTGTTCCTCAAGGTTTTCTATCTCAACGCCATGAACAAAATCATTTTAACCTAACCTTAAGTCATACTTAAACTTCATTTTAGCTATGATGCACACTGAAACCTGTGAACATATCTCCCAACATTAAGATTAAAAGAACTCAAGGTAGCCTAGCTCCTGGAACTCAGCTGTTTTCCTTGATCATTAACCTAAGCCACAATTTATGTGGTTCCTCAAGAGAAACTTGTAAGTCCTAGCTGGGTAACAATTTCTAGTTTCTATTTTCTACCCTTTGCAGACCCTGCTCTACCAGGGGCAGGGTCAACAGTATAGTCTACCTTTACCTGTATTAATTTTCCCACTAAACTAACCTCTATCACAATCCCTTACTATATTTGTTAGAAACCCTTAATCATCAAAATTCTATTTAAACTAATTCTATTATTATATAAAATCATTGCTTTAATTAAACAGTACAACTCAAGAGGAAATCATCTTCATAATAATTCACAGGTAAATATGCCCAGTAGAATGAGATATTTCCATGAGATAATCACACTACATTAAAGGCAGTGGGGATCCCCTGACACCCATCACCCATTCTCACCATGCCAGATACCAGAGAAAAATGGCATAGCAAACATGTAAAGGCACAGCAGTAGCTAGAGACATTCTGGAGCCAAAGCCCTCTGGCCTTGCCTATCTGAGATTTACCCATTAGTGCCTTGTTTCCTGGTAGGCCAGACTCCTGAAGCTTAATTGTCACAGGCTGCTCCTCTGATAAGGGCACAGACCAAAGACAACCCCCTGAAGACTGTATAATATAAAGACCCAGCCTGCTTGGGGTGTCAGTCCCAGTCATCTCTGCCATATGACATGGGACAGATAAATCTATCATTGTCTGCTTTCTCATTTGTCGAGTAAGGATAGTAGGCTTGTCCACTAAGGGTACTGTGCTAATTCCATTAACCTTAGAATGACATTACTGCATCTGTCCTGCCAGCCTGAGTTTTTACCTTAACTCAGTATTGTCCATTCTTCTTCCTCTGAGCGTCTCGTTTCTCAGGAGTGCTTAGATTCCTCCTGGTTCCCACTGTGAGGAGTCTTTCTCTTTCCAAACAGACAACTCCCAAATAATGACACGGATACTTATTAATTATGAAAACTTGGCCTTAGTTTAGGCTTGTCACACTAGCTCTTATAACTTAAATTAGCCCATGTATATTCATCTACATTTTGCCTCATGGATTTTTACCTTTTATTCTGTACCTCCAAATACATCTGTCTTCTTGCATCTCCTTTGCATGCCTAGATTCATCCCCAGTTCTTCTTTGTCTGAAATCCCAACTATTCTCCCTGCCTAGCTATTGCCTGTCTAGCTTTTTATTAAACCAATCACAGTGACACATCTTTACACAGTGTAATCAAGTATTGCTAAACATCCAGGGGTTGAATAGATGGCTCATTGAGTAAAACTACTTACTACCATGCTTGATGACCTGAGTTTGATCTCCACTATACACATGGGAAAGGCAAGAATCACCTCAAGTACCTGGTCTTCTGACAAGCACGCACACATTAAGCCGGGCGGTGGTGGCGCACGCCTTTAATCCCAGCACTCAGGAGGCAGAGGCAGGCAGATCTTTGTGAGTTCGAGACCAGCCTGGTCTACAAGAGCTAGTTCCAGCGCAGGCTCCAAAGCCACAGAGAAACCCTGTCTCGAAAAACCAAAAAAAAAGACAAGCACGCACACAAGGTGGAACATGAACACTTACCTATATACCCTCAAGATAAACGTAATAAATTTAAAAACTGCACCTGTGAGAATGTGTACAGGCTTTCCCTTTGTTATTATTCCCTAAATAATATAGCTGTTGACATAGCATTTACATTGTATTAGGTATAAGTTATTTAGAGAATACTTGAGATATAAGTCAAGTGTAGGTTACATGCAAATACTACAAACTTAGTGGTCTCAGCACTCAAGTGTCAAGGGCTGGGCTTGGCTATGTAAATTCCAGGGAAACCTTGGCTTCATAGTGAGATCATAGTTGCTCATAGGTCGGTCTGAGGTGCAGGTACTACCTCTGAACAACCTTAAGACAGATGTAAGTCATGTTTTCCATAAGGTATTCTATTTCTTGGGTCATAGGAAAGAAATTGCCTTTCATAGCGTCTAACCCTGAGTTCATCTAGAAAAGCATGGTAGTGAGGGGCTAAGATACAGCTCAACGGTAAAGTACCCGCCTAGCACGCAAGCATTTCTGCGTCCCTCTCTGGTACTACAAGTAAGTGAGTGTATGAATGAGGGCTGGGGCTCTAGCTCAGCAGAGTGCTTGGCTTGCATGCATGAAGCTGTGTGATCCCCACTACTGAATACACTAGCAGTGGCACATGTGCTTGTAACCCTGATGCTGGGGATGTAGAGGTGGGAGAATCAAGTTCAAGGTCATCTCTGGCTACTTGGCAAGTTCCACGCCAGTGTGGAATACAGACTTTTTCTTAAATTTAAAGATGAATAGGCTTAGTTAGTCATTTCATGAGTCAAGTCATTTCATTACTTGCCTGACCCCGGGCTTCCTCGCGAGTTCACTCCAGGAAGAAGGGAGTGCAGGGTGTGAGTAATGATAGAGCTTAATTCATTAAACTCCCCAGGTTTAAGCTAGCCACTTGGGTCTTAAGCTAGCCCCTTCCCAGCTCTGTGTCTTGCACTTGGTTGCTTGTATTTCTTAGGCCACGTTTTCCTGCTACCAGATTAGACTGGACAGAAATATGTAAAAGCAGCATATTAGATCATAGCTCCTAACACTCTGTAGGCTGAGGCAGGAGAATATCAAGCTTGAGGACAGCCTGGGCTATATATGTAAAGCAAGACCCTGTTTCAATCTGGCTTTACATATCAAGTTGGAGGAAAATTTAGACAAACTCATCTCCCAAGGAGGGAAAAACTGGCCTTAGTATGATCGTTTTTTAATAATTATTTTTCTCTGTGTATGGATATTTCGCCTGCATTATATGTCTGTGCACCACAGTGCATGCAGTGCCGGAAGAGGGGGGTCACACCCTCTGGACTAGATGATTTGTAAAATGCCATGTGGGCGCTGAGAATCATACCATGTTTTGCATGTATTGCATGTATTGCAGGGAGAGGGAGGGAGGGAGGGGGAGGGAGAGAGAGAGAGGGAGAGAGAGAGAGAGAGAGAGAGAGAGAGAGAGAGAGAGAGAGAGAGAGAGAGAGAGAGAGAGAAACCACGCCCACTTACGCATTTCACCGGTTTCACCGGCAGAGCCTAGTACTCAGTACTGAACTCCGCCAACCACAGTGCTTCCGGGTTCCGGTCCCGGACCTGACGTGGCGGGGCGGGATTTCCGCGAGTCTTCCGCCAGTGCTCAGAGGGCTGAAGGCTCAGTTGACTGACCGCACGGTGGCGGCCGGGGTACGGGCCAGCTGCCGTAATGGCCCGTAGCGAGAGGCGACGGCGCGCCGCTGCTGCAGAGGGGGCGCGGTCGTTGGAGAGGGCGCGGGGAGCTGGGCGGCGGGACGGCCGAGCGAGCGGGGCGCACGGCTCGGCTGGCGGCGCGGCCCTGGCCGTGGTGGTGCTGGCGCTGGCCTTCGGTCTTTCCGGGCCCTGGCTGATGGCCTGGCTCCGTATGCGTCGTGCGCTCACACTGCACCCCGCGCCGCCCGCGCTGCCCCCCGACTCCTCCAGTCCAGCCGTGGCCCCGGAACTCTTCTGGGGCACTTACCGTCCACACGTCTATTTCGGCATGAAGACTCGCAGCTCCAAACCTCTCCTCACGGGTAACTCTTGGGCAGGCGACAGGGGAGGAGTGGGGAGGATCCAGCAGTCTTCGCAGACATAGAGGGACAGTATCTGTTGACTTACATGGCCATTCTACTCCCCAGGACTGATGTGGGCGCAGCAGGGCGCCACCCCAGGGACCCCTCCTAAGCTCAGGCACACGTGTGAACAGGGAGACGGCGTGGGTCCCTATGGCTGGGAGTTCCACGATGGCCTCTCCTTCGGCCGGCAACATATCAGCGATGGGGCTTTAAGGCTCACTACTGAGTTCGTCAAGAGACCTGGGGGTCAGCATGGAGGGGATTGGAGCTGGAGAGTGACCGTAGTGCCTCAGGTTAGGGCATCAGGATCCTCTTTCCTCAGCACAGACTTCCCCCATCCTCCCCTTGCAGCAGCAAATGCCGTATGAAATGGAGGTTAACAGTGGTCAGGGACACCAGCCTTGCTGACCACCTCCAAGCTTTCATTTCCTTGTTTGTAAAGCAGTTATCATCCTGACACCTAACTCACAAGTGAAACAATCCATATAGCATCCTAAAACACCTGTCATATTCCCCAGGAGCCCTGCTCGAGGCCCTTCAGCTCGGCCCACTCCAGTGCACCCACTTACCCTCAAGCATTGACAGGTGTTTGCCATAGCTTTGCTTTGTAATCTTTGCTAAGGCTGATTCTCAAAAGAATGCTTTTCTAATGCTTTATTATCGTTGGTCACCCAGGCCTCTGGTACTTCTTCCCTCCCTTTGGTGTCCCTGTTCTTCTACGTGGTAACAGATGGTCAGGAAGCCCTACTACCAGAAATTGGAGCCAAAGGACAGTTGAAGTTCATCAGTGGGCACACCAGTGAACTTGGTGACTTCCGCCTTACCCTTCTGCCACCAACCAGTCCAGGAGACACTGTCCCTAAGCATGGCAGGTATATGGGGGAAGGGTGCAGGGTGGTACAGGGGTGGTGTGGATGTTGACTTAGCCTGGCTTCTATGACCCCACCCCACTTTCCCACCAGGGAGACTGCCAAGACCTTCCTTTCCTGAATAACTGTCCCCATTTGTCTTCTTGCCTTCAAGCTACAATGTCTTCTGGTCCTCCAACCCAGGGCTGCCACTGCTCACAGATACGGTAAAGAGCCACCTCAATAGCTGGTTTCAGCACCGGCCCCCAGGGGCCTCTCCGGAGCGCTACCTTGGTTTGCCTGGATCTCTGAAGTGTGAGGATAGAGGCCCTAGTGGGCAAGGACAGTTCTTGATACAGCAGGTGACACTGAAAGTTCCTTTCTCTGTGGAGTTCATATTTGAGTCTGGCAGTGCCCAGGCAGGAAGAAACCAAGCCCTTGGGCCGTTGGTAGGCAGCCAACTGACCCAGGCCCTGGAGAGCCATGTTGCAGCTTTCCAAGAGCGTTTTGAGAGGACCTTCAAGTTAAAGGAGAAGGGCCTGAGCCCCGAGGAGCAGGGTTTGGGTCAGGTTGCCCTCAGCGGCCTCCTTGGTGGGATTGGCTATTTCTATGGACAGGGTTTGGTGTTGCCAGACACAGGTGTGGAAGGGTCTGAGCAGAAAGTAGATCCTGCCCTATTTCCACCCGTCCCTCTTTTCTCTGGAGTACCTTCCCGGTCATTCTTCCCACGAGGCTTCCTTTGGGATGAAGGCTTTCACCAGCTACTGGTCCAGCGATGGGATCCCCACCTCACCCGAGAGGCCTTAGGCCACTGGCTGGGGCTGCTCAATGTTGATGGCTGGATTGGGCGGGAGCAGATACTGGGGGATGAGGCCCGATCCCGGGTACCCCCAGAATTCCTAGTGCAACGTGCAGCCCATGCTAACCCTCCAACCCTGCTCTTGCCGGTATTACGGATGTTGGAAGGCAGTGACCCTGATGACTTGGCCTTCCTCCGAAAGGCTTTCCCCCGTTTGCATGCTTGGTTCTCTTGGCTCCATCAAAGTCAGGCAGGGCCAGTGCCACTATCCTACCGCTGGCGGGGCAGGGACCTGGCTTTGCCTACCCTACTCAATCCCAAAACACTGCCCTCAGGCCTGGATGATTACCCCAGGGCATCACATCCTTCTACAGCAGAGCGACACCTGGACCTTCGATGCTGGGTGGCACTGGGTGCCCAGGTGCTGTCACGGCTTGCAGACCAGCTTGGGGAGGCTGAAGCTGCTGCAGAGCTGGGCCCACTGGCTGCCTCCCTGGAAGAACCGAGGAGTCTAGACAAGCTGCACTGGGCTCCTGAACTGGGAGTCTTTGCTGACTTTGGGAACCACACAAAAGCAGTACAGCTCAAGTCGAGGCCTCCGCAGGGGCTGGTTAGGGTGGTAGGCCGGCCTCCACCTAAGTTGCAGTATGTGGATGCTCTGGGCTATGTCTCTCTTTTTCCCTTCCTGCTACAGCTGCTGGACCCTAGCTCCCCTCGCTTGGGGCCCCTGCTGGACATTGTAGCTGACAGCCGCCATCTCTGGAGCCCCTTTGGGTTGCGCTCCCTCTCGGCCTCCAGCCTCTTTTATAAACAGCGTAATTCTGAGCATGATCCCCCGTACTGGCGGGGTGCCGTGTGGCTGAACATCAACTATCTAGCTTTGGGGGCACTCCACCACTACGGGCATGTGGAGGGTCCTCACAAGGTTCAGGCCGCCAAGCTCTACCAAGAACTCCGTGCCAATGTAGTGAGCAACGTATGGCGGCAATACCAGGCCACGGGGTTTCTGTGGGAACAATACAGCGACCAGGATGGGCGGGGCATGGGCTGCCGCCCCTTCCAAGGATGGACAAGCCTTGTCTTACTGGTCATGGCTGAAGAGTACTGAAGGGACTGGAGGAAAGCTAGGCCACTTGTGTCACTTGGAATATGCAGAGACAAGGTCTTAGGTTCTGGTCCCTTCAGATCTTGTAAGCCCATCTCAGGTGTCTCCTTATTGTCACCCCATACAGTTCTGGGGTGACTGTGAACTCAAGAGTCTATTTTTCTAAATAAACTGGGGGGAAAAAAAGCCCTAACTAAACTCTTGCCTTTGGCAGTTTTGCCTCAGGGCTACCTGCTGTCCTCAGGTAAGGTGATAAATGGTCACTGCTTTTCCCCTTCAACCCCAGTGTGGTTAGGGGACATGGAATAATTGGAAATCTACTCTACCCAAAACCACAAGCAGCTGGTTCACGTCTCTTTAATGAGATTAAAGGCTCCTGTGTATGTTTTGGGAGTGAGTAAAGATAGCACAGTCCTCGGTATGCCCTCTTAGGGGCTCCAGCCCTTTCAGGCATATTCTAGGAGGGAAGGGGCCCACATGGAGGACCACAGTTGAAACTGGGGCTGTTCCTGGTGGCCTCCCTCCTGAAACTACTTATGGGATGTCCCCATAACTGGAAGCCAGCCCCAAGGGAGAATCTGGGGACAGTGCACAAGGGGAATGGTCCTCCAGATCTGGTTGGGTGGGACTAACCACCTCCTTGACTGGCTCACCTTCGCTGGAGTCAGGAAAAGGGCAGAGCTCAATACCTGAGTCACCAGTCAGGCGACGATAGCGGCAGGAAGGGGGTATGTGAACTGGGCTCAACCCTGCCCCAGGCTCACCCTCCTGATGAGGGAGGGCACTCTGGTGGGAGGAGACACCTTCCACATTTGTCCCCTCCAAGTGGGCAGAGCAGCTGGATGCGGAAGAGCAGCAGGTGCATCCAGTGGAAGCAGTCAAGGGGTAGCCTGGGGCCATAGTGTAAGGAGGTGGTGGTGTGCCAGGGTGGTGAACCACATCCTCATAGGCTGGGGGTTTGAAGGCGCTGAGAAGGCCTGCAGGAGAGAGAACAGCATGGATGACTGAGCCAGGGCTAGAAGAGTGAGCTCTCCTAGTAAAGTGCTTTGAAAAGTCTGCCAGTGGAAGTGTGGGGTGGCTGAGGGTCCTGGCTTGGGAGGGGCTGCTGGTTCTGCACCCAAAAGCCTCAAGTCACTCACGAAGGTCAAGCAGGGAACCAGCAGGAACAGCGCCAGCCCCATGGCATGCCCCATGGTAAGCCAACAAGTTGATCTCACGCTGCCGCTGCTGCTGTTGCAGCCTGAGTTTAGCTCTCCGGTGGCGGAAGGCGCAACAACAGCTAAAAAGGATGAGGACTGTCCAGAGCAGCCAGAACCCTGTGAGAGGCAAGAAGAGCACATCTCTGATTACCGGCCTCGCCCTTCGTGCAGAGCAGGGTCCTCAGGAGCTGAATTCAGAAATCCAAGGGAGGACGGGCAAGGGACCTGAGAGGGGTCCCTTCTGAGACTCACACCAGAGTTCATAGTAGTAGGTGCAGCAGCCAGTCTCCCCGCAGCAGTGGCCATTTTCACAGAGGTAGGGTTGGGTATTCACTCCTGGGCACAGCTCTTGAAGCTGGAGGCAAGTCGGCACTTAGAACTAAGGGAGATTTACCCAAGGCCCTGTCCACCCCACCTCCTGCATGAACATACACGATCCCACCCGAGCCAAAACAGCTTGGGGAGATGGCAGAGGGATGCTAAGAGGGGTGTTTAAATAAGAGGGCTGTCAGTATGGAAGACTTGGAATAGCCAGAAACTAGTGTAGAAAAAAGTGTGGATACACAAGGCAGGTGATATCAGTTCTTTACACCCAAGATTTCTCTCACCTAAGCCTGGCCCCAAGGGGTTTTTGGTAAGGTATGGTTTGAAAGAAAACAATCTGACAGTGGGTAGAGATCTAAGGCCATTTCCAAAGCTAAAATGCTTTCAACATTCCCCACCCCGACGGTCTGCCTCCCACAACCACAAGAGGGATTTTTCCACCCCTGGGTGTCAAGCTCCCTAGGGTAGTGGAGGGGCAATGTGAGACCCAGAGCAGTGCTCCCAACCAGATGGGATTGCTGTGGATGATAAAGGATGGCATCCAGGGCGCGAGTCTGGGTTCCAGCTCGTCTCCAAATTGCTCCCTCAAGAGAAGACGCTGCCGGACTCTGTTGTGACAATAGGCACATAGAAAAACATCACAAATAACTGCTGCACAATAGAGCCTCCCTGGGGTCTTCTCTACGCCTCTGGTAACTGGAAAGCCACTGCAGGCTTGCACTGCAGACATGGGATGGGGTCTAAAGGCTGCAGGTAAAGTCAACTGCGTCTACGTTACAAAGTTTAGACAAAGAGTAGAATGGTCACGTTGAGGAACTTCATAGTACCTTTGGCTCCGAGAGCTCCTCCCCCACCCCGGACAGGAAGTGACAGGAAAGGGGAAAGAGAAATAAATGGCTGTCGTGATAGGCTTTTAGAGCTGCTGGGATACCTGCTGTTGCGGCGACCGGAGTGCCCCCCAGGCCTCTTCGCTGCTGTTCCTGCTGCTGGCCCGAGCCATGCCTCCACCTACAGACCCCTGAAGACCACAGCCTCCTCTACCGCCTGCTGCCCCGCCCCTGCCACCTCTGCCGCCACCGCCATGGTCCCTGCCCGGCCCATCTCCGATGCTGCCACCATCACTCCGCGGCCGGAGCTCCCATCCGGTGAGAGCTCTTCCAGAGGACAAGGATTGCTCAGTCCAACCAATCAGTATCGTTCACCGACGGACTGACCAATAGGAAAGGATCACAGGTTTCTCCCGCTGTCCAATCTGCAGCAGCGCCTCTGCCGCTCTCCCAGACAAGAACTCACACAGACAAAGCCAGGGGGAAGGTTCGAACGAGACCCTGATTGACAGCAACAACAGCCAGTACAGACTACAGGACAAGCTTTGACTTATCAGCCAATGAACGGCCGTGCAGGAGCACAAAATTACCGCCGATTGGCTGGATGAATTGCACAGGTTCCGAACGAGTCGGCCGGTTTCCCACTCCAGCAATTCTATACAAGCTGAGGCACCGCACCAAATTTAATAGGGTGGGAGAGACAGAAGGAATGTGGCATGGGGGAGGCCTTAAGTAGCCAGGAGAGGGGACCCCGGGCCCTCAGGTCCACCCAGCCGTAGCTGTAGGTTGATGCGATAGCACTGCAGGCTGCAGAGAGCCTGGCCGGTGCGGGAGCAGGCGTAACGACGTGGGTGGGGGCAGCCGGGGACGGAGCAGCGCGGAGCGGGGCCCGACGGGGCCGGCCGCTGAACCATTGCCGCGGGTGCAGGGACACCGGGAGGAAAGGACAGAGTGGAGCCCTGTGCCCCACTGCTGTAGCGCACCATGGGTGTAGGGGCCGGGGCAGCTGCCCGCCCTCCGCGCCTCTCGCCCCGCGCTGCCCCACGCCCTCCGCGCCCACTAGGAGCGGCCGTCTTGGTGAGACGCTCAATAGTCTGATTTTTGTGTTCCTCGGCCCGCCTTGCCGCCTGCAGGCGCCGCTTCCGTGCTCGCTCCTCACGTTTCAGCAGCATCTCTTCGGTGAGGGCAGGGGCAGGGCAGCCCCCAGCCACCGGTAGAGGCAGGATGGGGGACGGCTGACTCCGCGCCTTCTGGAGCAGGGCTCTCTGGGAAAAGAAAGAGTGAGGATGTCTGAGAACTAATGGTCAGGTTCCCAAGTTGTGGGATGAGAAAGAGGATATGGAAGGCAGACTCTTGAGTCATATTCCCCCCCCCCACACCCCATTTTTGTTTTTTCGAAACGGTTTCACTATGTAGCTCTGGCCGACCTCGAACTCATTATATAGATCAGGCCAACCTCAAGCTCAAGAGATCCTCCTGCCTCTGCCACCCAATGGCTGGGATTAAAGGCTTGTGCCACCAAGCTTGTTTTGGGGAACTCAATACCACTTGCTCCTCCCAGGGCTCCGGACCTTCGCTCAGCTTCAAAGGGGGAAAACATCCCCAACCTGCCCCAAGTGTCCGACATGTACCATCCTTGTGTAGAGTTTTGCTGGATTTGGTTCAAACCAAAACCTCAAAATTACTTTGGATTCCTTTTCTTCTCCAGTCATCCCCAAACAAGAGGCTCCTTCCAAAATATATCCAGGATTGGTGGGGTTTTCTTCATTCTATTATTACTTCTTGCTTAAGCTATCACTCTCTCTCCTGTTCTCCACATTCCATGCCCCTCTCCCGATTGATAGATTGCGACAGAATCTCTAGATGTATTCCTGGTTGGTTCAGAATTTGTAGTCATCCTTCTGTCCTTCAAGTCCTAGGATTACAGGCATGCCCCATCACAGCCTGCACAGCAGTTTCTCCAGAAATCCCTTACCCCCATTAAGATTCGCTCCACAAAAATCGCCAAAATAACTACCGAAAATTTAAGTCAGCTTTGTCACTGTTCCACATATGACCCACTGGTGGTTGAGCCACATTTTCCTTCTGTGCCGACATCAGCTGGCCTCTTTGCTTGAGACACTGCCAGTACTGGAAATGTCATTTCTTTAAAGAGGCATTCTGGGCTGGAAAGACCACTCAGCAGTGAAGAGTACTGGCTGCTCTTAAAAAGTTCCCAGCACCTACAAGGCAGCTCACTACTGTCTGTAAATCTACTTCCAGGAGTTCTGATGACCTCTGGACTCCATGGGCAGTAGCCAAACACTCATATACATAAAATAAATAAAAATTATCTTTAAAACAAAAGCAGCCGGTCGGTGGTGGCGCACGCCTTTAATCCCAGCACTCGGGAGGCAGAAGAGATCCCTGTGAGTTTGAGGTCAGCCTGATCTACAAGAGCTAGTCCAGGACAGGCTCCCAAGCTACAGAGAAACCCTGTCTCGAAAAAGGAAAAAAATAAAACAAAATCAAACAATGAGCCATTCCCTACAACTACCCTAAAGCTTCTGCCTTGCCACTTTCTATTTCATCACTCCTATTTTCTATAGTTTGTAAAAATTATCAGTGAGCTGGGTGTGGTGGCACACACCTTTAGTTCCAGCACTTGGGAGGCAAAGGCAAGCAGATCTCTGAGTTTCAGGACAGTCGGGTTAAACAATAAGATCCCAATTCAAAAAGAAATAATAATTTACCATCCCTCAGCATGCAGGAGAGTATCGGCCTCTTAAATTTTCCAGTCCACTGATATTCTCACTGCACAGCAAAAAGCTGCTTCTCCCCATGTGTTTGCCGAATGAATAAAGACTGAACTAACTTACCTGTCTCGCAGTAAGCAGCCGTTCATCGATCTCCTTCTTGAGGTCTCCATTGTCATCCAGCTCTCCCTTCTCCAGGGCATCTAGCCACCTCTGTTCCTCCTCTTCCTCCTGACCTTCCAGATCCCCTGGCAGGTCCCGAAGTGGGGAAGGGGACAGATTACTGTCTTCATCTAGGTAGGAAAGTTGGGGAAAGAAAAGCAGAACAATAATTTAGCAAAATTGATCCTGGATTATTGAAAATTCTCAGAACCAACCCCTTTCCTTTTGCCGGGTATAAATGAGCAACCCAGCGTCCCCACCTCCAAGGTCTTCTCACCCAGCCAGGCTCGATACTGCTCCAGAGGCACCCCTTCCATAGGTTCCTCTTCATTATCCACTACCATCAGGGGAGAAGGTGATCGAGGCCCCTCAGGGATCACAGTGAAGGTAGGAACACTGCAGAGAAGGAACACTACTCCAAAGTGAGCAAGTGGCTCTGTCCCGTTCCGGAGCCACATGCAGCTTTCCCGACCTGCGGTAACTTGGACCCTGAAGTCAATGTTCATTCTCTATTTTCCAGAAAGCCCAGACCACCTGCTGTTGAATTTTCCCGGAGTTAAATGTCTGACCTCACCTCTTGGTGCCCAGGACCTGTCCACCCAGCTTGATTTTAAGTTTAAGCTGAGGCTTGGCAGGAGCCTGTGTCTGCCCGGCCTCCTCTTCCTGATGATGCTTCTTCTTGTGTTTCTTTTTGTGCTTCTTGTGTTTTTTCTTGTGTACTCCGTGGCTGTGAGCACCTGTCAGGCTCAACTCCAGCGCTTCCCCTGCAGAAGGAGAGGCTGTCAGAGGTGTCCATCAAATAGTGGCAGGGGAAGATCTTAAAAACCTAACAAGTCTACCGAGTCCCAATCTTTCCACGTAATTAGGCGTTATCATAACAACAGCACCGCCTAGCTCCTTCCCACCTGTGGCGAGTTGACCTGGCTTCGCCGAGTGGGAGGACTCCTTTTCAAAGATCACCTAAGTTTGAGTCGCCTGCGCCTACCTGGCTCGGGGGGCTCCATAGCCCCAGAGGTGCTCCCGCGCCGCCACAGCTTGCTCATGGGGTCCTGCAAAGGAAGAGGGCTGGAAACGGTCGGGACACAAGCCGACATGCCTTTTCCGCCCCGCGGAAGAACGGAATCCAGCAAAATAACCGGCTACTTCCGGTACCTGGCAACCATGTTTGTGCGTGGCACGGTTTACAGCTAAAAAAAATACTCCGGTAAGAAACAAGGCCCATTCCAAATAAAAGTTCCGCATTGCTAAGTACCTACCTGGCATACCGGCCTTTAAAAAAGGATCACGAGTTCGAGGCCAGCCTTAACGGCATCAAAACAAAAGGTTTAAGCCTCTATGAACCTGGAAACGCCACAAAGAAAGCTTTCCCTTAACTTGGACTCTCCATATTAGGTTCCAGAGCTGTTCACTCTCCTCTCTGTCTCCCTCTCCTCTCTTCTGCATTCTCATTGGTAGGCACCAAGTTTCTCGACTAAGGAAAGTTGTGAAATAATAAGATAGACACAGAATTTAGACTCCAGAGAATAGTTACATAGTAAAGAATGCATCCCTCTAAAGAAGGCATCCTTCTAATGAAACAGCTACCCGATTTTGTTCCGTCACTAGGCGAATCTGATACCGCTTGTCTGTGCAGGCACCTACATAGGCAGACACAGACATACACCTGCATATAAATTTTAAAAATAAACTGGGCGGTGATGGCACACGCCTTTAATCCCATCCCTTGGGAGGCAGGAGCAGGTGGATCTCTGTGAGTTCCAGGTCTACAGAGTGAGTTCCAAAACAGCTAGAGCTGTTTCTGTTACACAGAGAAACCCTGTCTCGAAAAAAAAAAAAATTTAAAAATGTGGCTGGGGCTGGAAAGATGACTCATCAGCTAAGATCACTTGCTCTGATTCAGAGGATCCTGGTTTGGTTCCTAGTATCCATACACACACACAGTTATCAGTAACTCCAGTTTCAGACTGTCTGCTCTTCTGGCCTCCTCAGGTCCTCTGCAAGAGCAGCAAATCTTGCTAACAGCTGAGCCATCTCTCCTCTCCAGGTCCTTGATTCTGTTTATTTGTTTACTTGCTTATTATTTGTTTGTTTTTGAGACAGTGTTTCTCTGTATAACCCTGACTGTCTTGGAACTCACTTCTTAGACTGGCTCCTGCCTCTGCCTCCAGAGTACTGTGTGTGCCACCAAACCCAGCTTCCTTGATTTTATTTTTAAAATTATCATATGATAATATCTACTTAGACAAAAATTGAGGAATATACAATGTGCCATTAATGTTGATTGTCTCTAAAGGTTACAGTGAAGGATCTTTCACTGTCTAGATTTGAACTTGCTCTGTAGACCGGGCTGGCTGTGAACTCAGAGATTTCACCTGTCTCTCTACTTCCTGAGTGCTGGGATTAAAGGTATGTACCACCAATACCCGGTGTTGCAATAAGCTTTCTTATGATCCATGCATACATTTTAAAAAATATTTATTTATTATGTATACAATATTCTGTCTGTATGTCTGTATTTATTTATTTATTTATTATGTATACAATATTCTGTCTGTGTATATGTCTGCAGGCTAGAAGAGGGCACCAGACTTCATTACAGATGGTTGTGAGCCACCATGTGGTTGCTGGGAACTGAACTCAGAACCTTTGGAAGAGCAGGCAATGCTCTTAACCACTGAGCCATCTCTCCAGCCCCCCATACATATACATTTGAACTAGGAAGAAAACAACACCTATGTATATGTGCTTCATATCTGAGCAGAGTATCTGAACAAGGTACTAGCAGTGAATGGGAGGGGAAGAATTTATTCAAGAGAGCCGATTCATAGTTCTATGTGGGAATTTAGCAAGAAAGCAACGTGATAGAGTTATTAGATGAAAATGGACTTTGGAGTCAGAGACGCTGACTATCAAATGCAAGTTCTACCAGTTATTAGCTGGACATCTCAGGCTCAAGGTTGTTTAAGTTCTTTGAACCTTCTGGTTACAAGTTTGCAAGATAAGATAAAGTAAAACCTACTTCATTGAGCTTTATTCTTCTTCAGTAGTAGGGATTAAATTTAGAGTCTTGTGCATGGTAAGCAAGTGTTCTACCGCTGAGTGCTTCACAGGACTCTTCCAAGGTGTAAAACAAGCCAAGAACACAAATATTTTATGTAGGATTGACCACAATAAAAGATGTTCCTGGAAGGTAATAAGTGGAGGGCTGGATACGTAACTCAGTTGGAAGAGTACTTACCTGACATGCGCGGAGCCTTGGACATTCCCAGCACAGGATAAAATTGTGGTGCTCCCCAAATGCCAGCCCAGCACAAGGAGGAATTCACCAAGGTCATTCTCAGCAAGTTTGAGGTCAGCCTGGGATACAGAAGACCCTATCACTAAGAAATAGCGAATATTAGTAACAACAATCAATGGACTTGTAGCCCAAGCATTGGGAGAAGGTGGTCTTGTCTTTCTCTTCTTTTCTCCTCTTCTTTTTCTTTCTTTCATTTCTCTCTCTCTCCCTCCCTCTCTCTCCCTTTCTTCCTTTCTTTCTTCCTTTCTTTCTTTGGAATAGGGTCTCACCATGTAACCTTTGCTGTACTAACTACATAGACCAAGCTAGACTTGCTTCCTTAGTGCTGGGATTAAGGCTTTGCACCACTATATCTGGTTTTAGTTATACGTGTTTTTAAACAGGATCCCATATATTCCAGACTGGTGTCGAACTTGCAGTGTAGCTGAAGATGACCTCAGACTCCTGATTCCCTTGTCTCTACCAGTGCTGCAACCACAGAGACTCACCATCAACCCGGTTTCCTGCAGTTCTGGGAGGAACTCCATGTGTGCTAGACAAGCACTCTAACAACATTCCCAGCCCAGTTTTTATTTTCTTTTAAGTGTACTGGGTACACCAGCGGCAGCGGGCTGGGTAGTAGCAAGAACAACATCTGTGTCACGTGGTGGTGACACATGCTTTTAATCCCAGCACTTGGGAAGCGAGACAAGCGAATCCCCAAGTTCCAGAACATCCAGGACTACACAGAGAAAAACCGAGGGAACAAAAAGAGTACCCCTGCATTTTAGAAGACTAACTCAGGGAGGCCTTTCTCGAACATACCGGGGTGTATAACACATGGCTGCTCCATAGGAAGGTGCTGTTATTTCTACTCTATAAATAAGGAAACTGAGGCTCAGAGAGACTAAATGCTTTGGTCAGAGCCGTAGTGGGAGTAGCAGAGCAAGCATCAAACAGAGGCTTCCTGACTCTTGTCTGGACTGTTTTCTCTACATCCAGTGTCCAGGAGGGAGGAAGTAAATAAAAATTAGCTTCAGTTTTTGGCTTAACTTTGCTTTGCTTAGTGTGGTAAAACTTTATAGGCTAAGAGGAATTTTAGCTTCTGAAGGAGTTTTCTTTTTTTGGTCTTATTTGTTTATTTGTTTGTTTTCGAGAGAGGGTCTGTGTAACAGTCCTAGCTGTCCTGGAACTAGCTCTTGTAGACCAGGCTGGCTTCGAACTCACAGGGATTCACCTGCCTCTGCCTCCCAAGTGCTGGGATTAAAGGCGTGCACTACCACCACCCGGCCAGGGAGTGGAACTTTTAAAAGGATTGAAAGGACTAGGAAGTGTGGCCATGTTGGAGGAAGTGTGTCACTGTGGGTGGGTTTTGAAGCTTCAAGAGTCCTTGCCGGTGTGGGCAGTTCCTGTTGTCTACAGATGAGAATGTAGAGCTCTCAGCACTTCTCCAGCACCATGCCTGCCAGCATGTGTGTCTTGCCAACATGCTCCCCACCATGGTGATGAACTAAATGATGGATTAAACCTCTGAAACTGTAAGCAAACCCCCAATTAAATACTTAATAAGAACTGCCTTGGTCATGGTGTGTCTTCTTAGCAACAGAACAGGAACTAAGACACATGGAAAGCAGTGAGGGTACAGCAAGAAGAGCTCTCTTCCCCACTTAATCAAGATCCTAGCTGTTGGCATTGACCCGGAGTCTGGCTGGGAGCTGAGGAACAATAGCCACAACCCCTGGCCCTTAGGAGGCTTCACACAAAATTATTAGTTCATTTAGAGGCCAGTCTCAGATGTATTGAGAGATTGTCTCAAAAAAACAAAAACAACAACAGAAAAAAAAAAAGGCTGTGGGTTTGGAAGATTGGCTCAGTGGTTCAGAGCACTGACTTCCTCTGCTCTGCCAGAGGATCAGGCACCAGCACCCACACAGGGACTCACAGCCACCTGTAACTCCAGTTCCAGAGTACCTCATGCTTTTTTCTGACTTCCCCAAACTCCGCATGCATATGGTACACAGGCATATATGAAGGCAAAACACCTAAACACACAAAACAAAAACAAAGGTTAAAGTAATAAAACAACAACAAAAACAAAAATAAACAGGCCAGGCATGTGCCTGTAATCCCAGCACTCAGAAGACAGAGGCGAGAGGATTGGGCTCTCAAATTCAAGGCCAGCATGGTCTACATAGCAAGATCCTGTCTCAAAAATCAAAGCAAACAAAAGGTAACACTTCCTCGTATTTATTGCCATTATGATTTTTCTTTTGCTGACCAATTTGAGAGCAAATTACAAAGCCTACCACCATCTAGTCTATTTGAAATTCACCAAATGTGCAGCAAGTACCGCCTTTTCCATCCATCCAGTCCGAGAGCCAAGTCCAGATAACACAGTGCAGTTATTTATCACTGTGTTCAGTTGCTTCCC
>JAQHUG010000262.1:527855-563392 GCA_028555095.1 Dicrostonyx torquatus | reverse complement strand
CACATGGTGGCTCACAACCATCTGTAATGGGGTCTGGTGCCCTGCAGGCATACACACAGACAGAATATTGTATACATAATAAATAAATAAATATTAAAAAAATATTTGAGTAGTGATGGTGGTGTATAGCACCAAGCTAGTGTGAAGGTCAGAGGACAGTTTTGGGGAATTGATCTTCTTCTTCCGGTGGGAGCCAGGGATTGAACTCAGGTCCTCAAGGTTGGCAGCAAACAGCTTTACCCACTAAGCCATCTCACTTGCATTTTTTTTTTAAAAATAACCTCTTAAGTATCTAAGGAAGACATTGAACTTCTAATCCTCCTGTCTCTACCTCCCAAGTGCTAGGGTTAAAGGCAAGCATGACTTCTGGTGAATGGAGTTCTCAGGATGGAATCCAGGCTGCCATGTACGCTAGGCAAGCTCTACCAACTGAGCTACATCCCCAGAGCAAAGCTTGAACATGTGCCAGGCCCGGGTAGAGATTGGATTTTTCTCGTTAATCCTCACATAATACTGTGAAGAAAGCCACCTATTCCCAAGTCTACAGACACACACACACACACACACACACACACACACACACACACACACACACACACACACACACCGCCCCACGCCGCCTCGCATTTGTCAAGTCCCTACACTAGGACTTAGCCCTAGTGGGAATTCTGAAGGGAACAGAAGGTGATGGGAAGCACAACAGGAAGTTGGGGAGAGAGTGTGGGAGAGAGAGGAGTGTGTCATCATGGGAGACTGTGACTCATTCTCTGTCATCCCTAGGGAACTGACCCAGGGTCACCCAGGTCGGAGCACGCTCAGTATTTAGGATCTTTCCCATTGTAGGGGAACAAACAGCGTCCATTTGGGGAGAGAGTGAGGGTGGTGGAGATGGAGGGGAAACCTGTGCTAATGGGTATGGAGGGGTGCAAAGCACAAGGACCCCAATCGCCACCTGAAAAGGTGACCGTTTCTCCAGGGCATTCTTGACTGTAGACTGAGGTAGAGTGGATTTGGAAGTGATGTGCATATGGGGCAGGCGGCTAGTTCCCCCCAAGTCCAGTTCTGCTGGTCCGTGCTGGATCCAGAAACCTCACTTCATACCCTGCTCCTGGTAAGGGTCACCTTGGAAAGACAAGCCCGCTAGGGAGAAGTCTCCAGGGCGGCCCAGGTGCTCTCTGCAGTCGCGTCCCTCCGCGACAGGGTCCCGGTGGTGGAGATGCAGGTATCTCAGAGCCTGAAGGGACTGCCCGTGCCTGGTGCCCTCGGCGCCTCTCGCGGCAACTGGGAGCTGATGTCACCGGCGCCCTCGGGCTCAGTGGACCCAGTCGGTGAGGCAGCACCGATTCCCGGGATCCTTCAATTCCCAGGCGGTCCTCGGGTCACACTGGCCACAGGGGTTGCTGCTGCCCAGGACTCCGCACCAATTGTAAACGCCATGGACAGGGCTAGGGAAGGATCGGTGAGTGCCTGGCCCCGAGGGGGCTAGCTAACCAGGAGTGAGCCTGAGGACGAATCTTTGATCTCATTCATTTGCGAAACTGGTGACAGAAATTAAGTGCCGAGACTGGGAGGGGTGGGCAAGCAGTCCGCTTAGCAAAGGCAGGAGAGTGATGCATCTGAAGCCAGGCTGAGAGAGAGGAGTTTGGGAGAGCTTCCTGATGGAAGGGGCTTTGAGGTGGTACTGGAATGGTTTATGATAGGTCTGGCCTAGCACAGCAGTCCCCCCCCCCCAAAAAAAAAGAAATAGGGAAGGAAGAATTGGCACGCAGGCTGGACAAGGTTTTGGTGAGAAGGAATTCGAGGTGTTGAGAAGGCTGGGCACCAGAGATAGAAGCAGGACACAGCATATGGAGGAGAGCCCGTGTGATGGAGAAGATAGGTTTGTGTAGTCAGTTACTCTTCTGTTCCAACTGCATGCCTCCACTTGCCTGGCTTCCTGAACCAATGTTGTGCACCTCCTGCTCTGAAGCCTCCTGCTGTCACCTCAGCAGAAACCAGCAGGGGCTGTTTCCTATGTTTTTATGCCATGACAAGGCACTTATGGAGCAGCCATTCATCTCTGTGTGTTCACCTCCCAGCTGGGACTTTTTAAATATAGAGCCTTGGTCAGCACAGGGAAGCTCCAGTGCTGGCCGTTGAACAGAGTCTACTAACAAAGCGGACTCGTGAAAAAAGCCTGTGTCCCTGCCATTGTGCGGAATACTTCTCATCAGGCCTCGAGTGTGGATATCACTGGTATTTGAACACCAAGACGCCATGACTGTTTTTACCCCATGTTGTGTGTCTGTGGTGTATGTATGTGTGTGCATGTGTGTATGCTTACCTATGAGTGTATGTAGACCAGAGGTAAACTTTAAGGTTTGGTTTTATTTGTTGTTTGTTTTTGACATGGAGGTCTCACTATATAGCCCTGTCTGGTCTGGAACTGGCTATGTAGACCAGGCTGGCCTCAAACTCAGAGAGATTTGCCTGTCTCAGCCTCTAAGTGCTGAGATTAAAGGTATGTGTCACCATGCCCAGACTGTCCACCTTTAATATATATGTGTGTGTGTGTGTGTGTGTGTGTGTGTTTCTGTATATGGAGTGCAAGCATGCCACAGCACAGTGTGGTGGTCAGAGGAAAACTTGCGGGATTTGGCTGTCTCTTCAACCATGTGGAACCCAGGGACAGAACTCAGTTCCTCACCCTTTGTAACAGTGGCCTGTATCCACTGAGTCAGTCTCACTGGCCCTCACTGCAGACAAAATTTCTCACTGAACCTGGTGCAAAGCTTTGGCTAGACTGGCTGGCCACCAGGGCTCTCTGTTTCTGCTCCCCGGTGCTGGGGTTTGAGGCCAGTGATGCTATGTCTGCCTTCTATACGGGCACTGTGGATCTGAACTCAGGTAGTCTTCCTTGAACAGCAGGCATTTTACCCACTGAGTCACCTTCCCCACTCTTCACCCAATGTTATCAGTTGGAAAATCAAGTCAAGACTCAGGGATATGGGGTGAAATGCCCCATATAGCTAGGAGCTGCCATGTTATTTGATAGGGGACTTCCTGGAGGAGTTTGGGGGCTGAATTGGCCTGTTCTGGAAGAGAATCATGTGGGTGGTGCTGGGCTAAAAATCTGGCCTAGTACAGTGACCCAGAAAATAGTCCCTGGAGAAAGGAACTGTAAACAAGCTAAATATGTAGCCGAGGCTGACTTGGAACTCATGATTATTCTCCTGCCTCTGTCTCCAAAGTGCTGAGATAACAGGCATGCATCACTATACCAAGCTGTCTAAAGCTTTTTATACTTTATTTTATTGTTTTGAGACAGGGTTTCATATAGCCCAAGTTGGCCTCATCCTCACTATGGTGCTGAGGGTGACCTTGAGCATCCTAATTCCACTGCCTCCACCTCCTGAGCACTCCCCACCAGGTCCGATTTATACAGTGCTGGAAAGTGAAACCCAGAGCCATGCATGCCCAAATCCTAGCCCAATGCCAGCTGCCCTTTAAGCTCCAAGATGACTTCTTTCCAGGTGAATACCCCTGCATTCTTTCTCAGGGCCTCTCCTCTGCCCTTCCATGCCTGTCCAGTGCCTCCTGCATGCTCAGTCCCCCACCATCCAACCCCTCATACCTGGACCAACTACTTTCCCTTCCTCATTCCTTACCTTACCTCTGAGCTCCTCTCCAAAGTTCAGGGAGCCAGAGGTGGTGGATTTGCTGTTTGAGGTCTGTATAGGATTGTGTACTGTATGGGGCATTCTGTAGGTGGTGTGCATCTGACTGATCCCACAAATCTGTTTTCATTCCTAATCTCTGGGACCACAACTATACAAATATGTAAATATATACATATACATATGCAAATATATGATATATATTACAAATGGTGGTATGTATATTTTGTTTTTGAGTCTCATGTATCCCAGGCTTGCTACTAATTCATTGTGTTACTGAGGGTGGCCTTAAACTACTATCTATCCCCCAAGTGCTGGATTACAGATGTGTACCACCATGCCTGGCTTGATGTACAATGTTGTTTTGCTTTCTATTCTTGTGTCATATTTTCTGGAGAGTTACAGTTAGACACATGTCTACCTTCATCTCTTGCCCTGTCTATCAGTGAAGATACAAATCATTTAACTGGTGTCTTACAGAAAGGCTGTTTTTTAGTTTAGATGTTTAAAACAATGCCTGGGGCTGGACAGATGGCTCAGTGGTTAAAAAAGAATTCTGCTCTTCCAGAGAACCAAGTTCATTTCCTGGCACCCATGTGAAATGGTCTGTAGCTCCAGCTCTAGGGCTCTGATGCCTTCTTCTGGTTCTGTGGGCTCTGCACTCATGGACACATAAGTAAAACAGTGCTAAGTGAATCCTTTTGTCATACAGCTTGGCAGTTACATGTGTAATTGTATCTGTAGGCTGAACAGTTGAGTATAGTGTTTAGGACAGTTAGGTCGAAGAATATATGAACTTGTAGTTTTTGTAGATTTCTCCAAATCACAATCAAAGTTAGAAAGACTTTATATTCCTCACAATGAAATGGATGAGAGTATTTGTAGTTTTGTAAAGTTTTTCTGACTCATTTTGGGCAGCTGAGGGTAAGACAACAGGCTTTGCTAAAACATTAGTGTCCTTTGCCCTCCCCCACCCCACATAGCCCACTTGGGACTGGGGTTGGGTAGGGGAGATGTCTCAATCTGATCCCTGACTGCCATTTCCTCTTCTCTTTCCATGACTCTGGTTAGGACACAGAGTTACAGAGGAAACTAGACCATGAGATCCGGATGAGGGAAGGGGCCTGCAAGCTGCTGGCGGCCTGCTCCCAGCGAGAGCAGGCTCTGGAGGCCACCAAGAGCCTGCTGGTGTGCAACAGCCGAATTCTCAGCTACATGGGTGAACTACAGAGGCGCAAGGAGGCCCAGGTGCTGGGGAAGACAGGCCGGCGGTGAGCAAGGGAGGTGATGTGTCTGAGGGAGGGAGGCTTTATCGGTGCTTCAGCAAGTGTGTGTGTGGAGTGTTCAGATCAACCTCCTGATGGGGACCCCCTCACAAACACCTGTCCTGGCCAGGAAAGACACCTTAATGTTTTACCATAATGCTGGGTCATCCGGAGTGGCTGGGGCTGGACTCAGGAAAGCCAGTGTATCTGATGATGGCTGGCAGTTCAAACCACAAGTAATGCAAACATGCTAATTTGTTATGGCCTGCCCATGATCTGCTATGTCCAGCTGGTTGTCTGGAAAGCTAATTTTCTCAAAGCCAGTTCACCAAATGGCCAATTTACCACAAATTGACAGTAGCATGTTGTATCTGGGGTTCACCATCAGAGGCAGGAGTTGAGAAAGCACATAATTGAAAATCACTTAAAGGAAGGCTCCCCATTTGTAGAAAATGGTTGTGCAGAGGAGCTCTGCATGAGTTTGTGGCCTACACACGGTGCCAGTGCTACAGTGCACTCTGTCAGTGACAGGTCAACCTTGAGACATCTGGAGTCAAGTGAAAATGTTAGAATATACTTAACAAATGGATTGCTCTGAGAATTGGCTGTTTTGGTAAATGAGTCATTTGGGAAACTGACTGCCTCATTGAGGCTGCATGGGAAGAGGGTCCCAGCCCTCACTGGCATGGAGGAGTTGAAGGAGAGGTTTCCAGGGGCTCACCAGAAAGCCCACAGAAGGAGAAAACACATTCCATTGCTGCTTCACTTAGCAAGAGGCCAAGCAGGCAGGGAGCAGCTCTCAGGTAGACACAGGCAAATCGACCACACAGCCCTCAGAGTGGGAATATAAAGTACACTTAATTCCCTAGCAGCTAGTTGTGCTATTCTGTGTACTCATATCAAAGACAAGATGAAAGCTGGACACGGTGGTTTATGCCTGTAATCCCAGCATGTGGGAGGCTGACGTGAGATTACTGAGTTTGAGGCCAGCTTGAGCTACAGAGTGAGACCTTCACTCCGAAACAAACACATGAGATGTTGGGAATAAGTAGCTTCTAGAGTTGCAAGGAAAATCTTCCAGTCTTTCCAAGCCCATGGTTTAATGTGTGTGTGTGTGTGTGTGTGTGTGTGTGTGTGTGTGTGTGTGTGTGTTGGTGGGAGTGTGGAGGGAGGCTTAAAAGGAAAACTCTTTTGGCACCTGTGCCCTCAAGGCCCCACTTGTCCCTTACAGGGGTCTGGATGGCCAGGACCAATGCTAGGATGAGGACCCAGAGCTTGGGTGCTACCCCTGGGTGCTAACATTGCTCAAATGTTCCCAAGACCAGCAAGCAAACTTGAGTGTTGTCAATAGCTCTCCTCCAGTCCCTCAATCCTGCCTTCCCAAGACCAGCAAACTTCTGAGTGTTGTCCCTCAATCCTACCATGCCAACCAGGCTAGGAATCAGGGACTTAGAGCCCTTGGGAGTCAGAACAAAAGGGAGGAGAGTGGGAAGATCAGCCAGGACTCTGTGATCTGCCCACAGACCTTCCGACAGTATGCAGCCCCCTGAGCGTTCCCCTTGCCGTGGCCGAGTCTGCATCTCTGGTAAGAAGCACACAGTTGCCACAGAGGCTGGTACCCTTCACCCTACCCCACCACCGCTTGGCTGCTTCTAACCCCTCTTCCTTCCCATCTGCCCTTTAGACCTCCGGATCCCACTCATGTGGAAGGACACAGAGTATTTCAAGAACAAAGGTGGTGAGTGCCACATACAATGGGACAAAATCAGGGGAGTGTTCCCTGAGACAGAGGCTCCTGTTGACATTTTAGTGTTTTTATTTCTCTTTATTCCCAGATCTGCACCGCTGGGCTGTGTTCCTGCTGCTGCAGCTCGGGGAACAGATTCAGGACACAGAAATGGTCCTGGTGGACAGGACACTCACAGACATCTCTTTTCAGAACAATGTGCTCTTGTGAGTTCCTTGCCTGTGGCTCCTTCCTTCCTTCCTTTCCTCCCTTTCTCCACTCCAGCTCCTTATGGGGTTGCTCTGGGGGCGGAGGCGGCGAGGGAGAAGGAGAGGCAGATGGCCCCTGTTATCGTCGTCCTGAACTTATGGTCTTCTTCCCCACACCCTCCTGAGCCCCCCATTCATCACACTCCTCTCTCGTGCCTGTGTAGTGCTGAGGCAGAGCCAAACTTTGAACTGCGGCTGGAGCTTTATGGGGCCTGTGTGGAAGAGGAGGGGGCTCTGGCTGGTGCCCCCAAGAGGCTTGCCACTAAACTCAGCAGCTCCCTGGGCCGTTCCTCAGGGAAGCGTGTCAGGGCATCGCTGGACAGTGCTGGGGGTTCCGGGAACAGTCCCATCCTGCTGCCTACTCCAGCTGTGGGGTAAGATCACATAGTACCCAATGCTTTCAGCTGCCTTCAATTCCCCACTGGTGACCATGTCACCGTGAATAAGCAGGCATTCTACTCAGCCCTAGAGTTAGGCCTCAGTCAGTCCACGACAGTGGGGGGCGGGGCAGAGAGAGCTAGGCTTTGGGGTGTTACCTGGTTAGCAGTCACAGAAACATCTTATAGGAGTTGGGGTGTAGCTCAGTTGGTAAAGTACCTGCTTAGCATACATGAAGCTTTGTGTGGGGTAGTGCACAGCTGTTATACTTGGGAGGTAGAGGCAATAGGATCGTAAGTTCAAAGTCATCCTCAGCTGCACAGTGAGTTTATGGCCGTCCTGGTATACATTAGACCCTGCCTCAAAACCCCAAAAACAGGGATGGGGAGAATGACACAATGGCCAAAGCATTTGCTATGCAGGCATGGAGACTGAAGTTCTGATCCCCATAACCCAGTCCCAGGGCTTACCTGGGTGGAGAGCTATGTGATCTCCAGGGCATGCTAGCTAGCTGGACTAGTCCAACCGGCAAGCTCTGGGTTCAGTGAGCGATCCTCCCTTCATAAATAACGTAGAGAGCAATTAAAAAGGACACCCAATGTTAATGTCTGGCCTCTACATACACATGTATGCCTCCCATACATATACCCAAACTGAACAACGTAGATACATCTACAACTGTGCTGAGTTGGGCATGCTCTGTAGCGGAGCCTACAGTCCTGAAGTTACTGAGATTTGGAGGACACCACCTCATCTGTTGACTGAAGAACACTCACCCTCAGGAAACTGCCAGAAGAGTTTCATTGGAATAGTGTATGAGGGCCAGGTGCCTAGTGGGTGGTCAAGAGACAGGAGGCAAGCTAGTTGTCCCTATAGCCTGGCAGTGGGACAGATCTGCTCACATACCACACTTCACTGATGTCCCCTTCTCCCTCCAGGGGTCCTCGGTACCACCTCTTAGCCCATACCACTCTCACCTTAGCAGCCGTGCAAGATGGATTCCGTACACATGACCTCACCCTCGCCGGTCATGGTGTGTGTTTGAGTGTGTCGGGGGCCCTGGTGGGGTTGTCCCCTTTTCATTTCCCATCCTTACCCTGTACTTCCTCCTCCCCCAGAGGAGAACCCTGCCTGGCTGCCCCTTTATGGTAGCGTGTGTTGCCGCCTGGCAGCCCAGCCTCTCTGCATGACTCAGCCTACTGCAAGTGGTACCCTCAGGGTGCAGGTGAGGGGTCCTACAGGAGTGGAAGGGGCCATGGAGGAGACAGAGCTGGGCCTCCTAAGGATAGGATGATAAGTGTGGCTCTGGGGGGACAAAGTGGGATGGGAAGGCAGCAAGGTGAGTACTGGGGACATGGGGTCAATGGGTGACTGAGAAGAAGGTGCCTGGTGGGGAGGCAAGACTCCCTAGAAAACACCAGGTCCTTTATGCAGCAAGCTGGGGAGCTACAGAACGGAACACTTGTGCATGGAGTCCTGAAAGGCACAAACCTCTTCTGTTATGGGAGATCCGAAGATGCAGACACTGGGCAAGAACCGCGGTTTACTGTCACCATCAACAAGGTGAGGAGTCCGTGGTCATGAGCACCTGGTGCTTAGGCCCCAGCACTTCTTTCTCAAGGCCCTAGAGAGTTGGGCTCAGAGACAGGGAGGGTGGACTCTGTTTCTAAGAGCACCAAGCTCCACAGCAGGGCTGGTGATGCAGAGAGACCACTTCCCCATATCTTCCCACCCCTCAAACAATACTGAGAAAGTTCTCCTGCTCACTCAGCATCCCCAGCCCTTTCCAAATCCCAGGGGATTCTCCTGCTAGGTCAGGCAGTTCTTCCTCCAGCCCTCTGTGCTTCCAGTTTGTAGCTGCTGATAACTTGCTGTCTGTCTCTACATAGGCGCAATTGGGCTGCTATGCTCCCTAGCCCTAGGGTTGCTTTCCTCTGTGTTTGCTTTGCTTTGCGCTGAGCTCAGATTGAGAGGCTTGAGTGTGTTAGGCAAGTGCTCTACCCCGGCACTGCACCCCAGACGCCCTGTCTGTTTTGGAAGTACTGGGTGGGTAACCCAAACCCAGGCCTTGGTAACTCCTGTCCACCTCTGCACCTTCCCTGCCTTGCCCTGTCCCTCTTTCCTGTCTCTATCTGTTGCTCCCTGTCTCAACATAGATACTTTATCCCCAGCATCCTCACCCAGTCCCCTCACCCCTCCCAGAGTTAGCAGGAGGCAAATGCAGATGCAGCAGAATTCCCAAAGGTACTTCTAGGCAGGTTCTCAACTAAGGCAGAGGTGAAGTCAGATCTGCTTTCTCCTGCAGGAGACTAGGGTCAGGGCAGGGGAGCTGGAGCAGGCCCAGGAATGGCCTTTCACCCTCAGCATCAGCAACCGCTATGGAGATGATGAAGTGACCAACACCCTCCGGGTGGAGAGCAGAGAAGCCCTGCAGAACTGGATGGAGGCGCTGTGGCAGCTCTTCTTTGACATGAGTAAGAGAAGGGGCTGGGCTAAACATCTGGAAAGGCTGGAGGGCTGAGTGCTGCTTGAGAGCTGGAAATGCAGCAGCAAGCAGGCAGCTCCTGCAGCTGCTGCTCTCCTCGCAGGCCAGTGGAAGCATTGCTGTGATGAAGTCATGAAAATCGAAGCTCCTGTACCCCGGAAACCCCCACAAGCACTGGCCAAGCAGGGGTCGTTATACCATGAGATGGGTAAGTCAGGGGGCAAGTTAGTGGGGGAGCTGATGGGAAGTGGAGTTGGGGACCTCAAGGGGATCCAGGTACTAGAGAGAAAGCACAGTGGGGTCCGGGTCCCACTCAGCCCTACTGTCTTCCCCTTTTCTCTCCAATTCTGAAAACCACCTCCATCCAAGTTCAGAACAAACCCTCAAGAGCCAGATTCATTCCATGCCGTCTGTCCTAACTCCTTCTTTTCTGTTTCCCTCTGTGCATGTGGACTCCTGCCTCCTCTTCTGACCTCACTTGCCCGGCACTGCTTTCTCTTCTTTTTATCTTGGTTTCTTTACCCACTTCTGCTCCCCACCTCCACCCCAATGTCACACAGTCTTATCAGAGCCTGTGGCCTCAGGGGGTCCCGGTGAGGGGCTGCTTCTGCAGAATAATGCCATCTCAGCTGAGATTCGGGCCTTGCTTTCTTCATATTACAGTGACAGGTGACAGTCAGGGCTGAGCAGGCCAGGGCTTGAGCTCTGATTAGCCCCCTCCCCTCCCCTCCCCCCTGGTGCCACAGCTATTGAACCACTAGATGACATCGCAGCTGTGACAGACATCCTGGCCCAGCGGGAGGGCACAGAGCTGGAGCCGCCCCCACCCTGGCTAGCAATGTTTACAGACCAGCCTGCCTTGCCTAGCTCCTGTGCACCTGCCTCAGTGGCCCCAGTCCCAACCTGGACGCAACCCCTGCCCTGGGGGCGACCCCGAACCTTTTCCCTGGATGCTGCACCCCCAGACCACTCCCTTGGGGCTTCTCGCTCGGTTGCACCCCTCCCCTCGCAGCGATCCCCACAATCCAGAGGCTTCTACAGCAAAAGTCAGCTCCGCACATGGCTCCAGTCCCCAGTGTGAGAGAGGCACCAGCAACAGGATCTGGCCAAGAAGGAAAACGACCCAAGGGCAACTGGGCTCTAGGTCCAGCACTGTAGGGTGCTGGGCTCCTCTTCCTCCACTGGACTAGGAAGGAAAGCTGGGGGGGGGGTAAAGGAAGCCCCTCTTAAGTTGTGGTTACCATGGTACTGAGGAGACCATTTCTGGAGCTGGTTGGGATCCCCTAAGCTCTCTTCCTGGGAGAAAACTGGAAGAACCCTGCCCTACCTCCCTGCACTAATCAGCCTTGAGGGCAGCACTAGGGAGCAGGGAGGAAAGCACCTCCCTGGGACTCCTACCCCGACCATTAAAGTTATTTAACAGCTGCCTTCACTTGGTCTTTGAGGGCATGGTCTCTGAGGACGAGTGGCTTCTGTGTGCTCTGAGCCTGCCCCTCCCTCCTCCCGGGAGCTTGTTTAGAAGTGTGGCTGTGAGAGCGAGTGATCAAACAAGGGCTTGGTGGAGGGATACTTTATAAATACCAAGGGAGGAGGGAAGGTTGCTCCTCTGTCAGACACTGCTGAACCTCAGGATCTCAGCAAGCTCGTAACCTGTCACCGCAAAGGAGCTGCCTGATGGGTCACAGAACCGAGCCCCACACACCTGGGTATCAGAAATGCATTCACCGTGGCAGTGTTCAACCTGGAGGGTGGGGGAAAGACTGGTCAGTCCTGCTGCTCACCCTCTGCTTGGGTCCCCAATTCCACCCTCCTACAAAGGTACCTCAATGGAGCCGCTCTCTGGGTTCCTGCTCAGCTTCCAGATGTGCACAAAGGTGTCCTCAGCTGCAGAGAGTAGCTGAAAGAGAGAAACCCAAGAGGGATGGGCAGGGAGTCAGAATGCCCCCAGGTACCTGGGCATGGAGTCACATTGAGTACGGAGACAAGCCTGTGCTAGGCATCTAAGAACCAAGAAAAGTACTTAGGGGTGCAGGAGACTGACCTTGCCCACTTCTGGAGCTAGGTCCAGGGCACAGACTGTCCGGGCATGGGCACTGATCTGGACATGGAGTGCTCCAGTAGTGGCATCGTACAGACGCACTTGCCCATCGCCATATCCTGCTGCTACAATCCCCTGCCACAGCTGCACAGAGGGACATGGGACCCTGCAAGGGCAATGTTCAATTTTGGTTTCTCCAGACCCCAACATATACCCTACCCTCAAAAAGGCCATAACCCTCTTCTGCCTGTCCTACCCGAATCCTGGTATTCGGGTCAGTAATGTGAACACAGTTCCTGACCTCCAGACACACAGAACCCCTGAGTCATCAGCTGTCACCATGTCAGCAACACCATCCTGAGGACAAAGTCGGGGTCAGCTCTTCCCTTTATAGCCTGTGTGGTCCAGGGTACAGGGCAGGAGGGGAAGGGAAGTCATGCCTGTCTCTTTGCTTCTACAGGGAAAGGGCAGAGGTGGGTCCTTCACCAGCTCAAGATATCAGACACTTCTCTGAGAAGTCCCTTAAGCACAGGCCCTTGTAGGTTTCTCACAACCACACCTCCCTTGCCCCATCACGGAGCAGAAGAGGACGTATATAATTGTTCCTTTGGGATAGGTGACAATGCTAAAGCCACCAATTCCTGACTTTTTGGAGGCTTTATAACAAGCCAACCACAGTCACAACTGGTCCCTAGGTCTCCTGATCTGATGCAGGCAGACAGATCAGGTGTTGTGAATGGTACAAATTATAAGCCCCACACCCTGCTCTCAAGAGGTTTGCAATCCAACCGGGGGATGAGGGGGAGTTTTCTGTGAAGACAGGGCCTATTCAGAGTGAAGCTGGGGGTGGGGCAGGGAGACAGCTTTCTGGAAAGGCCAGTCCTAGAGTTGGGTCCAGAGAAGGAAGCTACAGCTGTCAGTGTTGGCAGCATCTGGGAAATGGTTAGCTTTAACTTTCGGCTTCACACCAGCATTAGAAAGTGCTAGTGATTTTTCTAGAACTCTTAATGTAAAGCATGTTTCCCCCGGACCAGAGGCTACTACATCTAAGAGAGTACAGATGATCCCAAAGCCACACTTCTACTTGGTGGCAGAGCTAAGACCCAAATGGGGCCACTATAGGTAGAGGAAGTGTACTCACCTGTCCCTGGGCACGCTCAGTGGCGATGTCTGTGATTGGTGTCTGATGCCCTGCCAGCTCCTCGTTAAGTACAATGTTGGGACCCTTAGCAGGGATGTCAAACACCAGTACCCGGCCGGACCATGTTCCTGCAGCCAGAACCAGTGTCCCACTGGTGGCTTCCTGATCCCTCTGGGCCTCCAGTCACCGCCCAACACTCCCTGTACCCAAGAAGTCTTACAAATAAACTGATTGCTCCAACAGCCCCGACTTTCTGTTCACTATCCCTCTATAAATGTTTTTATGAGTCTCTGATACCTGCCCTTCCTTACCTTCCCCCAACCCTTCAGAAGTTCATCAGCCCCTCAGCATCTTTCTGGCTGAGAACCCATACCGATGTACCTCATCCACCTTAATGCCCTGCCCTTAGTCCTCTCACCCACACAGATGAAGTGAACGCTGGCAGCGATTCCTCGGGCAAACGTGGCCTGTGCTGAATAGAAAAACAGCTCTCAAAAGCAGCACTTCCTCCAGCTCCAGTGAATTCTCCCAGCCTCCACCCCTGCTCCACTTGGTCCTGCAGGTACCTGAAGATGCGTCTCCTGAATCCAAGGCATGCCAATAGACCATGAGGGAGCCATCAGACTCATACATCTGGAAGACAGGGGAAGGATGGGCCGGATGACCCTAGCTGAGCTCTGGGCCCAGCATTGACTTCATACAGCCATGTTAGCCTGAGTCCATGGAACCCTCCAACTTGTTCTGGGAGGAAGGCACTATTCTTATCCCTAGTTTTCAGAGGAGGGCACTCGGGCTACAGGTACCAAAGGTCACAGAATTATTGAAGGAGGCAGATGGCTGAAGTGGCACTTGAAGAGTGAAGAAAACGGAAAGCAGGAAGAAGAAACTGAGTTTACACACTCAGGAAGCTTGGAAGTGTTTATTCATAGGGAACTGAAGAGGGTGGGCATCAGGAGAGTGGGGAGGGGGACTCTCGTCTCACCTGTATCCTTCGATGTGAGGTGAGAACCAGCAGTACTCTGAAAGGGAGGACACACCAGTGGACCTGGAGAGACAGGCATATGCATCACAGCAGACAGAGAGCATGAGGCATCAAGAGCATAGGGTTTAAAGAACAAAGGTAGGGCAGATTTAAGCAACACCTCTTTAACTCCTAGCCTCACCTGAGTGATAAGTGGGGGGTTCACTCCAACGCCCACTTTGACTTGGAGCTGGCGCTGGGCCAAGGGCACACCCTCAGGGGCAGCACTGAGAATCTGGGCACTCGGTCCGTGAACAACTCCAAAATGCGTGAGATCACGAGCTGGAAGCTGCAGTACACTGAGGTTGTTAGACAGGGCGGCGGCAGAGCCGCGAAGTGGGATGGAGCGCTCGCGGCGGAACATCCTGGGAGAGAGATACTAGAGTCACCGGAGTGGACCAGGAGAAGGCCACAGAGGGTACTTGGACAGGGGAGAAGGGCAATGAGATGCAATCGTGAGATACTGAGAGAGACCTCTGATTGATGGGTTCCACGAGGAAAGCGATGGAAAACAGTCACAAGGACAAGAGGATCCCATGGAGCAAGAGAGAGCCCAGGGTAGAGTATTGCGGCCACCAGGGAATCCCACAGGAATAATGGTGATGGAAGAACCTGGTAAGTACTGAACGCTCCAGCTAAAAAGGCAGAATGAGGCCTCCAGCCCTTCCTCCCACAGTTTGGTTACCTGCAAGTCCACGCCAAGGTCAGAGATCACACCTGCAACCCCCTCCACCTCCACCCCCAAGTCTGTTTTGCCTGACGGGCGATCTTCAGGTCCCTCCGAATCCGCCGCCACCATAGAGACGACGCACTGACGCACGGCCTCTGGGCGGGGCCTGGGCTGGAACGGGCGGCGCGTGGCGCAGTTGCCGGGGCAACTGTGGACCGCGCTTGAGACCCTCAGGGCTGCCTGGTTGCCGAGGCGACCGTTGGGCCAGGGAGGCTGCAGCAATGGAGGGTCCTGGAGGCAGCTGAAACACCGCATTGGAGCGACTGTCGCGACAATGTCACACGAAGGCTCGGTGAGCTTCAGCTCGCCTTGGGGAGTGCACAAGAACTGGGGTGGGCCAGTGTATGGAGCAGTGGTCTAGCTCTGGGTTCAAGATGGGCATGGCTTACCTCGGTTCCTGCGGTAAAAGGTCAATGGCTGGACCAGGCCAAGAGCAAGTGAATTTAGAAACAGCTGACCTGCTAGTGCAAGTAGTAATTCATTTATGCCGATGAACCTGTTTGGATGGGTAAACCAGAATCAGGCACTAAGGAGAGGGCTTGATGGGTGAATCTCTATCTTGACAGTTTCAGGACCATGAAATTGATTAAACAATTCAGAGGCTGACCTTAAAAGTTAATTTATTGTATTACCATTATTGTTTTTTGAGACAGAGTATGATTATGTAGATTAGGCTGGCCTTCAACTCAGAGATCTGCCTGCTTCTGCCTCCAGAGTGCTCTGATTAAAAGCATGTGCTATTATGGCCGGCCTAGACCTCACTATGTAGATCAGGTTACCCTTGAACTCATAGCCTCTTCCCATACCAACACCCTCCCACTTACAAAAGCTAAATTGTTTAAGTTAAGAAAAAAATATTTTATTTGTATGGGTGTTTGGTGTGTGTATGTAGTATGCTCATGCCTGATGCCTACAGAGACCAGGAAAGGGAACTAGAGCTACAGTTTTGAGCCATCATATAGATATTAAGAACCAAATCCAGGTTCTCTGGAAGAGTAGCCAGTGCTCTAAACTGCTGAACCATCTCTCGCACTCCCAAAGTCAAGGCATTTAAAAAATAAAACAGATAGGAAGAACCTTGGGAAAATGAAAGAGTTAAAAAAAAATCACTGTCCTCTTTTGTCAGGTGCACTCCCCATCACTGTGAGATGCAAGGCTGGGAGGAGACACCTAAAGAATTGGTCCTTTGGGGTTTAAAGATTTAGGCTGAACATAAGGAAGCAGAGCTTTAACCCCAGCACTAGGCAGATGGTCTCTAGGAATCTAAGGCTAGGGAGTGGGAGAGTAGGGAATAGGAGACTCCAGACTGCCTGGGAGGATGAATATTAGGAAATGGAGACCATGACGCAGTAGGGTTGGAGGTAGGCAGAGGTAGGTTTCTATTTGGAGGTAAGTTTTGGAAGGAACCTTCTTCCTTCATTGTCTCCCTGTAGTCCAGTCCAGCTTGAACACATGGCAGCTGTCCTGCTTCAGGCTCCTGAAGGCTGGGTTTACTGGCATAAGCCACCACAACTGGCTCTGGCCATTTTTACAAATTGTTATTACTCATCTACATCAAATATTATGTCCCTAGTTTACCTTTGGGCTTGCCTTAGTTACTTTTGTATTGCTGTCAAAAAAATACCATGACCAAAGCAACATATAAAAGAGTTGTATTTGGGACTTAGTTCCAGAGGGTCAGAATCCATGAGCATCATAGTAGGGAACATGGTAGCAGGCAGACAGACATGGTTCTGGAGGAGCACCCGAGAGCTCACATCTTGAGACAACTACAAAGCAAATAGAGCTAACTGCAAATGATGGGGTTTTGAAACCTCAAAACTGGCCCCTAATTATTCACTTCCAACAAGGCCACACCTCCTAATCCTTCCCAAACAGTTGCATCAACTAGGGATCAAGCTTATGGGGAATATTCTTATGCAATCCATCACAGGGATCTTTAATGAGTTTTTAAAATGTTTTTGTTACATTTATTTGTGTGTGAGAGAGAGGGATGTGTGCCATGGTGCGTGGATGGAGGCTGGAGGACGACTTGTAGAATTGGTTCTCTGTGATCCTGAGAACCAAACTTTGGTCATTATGTGTGGCAGCAAGCACCTAACCAAATGAGTCGTCTCACCAAACCTCATTTTCTTTATTTCTCTTTGTTTTCAAAGGTTTTAAAAATATATCTGGGCATGTGTTTCTTTTCCATATTTTTGCAAATATCTTTATTTGGGAATCAAGAGTCAGGTTTTGAAATTAGACAAATCTGTATATGTATTCTAACTACACTACTTTCCAGGTATGGTCTTAGGCAAAATACATAAATGGGAATAAAAATAATGGTTAAAGATGGCCTAATAGTGCAGGCCTGTAATCCTAGCAATTCTATTTGGGAGGCAAAAGGACCACAAGTCAAAGGGGATGGGATAACTTTAAGGAAACAGCATCTTCCAAGCTCAACAAAACTGATAAACATATAAACTCAAGAAGATGGCGGTAGCATGAACAGGGCCTGCACAAGTTTGAGCCAGATGGGGTCCCAAGCACTGTGAGGGGTAAGTGAACACAAGCTCCCAACCCAATCCAAGAAGCTATTTACAACTGAAACCACTTACAAAGCAAAAATCAGTTTTACCCAATGGAGTCTCACTGGGTGTATAAACTATGCTTAAGAGTAGGTCCCATGCCCCAGAAGTAGATATCCAACAAAAACTATCTCAGTGTTGCTTTTGTAGATTGTTTCATTTGAACTTTTTTTTTTTTTAGATCTTTCAGTTCTTTTGTTTGTATATTATGGGTTCTGATTTTGTGTTTTTATGGTTTTTGTTTGGGTGTGTTTGTGCTTTTTCACTGTTTTGTATTAGATTTGTTTGCCTTTTTAATTTGCCTGTGTTCTAAAGAGAAAAAGAGAAAGAAGGCCTAGAGTTGGTGAGAGTGGAGGTGGGGAGGATCCAGAAGATGGGAGAGTGGCGGTGGGAGGGTCCGGAAGATAGGAGAGGGGAAGCTGTCATCAGAATGTATTGTATCAATTTTCAATTACAAAAGAAAAAGAGGACCACAAATTAATTTCAAGGCCTGCTTGTACTACAGAGTGAGTTCAAGACCTGCTTTGGCATCTTAGTGAGATCTCAAAATAAAAAGTAAAAAGAGAGCTGGGGGTAGCAGCACAGGTGTTTAATCCCAGCACTGGGAGGCAGAAGCAGGTGGATCTCTGAGTTTGAGGCCAGTCGTTCTCTACAAGGAGACTTCCAGGACTATATAAAGAGGCTGCTTCAAACAAACCAGAGGCAGGAGAATTGCTGCAACACTGAGGTGTGCCTAGTCTACATAGCAAGTTCCAAGGCCAGCTAGGGCTACATAACAATTCTTGTTGAAACCAAAACCAAACCAGAGGAGACTAAGTATTAGTGACCTCATTGACTCACAGATTCAAGTTCTTTGAACTCTCAAGAACATGGATACTGTAGTAAAGCAAATAACAAGAGCTGTAAATTGAGCATGATTAGGTCTGGGGTTCAGCCTGCATCCCAACAGGTGAGAGCTAACTCCTATCAAGTGTCAGTTTCCTTGCTTCCTGGGCTTTTATGTTATTAAACTGAGTCGCATACCTTCAGTGTCCCTCCACCGCCTCGCAGACTGTAGGTGCCTTGTCCTAGTCCCTTAGTGTCTTTCTAGCACTGTTCATCAGTTCCATCCCCTCGGTTTCCTGTTGTTCGTTCCCACAGAGGCAGGCACGAGACCGTGGGGTGACCCGATCCAAGGCTGAAAAAGCCCGGCCGCCCACCCAGCCGGTGCCGCAGGTGGACATCGTGCCTGGGCGGCTCAATGAGGCAGAATGGATTGCGTTTATGTCCCTGGAGGAGGGCGAGGAAGTAGTGGGTGACATCTTGGCCGACCTTCTGACTCGAGTTATGGAGTGTGCCTTCAAAGTCTACCTGACTCAGCAGGTGGGCCTAGATTTGGGTCTTCCAGAAACATTTTTTTATCACTCCCGCCCCTCCTGGAGAGGCTGAGACACTCCCTCACTTCCACAGTGCGTCCCATTCACCATTAGTCAGGCCAAAGAAGCCATGCTGCAGATCACTGAGTGGCGCTTCCTGGCCCGGGATGAGGGAGAATCTGCAGTAGCCGAGGACCCCACGTGGGGCGAGGACGAGGAACCCCTGGCATGCATCACGGATGCTTGGGCCCAAGGCTCCGTGCCTGTACTGCACGCACCCGTTGGTGTAGAGGAGCACTTCCAAGGCGAAGTAAGCCCAAGCCCCGGCCTCCTTCCAACAGAAGCCTCCTCCGGAGCCGCTCAGGACCATGAAGTGAGGTCCTTCCCCACTCTTCATACATCTCATTACCCTTATGTGTTTCCCCAGGAACCTGGGAACCCGGACCAGTTCCTTTTAGGTTCACCATGGTTGGACAGAGACTCCCGGGAGCCAACAGCATCTTCAGAGCCTTCTGCCGAGCCAAGACCCACGCCCACCTTGGAGGTGTTTCAGGAAGCTGAGCTCGGGGATACTTTGGAAGACCCCAACGACCAGGAGCAAAGCCACATCTTGGCCACGTCTTCAAACGCGTCTTTGCGGCCTAGCCACATCTTGGCCGTGTCTTCGAAGGAGTCGTTACGACCTTCGCTGGAAGTGGTGCGAAGCCGCAGTCCCCAACCTTCCTTGGATCTGCCCCAAGTAGTCAACCACCAGGCCTCTGAGGAGAAGGAATCGTCCCTCAGCTCCCACCTGTCCCTCGAAGATCTTTACCGCTGCGTGTCTCAGCCAGACGCGGCAGGGGACCGGCTGAAACGCGAGAGCAGGGGCACGACCCGCACCTCCTCGGACGGGTCTGTGCCTCTCCTCAATGCGCTCACCCTAGAAAAGTCCTCCCGGTCGCCACAGCCTGAAAGCTTGGATACGCGGCATAGCCGCAAGACGCCCATAGTGCGCCTGGATCCCGCGCGGTTGCCCCGCCATTGGGTGCGCCCTGTGGCCGAGGTCCTGATCCCCGACACCGAAGCGCGCCCTTTGGAACTATATCGCGGGCGCCTGCGGGGTGAAAAGAGCCAAGCTGGGGCCCGAACCTCAACAAGCGGGCCCCAAGCCCTCGGCTCACGCGCGCGCCCCAAACTCCATGTCTCTACCTCAAAGTTCCCTCTCCAGTATTCTGCTCCATTCCGTGCTTTGGGCCCGGATCCCACTTTAAACTTGGCCCAATCCTCACCAACCTTCGGGTCTAAGTTGCCATTCCTCAGCCCCGGGTTCCAGTTCCTCGCCAGAAACTCAATCCCTCCCGAAGTCTCCCGCAGTCCCAGTCCCAAACTATGGCCTCGAGCTAAGTGGCCGAGTGGCTGGGAGCGGGAGGCAGAGCAGCTGGGCGAGCTGTGGGCGGGTCGGACTCGCGTCCCTCCTCAGGGCCAGGAACCTGTTGATGATGACACCTCGGAGGACTCTGGATGGCCCCTAGCGGCGCCCCAGGTCCTCGAGGCCACGTCCCAGGTTCTGTGGAAGCCCATGGTTCTTTCAGAAAGCATGAAGCTGGTCCCTGGTGTGAGTATGTGGAACCGGGGCACCCAGGAGCTGCTCAGCCCTGCTGCCATTCAGGAGGAGGCTGAAGGAGGCACCTCCCATGCGACTGAGCAGCAACCCATCCAGACAGGTGTGTCCAAGCCCCAGGTGATTATGACACAGCTAATAAAGAAGGAAACCCCCAAAGCCTGGCTGCTCCCAGCCAAACCTGTGCCCCACTCTGGGTCCTGAGCATCCACATTGGGAATTGAACCTTGCCGAAAATAAACACGTGTTGCCGCAGGAACTGACTGGCGAGTTGGTGCCATTTCTTCCAAGGCCGCATAGTCTCTTACTGGACTTCAGGGGGGCACAGCTATCATTATTAGCCAGCAGAGACACGCCTTAAGGATCAGGGCTTTTCACCAGCGGAAGCGTTCTAGACACATCCCTGTCTTCTCAAACACACCTTAAAGAAGATATGAGAACTGTAAGGGGTGGAGTGGGGTGGGGGGAATCTGGTTCCTAGGGAGAACTTTGCCTTTTCAGTAGGGGAAGAAGGGCATACTGATTATAAACCTAGAGTGATTCCGTACATGAATTCACCCTTCTTTTCTGACTCCTGGAGCTGAGTCAGTTCATCTTGGATTGAAAAATCCATTCTTTTCTATTTGTTTTTTTGCTCCTGTGCTCTGGGAATTGAACCTAGAACTTTGCATATGCCAGGAAAACATTGTATCATATAGACTTTACAGGTAAAGCACTCATACATATCCAATAAATCTTAAACAATTTCTCAGAAAATTAGGAAATAACCTTCCACAAGACCCAGTAATACCACTTATATATACCATATATGTCCAAAGGATGCTCAATCGTGCCACAAAGACATGTGCTCAACTATGTTCATAGCAGCTTTGTTTGTCATAGCCAGAACCTGGAAACAACCTAAATGCCCCTGGATCGAAGAATGGATAAGAAAAATGTGGTATTTACACAATGGAGTATTACACAGAAGAAAAAAATAACAACAGCTTGAGTTTTCCAGGAAAATGGATGGAGCTAGAAAACATCATTTTGAATGCGGTAACCTAGACACAAATACAATTATCACATTTACTCACTCATAGGTGGTTTTTAAACATAAAGCAAAGAAAGCCAGCCTACAAACCACAATCCCAGAGAGCTTAAACAACAATGCGGACACTAAGAGAGACTTACATAGATATAATCTACATGGGAAGTAGAAAATATAAAAAGATAAAATCTTCTGAGTGAATTGGGAGCACGGGGACCTTGGGGGAGGGTTGAAGGGGGAGGGGAAAAGCAGGGAGGGGAGCAGAGAAAAATATAGAGCTTAATAAATATCAGTAAAAAAGAAAAATCTTAAACAATTATAACATACACATAAATCTGCTCATGTGAAATGTCCTATGTACCCTTTGGTTGCACAGCATGCAACAGCAGAATATTAGAAACAGGGCCAGGAAGATGGCTCAGCCAGTAAAACACCTACTATGCACAGCAAAGCCAAGCATTGAGGCCCTCAGTACTGGTCCGAGCCTATAATCCCTGTACTGGGGAAGTAGATGGGAGGATCCCTAAGGCTTGCTGGTCAGCCAGTCCAGCCAGAATCGATGAGTTCCGGTTCTGTGAGAGACCCAGGTAATCTCGGACCTCCAAATGCACCTACACACATGCACACACACAAACATATACACACGGCTAGAAACAAAGTAATTAGAGGAATCCAGTTAGTAACTTATGTATAGGCACAAATGAGGACCTCTTTCTGTTTTTCAAGACAGGGTCTCTTGTAGCCTAGTCTGGCTAGCAGGCCATGGATGGCCTTGAACTCTGATCCCTCAACCTCTCAAGTGCTGGGATTACAGATGTGGGCTTGTACAACTAGGAAATAAGGATTAAAGAGAGGATTCTTGGTGCATACTTTTTGGGCGATGGTGGGACAGGTTTTTTTTTAATATTTTATTTATTATGTATACAATATTCTGTCTGTGTGTATGTCTGCAGGCCAGAAGAGGGCACCAGACCTCATTACAGATGGTTGTGAGCCACCATGTGGTTGCCGGGAATTGAACTCAGAACCTTTGGAAGAGCAGGCAATGCTCTTAACCACTGAGCCATCTCTCCGGCCTCAGGGTTTCTTTTTTTTTTTTTTTTTGGTTTCTCAAGACAGGGTCTCTCTGTGTATCCCTGGCTGTCCTGAAACTCACTCTATAGATCAGGCTGCCCCCAAAATTCAGAGATTCTGTCTCCTGAGATTTTTGATTGAGACAGGGCCTTACTGTGTAATCCTGGCTGGCCTGGAACTTGCTAAAACAACAGATTGGCCTTGAACTCATAGAGAATCACCTGCCCTCTCCTTCAGAGTCGGGGATTAAAGGTATGTGCCACTGTGCCTGACTCAGGGAATACTTTAAAATATTAGTTTGATTATTGTATTTTATTTAGTAGTGTGTGTGTGTGCGTGTATATGTGTGGTCAGTTCTCTCCATCTACTTTCATGTGGGTTCCAGGAATCAAACTCACCTTGTCAGGCAACTGTGGCCAAGTTCTTTTATCTGCTGAGCCATTTCACAGGCTCTAGTTTGGTTTTTGAATGGTAGGAATGCATTGATGTTCAGAATTGGAAACATTGACAGGATGAGGTGGGAATGGAAAGGAACGCTAGTAGAGGTGTCCAGCCTTTCTAGATCCTGCTACTGAGACTTTCCAAGTAAGGAAACAGCAGTGAGAGGTTAAGTAACCAGCCCAGGATTTCACGCAACTAGTGAAGGAAGAATTGGAACCCATCTGTGAAATCCTAGCTCCATCCCCTGCAGGTAACTTTGCGCATTAGTTTAATCCTTTCTTCCTACCTGCCTGTAGGTATCACTGTACACTTGTCCCATCCTTCCTTCTTGGTATCCCAGGCTGCTAGAGAACTTGGAGCGATCCTTCTGCCTCACCCTTTCTACTACTGGGTTATCGTTAGTTTTAACAAGCCAACTAATACTCAGAAGCTAGAAAAGAGATACCTAGGGAAAAAAAGTCTTTGAGATTTTGAGACTTCCTACAACACCTTCATTGAAGAGATGCCCGTCAATGCTGCTGACCTCTTGGCCCTAGCCAGTTCAGTTCGGGATGGGGTGAGGAGCAGCTGAAGAGGGACTAGAAAAGGCGTGGACATCTTAGTTTATCTCTCCTTTCCTCAAGTCCATATACTGGCACTTTAAGAGGCCAAAACAAAAAACTCCCAATGCGTCCCCAGGGTCCTCCGTCAGCAGAGGGCGCTCACCCCGCTGCGCCTCTCCACCGTGGTCCTAATCGACTTCCCAAGCTCAGTGCGCGTGCGCTTGTATGCACCCTGCCGCAGGTGTCCAGCTCAGTGCCTTACCGACGTCTTGTCTTCTCTGCCGCGCTCGGCGTGACCTTGTTAGCCAGGGCGGGACTGCAGGGATGAGGAGACTGTACCCAGAACTCTAGAATTTCCTGGGACTTGAGGGCTTCGGGGATCTCTGCGGGGTCGGGCTGCGCGCGGGGCAGCCCATGGGGCGGGGCGGGGCGGGGCAGCAAGTCCCGGGCGGCGGGCGGCGGCGGGGCCGTGCCGGGTGTGGAGCCCTGACAGCAGGTACGCGGGTGGCGACCCCACCAACTGTCTGCTGTGCTGCCCCTGAGCTCGCGCGGAGCTGGCAGGGGCCCGGGGCTCGGGCCAGGTGGGATCGGAGGGTGGGTGGCATCTCAAAGGCCGGACGTGGGCCTGGGGCCCCGGCGAGCGCTTCTTCCAGGCTTGCCCACTAGCCTCCAGCTCTGCCAGGAGCCCTTGCTTGTCCTGACCCGTACCGAGCCTAGGTTTCCTGTGGACACGTGGTTGGGAATTTGTGTTAAACGAAGACGAAAAACAATCCTAGAGGACGTAAACGTGTAGGGGTCTAGAAATGCGTTTGGTGTGTGTGACTATTCTCTGTCCTGGGGTCCTACTAGGATGGCAAGATGATTCTTGCGAAGTCGTCTTGTTCTTACACCTCTCTTCACTGTGGGCTGGACAACGACTAAAGCACTCAGGCGAAGCTGCTGTTTTGAAGGAAGCACACCTTTAGAACCGAACCCTCATTTGTAGCAGTGTGGAGAGCCACAAGTGCCTCTTGGCCGCTTGGTACCTTAGTATACTTAAGGTCCTGAGAGTCTAGAGGTGGCATTCTTAGCCTGCTGTGCTGCCAAAGCCTGGACGGCACTGCATTTAAAAGGATAAGGATAACCTAAAGAAAAAAAATATGAGTGTAGGTCCCCACAGAGGCCAGAGATGTCAGACCCCTGCTGCTGGACTTATGGCCGGTTGTAGGTCCTGGTAACTGAACTCAGGTCCTCTGTAAGAGCAGTAGGTGCTCTTAAGTGCTGAGCCATCTCTTCAGCCCCCATAACTTTTATTTTGTAAAGGCGTTTTGCAATCATCTATGTTTGAAAGTTTATGGTTCAAGTTTTCTGAACTGCAGACTCAGAACTTTTTTATGCTCGTGGTATTTATCAAGGGTCTCCAACTAGGGTATATGTGGAGAATGTCCCGAAATAGACTGGGAAATACTAGTTTGTTTGTTTGCTTGCTTGCGTGTTTGTTTTGTTTTTGGTCGTGCCTCTGCTTAACATCTGGTGCAGTTTGGGAAATGAAGTTCCAGAAATAGAAGCTCAGCATTATAAAGGGGCAGTGTGTGCCAGTGGATTTTACTTTAATGGGAGTATATGTTTAGTTTACTAGGGTCTGGTGAAAATACAAATCTAATCCAGTCTGCGTTTGTAATAGGTTCCCAGGTGATGGTCTGGGACCAGATTCTTAGTAGCAGATCACTGAATTGACCAACACATCTTTGCTGACTGCTATGTAGAACAGTCTGCTGCCATGGGTCAGTCACTTTGTGTCCAAACCTTAAATCAGGAGTCAGGACTAGCAGCACTCAGCCTCCTCTTGTCTCAATGATGAGGTTCTAACCCAGTTACTTTTTGTTGCCGTTGACTTCCATATTTGAAAGCTTTATTTATTTGTATGCCTGCAGGCCAGAAGAGGGCGCCAGATCTCATCACAGATGGTTGTGATCCACCATGTGGGTGCTGGGAATTGAACTCAGGACCTCTGGAAGAGCAGTCAGTGCTCTTAACCTCTGAGCCATCTCTCCAGCCCCGACTTCCATATTTGATACCCTTCTCAGTTTGGCAGAGTTTGCAATTTTGTTAGAACATTTCTAACAGCGGGGAAATACCTAGATATAAAGTCTCCCTCTCCCTTTCAACCCCCCCCCCTTCGAATATGGTCTTGTGGTACAGGCTGGCCTCAAACTCCGTGTAGTTAAGGCTGACCTTGAGCAACTGCTTCAACCTGCACTTCCCAGTTGCTAGGATTCCAGACATAAAGCATCTCATCGTATTCGTGGGATAACACTAAAGATGTTGTTGAGGTTGATGACGTAACCCCTCGCACACCTGTCCTTCTTGTCTAAGCTCTCTCTTAGAATGAAAACAAAGGAAAGCAACTTATTTTTAAAAAGTTGACTCTTACCAGGTGTGGTAGTACTCAACTTTTTTGTTGTTATTGTTTTTGTTTTTTGGGACAGGGTTTATCTGTGTAGTTCTGGCTGTCCTGGAGCTCTCTTTGTAAAGCTCTGCCTCCTAAATCCTGGGATTAAAGGTATGTGCTGCCACATTTGTGATGTTCAACTTTAATCCAACACTTGGGAGGCAGAAGTAAGAGGATTTTTGTGAGTTGGAGGCCAACCTGGCCTATGTATTGAGTTCCAGGACAACTAGGGCTACATACAGAGACCCTGTCTCAAAAAAAAAAGTTAACTTTTGCCAAATGTGGTGGCATATACCTTTAATCCTAACACTGGGGAGGCAGAGGCAGGCAGATTTCTCTGAGTTTGAGGCCAGCTTATTTTACATATTGAGCTCCAGGGTAACCCCAGGTACTTAAACAAAAATAAAATAGAAAGTTAGCTCATAAGCCATGCATATGATACATGTTTGTAATTCCAGACCCCCCCCCCCGGGAGAACAATACAGGAAGATTGCTTTGGGTCTGGACAGTATGGGCTATATAGTGAGTTCCAAGCCAGCCTCAGCTACAAAGTGAGGCCCTGCCTAAAGACCTAGTGGAAAGGGAATCTATTCTTACAGCATCTGATGACAGATATTCTAGCTTTTTTTTTTTTCAAACTGAATGGGTGAATTCTTTCACCACATTTAAGAAAACTCGTTCTTAAGTTTGTCTTTGTTGTGTACATAATGGACTTTAGCTGGACTTTGAAGGATGGGTGTGGTGTGCAAGACTGCAGAAAGTTCTGGAAACAGCTATAGTGGTGCAGAGATGAGACTGTGCACACCAGAGCCAGGATTGTTAGATGACAGCAGGAAGGAGATGGCCTGGAAGGAAGGCAGATGAGTGTGAGCATAGCAGTGGGGCGAAGAGTGGTGGGAAGTGGGGGAGGAGAGAGGCAGAGGTTTTGCATAGTAATGACAGTGATGCCTTGCTTTTATGTTTAACTGTAGATTACAGAAGTTTATGGGCATGATCTCATTTGATGTAATTTGATGGGAGAGCAGCAGATGAAGCACCAAAAAGGAGAAATGGTTTGCTTTAATCTTCAAAGCTATCAAACGGCAGAGCAGAGTGCGGACAGTGGTAATGGAGGAGAAAGAGAGGGTGCAGGCACTCAGTTAAGCCTGGCTGGATATGAGGGTACAGAGATGACACTGAAACGGAGGCTGGGAGAATCCCATCAACTACTGTCCCTTTGGGGCAGCTCCGCTGGCGGAAGTGGCTACCGGGAGGTGGAGGCTTGGACTGTAGTTGATGTGACCTGCTTTGGAGGTTAGCTAGTTATGGAGGGGACTTCAGACATCTGTTGCATATCAAGGGAGATGGAAACTGGGTTCTCAGTGTCCCCTGTCACTCATGGCTACAGTTTGTCCTAGAAGCTGGTGGTCTGACTATCAGTCCTATGATGTTTGCTACTCAGAGTGTATGTCCATGGACCAGGACAAGGTAAGAGACTGCCTGATGCAAATCTGTCTTAGGGTTCTTGCCATCTTGGAGATTCTGGCTTTGGCTTGTGGATATTTTCTTTCTGACATTCGGGGGTACAAGTCGAGGTTGGCTGGTCAAGTTCATGTGCTTTCTAATCTTTCCTGCCCCTTCTTATTTCAGGGGCCTCATGGCAGCAGAGAGTGGGGCTTTGGTGCCCTCAGAGCCTTTTGAACATTCCTTCTCCGAAGGTCTGCTTTTTATTTACAGCCTGTCTATAGTCTAGTTCCTTTACTATGAAAGCTTACGAGTTTGAGATTGTGTGCTAGTACCAACTTCCATAGGACCCGGGCTTAGGCTCCTTCTGAAAGAGCTTCGTGTATTGCTGTGTGTGTATGTATGTATGAACATGTGTACTTCCCCCACTGTGGTGGTCTCTGTGTGTGTGTGTTTGTGTGGTGTGTGATATATGGGTTAGGGTGTACGCTCTTGTGCACATGCCTGGAGGTCACAGGAGGTGGCATCCTCTAACACTCTGACTTGCTCTTCTGTTTTGTTTGTTTGAGACAGAGTCTCGCTGTGTGGCCTTGGCTAGCCTGAATCTCAATATATAGACCAGGCTGGCCTCAAACTCATAGAGATATGCTTTCCTCAGCCTTCCAAGTGCTGTGATGCCTTATTCCTTTAGAAACAGCCAGCAAACCCCAGCAATACTCCTTTCTTCACCTCTCACAGTGCTGGAGCTTGTTGGTGGGTGCTAGCGTCTGAACTTGGGCACTGAAAGCCCTCTTAAGCACTGAGGAAACTCTCCAGTCCTATTCCTGTGGACTGTAAGGGTGGGCATTCTTCTCTGAAATCTGGACATGCTCATATGCCTACAACCTGGCTTTTGAACATTGTGTGTTTCTCTGGGCAAAGCAGTGTGCTCAGTGTTTAGACACGGAGGGTAACGCTCTCTGTCCTAGGAAGGCTGGCCAGGAGATAATAGGCAATATTTTCAGTAAAGGATAGCTCTGTGACAAAACTTCGTCCAAGTGTCTGTCTCTATAAGGGCAGAGAGGAAACAGCAGACTATACAGGGAGAAGTGGAGAATTTCAGAAAAGAGATGACTGGAGTGCAGACCTGGGGATGCTCGCAGATTTGCAGGACGTAGGAAGTAGATCCAAGTGGCCAGAATGTGAGAACTTTGGATCAAAGGGGAGGTTATTGCTGTTCACAGCGAAGTTAATAAAATCATTGTGTGTGTGTGTGTGTGTGTGTGTGTGTGTGTGTGTGTGTGTCCCCGCACGCATATGCACTTGTAGGCATTGGTTCTTTCTATTGTGGGTCCTGGGAATCAAACTTAGGTCATCAGATTTGGTAGCAGGTTTACCTGCTGATCCATCTCACTGGCCCTATTGGGAGGTTTTAGACAAGGAGTGGCAGGGGTATATTTTGGGAGGCTGACGGTGGAGAGACTGAAGGAAAAGAATATGGATTCAGGCTGTTGGGAAACTCTCAAGATGGATGCAAAGGGGAGACCCTAGCAATAACAAATGTTTTATGGCTGAGCCGAAATTAGGCCAAGGAGGATGGAAAGGAGTGGATGAATCTGAGAAATTACAGTAGCAGCAGAATTAACCTAACTGACTAATTGCTTCATAGAAGGGGGGCTGTTGAAGGTGACTCACCTATCTCACTTGGGTAGACTGTGGTGCCAGTATCAAAGAGGAAAGATGGAAGAGGAGTCTCTGGGGGAAGATGCAGGTATGTTTGGGGCATACTGAATTTGAGTGGTCTGTGCTGCCTGGCCTTCAGGTCCAGGTGTGGGCTCCGAGTTTCAGAAGAGTGTTGTTGGTGAAGTGGGGGGATGAGCTCTTCCAGCCACACTTAGAGAAGCGGGGGGGGCACCAACAAAGGAGACAGGGATTGGTGTGTCTGTGAGGAAGGAGAACATTTCTAGGTAGGGGGTCTCCATGTTCAGTTGCTCAGGGTAGACACCCAGGGTGAGTTTGACAAATGCGCCTGGAGGTTGGGGAGTCAGGATGTTCTGGTCACCAGGGCTCTTTCATTTGTGAATGTGAACAGCTTCAGTGGAGCAGTATGGGGGTGCAGGCCATGATGGAGCTGCGAGATGACAGTTTGACAGAAGAAAGAATAGATGCGGTGGCAGCCGGCAGAGGACACAGCGAGATCTAGATATAGTTTTTCCTAGTATTGAAGAGGCCAGGCTGGGGCAAGTTTTTGTGATGATGTCTAAGAACCAGTAGAGGGTGCATCTGAAATAGGAGTCCTCAGGAGAGGAGGTGAAAGGGCGGAGAGCAATGGGAGGAGGAATGCATCTGGGGAGAAAGGCAGTGATGGAAGCAAAGGAGCGCTTACCTAATAGGCTGTTTCCTTCTCAGCAAGGCTGTTTGCTGAGGGCTAGGGCACTCAGGGTGAGCTCCATCAGGAATAGCTCCTTGGACATGGTAAAAAGAAGCCCAAAGCAGCTGATCAGGGTGAAGAGCTAGCACCTTGGGATAAGCCCAGGAGTGTGGCCGAGCCACTCTGAGCTGGAGGCCTGTGCTTACAGGCCTCTCCATCTTCATTGTAGTGATAGTGGCTGACACTATTGAGTGCTTTACCCCCGACTCAGTTTTAAGTGCTCTTCAGCATGGGAGTATGCAGTCCATGCTAAGTTTGATTGCCCAAGCCCTCCTGTGGTTTTCACAACAGTCCTGTCAGTATATTACTGGTTTACAGAGAGGGAACTTGAGCTTGCAGGGCTTTATTAGGCTTTTTTCATGTTTTGTGAGGATCTCTGCAGAAATGGGAGTCCTTCTCCCAAGGCGGTAGAGAAGGGAGCGATTTAGTGGGCAGGGAGGTGGGGTCTGTTGCTGCCATAGGGGAATTCTCAAATTCTAGAGTAATTGCCCAGCATCTTGACTAGAAAGACAAGTACCTGATAGCTACTCGTCCTTGTGAGATCCCAAAGGATGAGACTATCACCTAAAGCAGTGAATAAGAAGAGAGACCTTGTTCCCATTCTCCAGAAAGCTAGAATGCATTCTGTCAGCTAGTGTTGGGATGCTGCAGACCTATATCTTAATGTTACAGTCTGATTCTTAGCTCACCTTTGAGTTTCCTAGTCAGTGTGATGGGTAGGATCTGCAGGCAGGACCGACCCCTGATGAGAATGCTCCATGGGATAGAGGAGAAACAAACTCACCTTTTTTTTTCTGCAGCCATTGGAGCATCTCTGTGTCCTTCCTTTTGGGGTTGCTATGGATACGCCTTTGCATGGTGGTTTGAGGAGATTGATCTCCATTGTGATCAGGTGATGGCGTGGGTTTTAAAAAATAAAGGATGGTATGGTCTGCTTCTGAGGAGTGGCTGGTGAGCTGCTCGAGCAAGCGGAAGAGGTGCAGCCACCTCAGCTGTGCCTTTGTTGGCTGCCTTGGCTTTTGCTGAAGTTGTGGAATGGTGCATCTACCTCAGTAGAGCGCAGTCTCGGTGCTCCCTGCCTGCTGGGTCCTAGTGCCTGGATCTTGCTGGTTGATTCAGAGGAAAGAACTAACTGAGACTTGGAAACTAGACAGGTGATACTCTTACTGTCAGTATGAGGTTTGCTACTGTTGAGCATGGGGCCCGAGTGTCTATGGCACTCCTGCAGAAGCTCCTTTCTCAGGATAAGTAAGAGGTTCTTAGAGGTGGACCTGGAAATCCCTGGGTAGTTGTTGGAGTGAAGGAAGCTTTGAGGGTGGGGTGAGCTCCATTCAAATTGGGAGTAAGATACAGACATTTCTGGGGATAATTAGCTGGAGCGGTGAAGAAAGTCCATTTAGGATCCACTCCCATCTCTGTAAGATTGGCAAGGCAGATATTGGATTCTGTTTTGTGGGATTGGGTTCAGCCTCCAGCATCTTCTCTAGGCAAGCAGACCTTTCCCCTGTTTGACTCTGGGAGATGTGCACACAGGCACCTCTTCTTTACTGGTGCTCAGAGAGTTTGACTCTGTTGTCAGACTGTCCAAGTTCAAACTCGACCCTCCTGGGGTAGACCACATAGTTGGCCCAGGATCAAAGTTTGGCAGCATGAGAGTGAAAGAAAATTAGAGTATTAAGGGATCCTGAGGTATTGGTGTAAAAAAAAAATGGTAAAAACGACAGAAGGATCCAAAAAAAAAAAAAAAGGATGAAGAGACTTTCCTCCCTGCCATCCCATTCCAACCCTCCACCCCCACAGGTCTGCTTGTTTCCTGCTATTTTCTAAAATTCTCCAGGTACTTAGTTACCATATAGTGAGGACTCCTCCCACTTTTTAAGTATTGTTGAGGAGGAAAATGGATTAGAAATCCAAACACTGTTGCTCTCTACTGAAGGAATGTGAAGAATCCTATGGGGCAGTGTCAGGGACCTAGTGATGCTGTGGAAAGCATACATCTCTGTAGCTAGGCTTGGTATCAGAGAGTCGGTGTCATTCAGGGACGGAGGAAACACAGTCTTGTTTGACTAATCACAGTGTGTGTGTGTAAGTGTAAACCAGAGGCTGATGTCAGAATGTATCCCTGATCAGAATGTCCTCCATCTTCAGCGAGGCTGGAGCCCAGCAAGCTCCAGATTGCCCGTCTCTACCCCAACACTGCGCTATAGATGCACATGGCCATGCCCAGCTTGTAGCAGGTCCTGGGGTTCTGAGCTCAGCTTCTCATGCTTCATACCAAGCACTTTAACATCTGAGCCATCTCCATAGCCCCTCTTTTTGTTTCTGTTGACAACATCATAAGCTTTGCTTCAGTATTGAGCATGGACCTGCTGTCACAGGCCGGGCAAGTGATCTAGTAAACCTGCATCTCAGCTATGCTTGAAATACTTTGTTTTGGAATAACTAGTACATTTACATAAAGTATAAGGAATAACATTGAAAAACTGGCCTTCTGGCTCAGATTTGTAATCCTGAGAGATCGAGGCAGGAAGATTATGAGCCTGCCTGGGCAATTTTTTGAGATTCTGTCTCAAAATGAAAAGTATGCAGCCTAGAAGATGGTTCTTTTGGTGAAATGCTGTCACGCAAGAATGGCAACCTGTTTGACCCCCAGTACCCATGTAAAAAAGCCAGGCACAGGAGTGTGCACCCATAATTGTCATACTGGAAAGGGAGAGACAAGAGGATTCCTAAGGCTTGCTGGCTAGTTGGTCTAGCTAGAATCACCAACCTCCAGTTCAATGAGAGACCCTGTTGTAAAATTAAGGTTGAAAGTAACTGAGAAAGGAACCTAATGCTGACCTCTGGCCTCTGCATTCCTGTAAACGTGCACACAAGTAAAGAAGTAAAAAGTTGGGGCTGGAGAGATGGCTCAGTGGTTAAGAGCATTGCCTGCTCTTCCAAAGGTCCTGAGTTCAATTCCCGGCAACCATCTGTAATGAGATCTGGTGCCCTCTTCTGTTGTGTGGGCATACATGGAGGCGAATGTTGTATACATAATAAATAAATAAATATTTTTTTAAAAAAAAGAAGTAAAAAGTTTAAAAGAAAAAGGACTATGTACGTACAGTGCTTGCCTAACACGAGAGTGGCAGTTAAGTTTGCAGCAAAACATGCATGCACACAGACGCATGCAAAAAAAGATAGAGGTTACCCATATTCTTCCTTAGTTCATTCCCCAGCTCTGTGTTTAACGACTGTAAAGCTGTGCATAATGTCCCAGGTTGGACACAGGCATTGTCCCCGTGACAGCTGAATGGTTCCATCGCAGATCCCTCATGCTGTCTTTTAAGGATTCCTGTCTCTTTCTCTTCTTTCCATTCCCTTTAGTCCTTGACTACCGGCAAGCACCTATCTCACAGGTTCACTTTGGAAGCAGGTGAAGAAACACATTTTAGTGTGCTCAGTTGAATTGTCCCCAGAAAAGGCTCTCAGAACTGCCCAGTTTCCCTTTCCTAATTCTGCTTTGATCCCCACTCTTTTTTCTGTTTTTTAAAAAATGCTTTTGTGACTGGTGGTGGCACACATCTTTAATACCAGCAGTCAGGAAACAGAGGCAGGTGGATTTTTGTGAGTTTGAGGCCAGCCTAGTCTACAAAGCAAGTTACAGGACAGCCAGGACTATTCCACAAAGAAACCCTGTCTCGAAAAACTAACAAAAACAAAAAGTAAGACAAGATGCTTTTTTATACAATGTGTGTGCATTTGTATGTACCAAATGTAGGCATACCCCACAGTGTGCTTGTGGAGATCAGAGGACAACCTCTGGTGCTGGTTCTGGCCTTACACCTTGTTTGAGACAGGGTCTCTTGAGGATTCCTGCCTCCCCAGTCTCCATGGGACGAGACTACAGACACATGCTCATGCTCATGTGGCAAGCACTTTGCCCACTGAACCATCTTGCCAGCCTCAACCCTCATTCTTATTATTCACACCTCAAGGCTTACCAGTTGATTTTTTTATTTGCTAATTTTATTTTTTGTGTGGTATTTTTATAAATATTTACCATTTATTTGTATGTGTGTGTGTTTGTAAGTACATGTGTGTGGGGGGACCTGTTGAGGCCAGACGAGAGAGTCAGATCTGGAACTGGAGTTCCAGGTGGTTGTGAGCCTTACAGGCTGGGTGCTGGGAACCAGCTCAGGTCCTCTGTAATAGCATCAGCCACTCTCAGCCACTGAGCCACGTCTCTAGCTCCTCATTTGCTGAGTTTTACATTCCTTCATCTCTTCATTTATTGCAGCTTTAGAGTCTCTGTTGTGAGCAGTTCATGTTGATGAGTGGATACAGTAACCACAAAGGCACCTGCATCTGAGCATAGTTTGTGTCAGGCATCATAACAGATCCTTTGCTTAAATCGCAACACCATCAGGGGTGGGAGGTTGATGTTATGAGATCGGCTCTCCTCTGTGTACTCCAAGTGCTAGTATGTCTTGCTCCCACCTCCTGCCTTGTATTCCTTATCCTTTGTAACACCCATAAGGTAAAGAATGCCTTTTTGTGTATGGATTGGGTTACTGGGGCTCAGCCAGTTAACCATCTTGCCCAGAGTCATGCAGGTGAGGTAATGTAGAACAGAGCTGTGTCCTGGGCTGTGTGTGGAGCTCGTGCCAGTCTGCTGTCTTCCTGGACTCCTTTGGTACTCATCTGAGTTACTCTCTTGTTCCATCTGTCTGCCTTTCTCTCGGTTCCTTCTTTCTCACCCCATGCTCAGCACTGCAGCGTGCTCTTTGCTGTAATCCTGCCCTTGTAGCTTGCTCATGTGTCCACTCTGTCCTGCATGTTTGATCTTCCTAAAGCAGTTTCACTCTGCCACTCCACAGCTCAGGAATGAGACCGACTTGGTCCATATGTCCCTGCCTATCTAGTGCATCTCAGTGTGTTTATTTACTCAATTAAGTACTTGACTTTCTGCACGGAGGGCAGTTGCATCATAAAGAGACGTGGACTACCCCGTGGAACTCTTTATAGTTTGACAGAAGAACCCAGGTGGATAATATTCTTGCTGTCCATTCTTTGTTCATAACTTACAGGGCTTCTGTATAGCCCTAAGCCAAACAAAAAAGCTCTACAATTCAAGGCACAGTCATAATTTTTTTCCCAGTCCACCTTTCTCCTGTCTAATTTTGTGTATTTATTGTCTTTGCATTTGAAGGCTTATATATATATCTAGTATCCTGACAGGTTGTACTTCTTTGGAATGCTATAGTTTTAGTGCTCCTTACCCTGCTTTCTCTTGTTTGAGTCTTGCAATACTAATGTCGATGTGTCAGGCACCTCCCACTTGTTAGAATAAACAGCTCTCAAGAAATGGTATGTCCATGGGTTGCCAGAGCACAGTGAAGCTGTTCCTAGACCTGCATTCTCACTGTGTTGCCCTTACTAGCCGAGAACTCACCAGCCTCCTCTGCCTTCCTAGTGCTGGGATTGCAGGTTTATGTTTGTGTGTGTGAGTTTTGAAAGCAGTATGGTTTAGAGCTTGCTCTTGGAAGCCTGTAGGTAAGTGTGGGACAGTGAGGGTAGTAGGTCCTAGAGCATGTTGGGGCTCTCCTGTGTAAGTTGAGTAGGAGTGGATTTCTAAGCCTCAGTGTCCTTATCTATCATCCCTGACCTGACCCCCGATTATTGTAATATACACAGGTGGTAATGATGGCCTTCTTAGCTAGTTTTTATTGAGCACGTAGATTTACAAGACAGTTATTGTCTTACATGTTCTTATTTTATTTATTTAAAAAGATTTATTTTATTCGCTAGGTGGTGGCTGCACACGCCTATAATCCCAGCACTTGGGAGGCAGAGGCAGGTGGATCTCAGTGAGTTCGAGGTCAGCCTGGTCTACAAAGCAGGAGAGCCAGGACTGTCACACAGAGAAATCCTCTCTTGAAACCCCCCC
>JAQHUG010000262.1:508825-527785 GCA_028555095.1 Dicrostonyx torquatus | reverse complement strand
AGCCTGTCCTGGAACTAGCTCTTGTAGACCAGGCTGGTCTTGAACTCACAGAGATCCACCTGCCTCTGCCTCCTGAGTGCTGGGATTAAAGGCGTGTGCCACCACCGCCTGGCGGTTTATTCTTCATTATGTGTATGGTGTGTGCCTGTGTGTGGGCATGTGCACATGTATGCATGGGGAGGTCAAAGGAGTCAGACCTGATGTGGGTGCTGGGAACCAAACCCAGGTCCTCTGCAAGAGCCGGACAGGCTCTTAACAACTGAGCCACCTCTCTAATGCTTTTTTTCTTTAATAAGGATTTATTTTAAAAAGTGTGTGTGTGCGCGCACGCATGAACGTGCATGCATAAGTGTAGCTTCCTGCGGAGGCCAGAGGCATCTCATCTTGAGCTGGAGTTACAGGTGAGTGGGAGTAGCACAGTATGGGTGTTGGTAACCAAACTCAGGTCCTCATCAAGAAGAGCAAATGCCATTAACCACTGAGCCATCTCTCCAATCCCTGTCCTAAATCATTTATTATTTTTTGAAGTTTTATTTTATGTGTATGAGTGCTTTTTCTGCATATATGTTTGCACTGTGTGCCATGCTCTTGGAGGTTAGAAAAGGGCATTAGATCCTCTAGGAATGGAACTTAAGACACTGTGAGCCTCTGTGTGGGTGCTAGGATGAACCTAGGTTCTCGGAAAGAGCAGCCAGTGGTCTTAATTTCTGAGACATCTCTCCAGCCCCAATTTCTGTCCTATCTACTGAGCCATCTGCTGAGCCCTCAAGTGATGTTTGAAGGGAGGTGAGTTCTAAAGGTTCTGGGCAGAAGTGAAGAGACAGAATTTGTTTTGTCTTGTTTTTTTTTCCCCCCAAGACAGGGTTTCCCTGTAGCATTGGGACCTGTCCTGGAACTAGCACTTGTAGACCAGGCTAGCCTCAAACTCACAGAGATCTGCCTGCCTCTGCCTCCTGAGTACTGGGATTAAGGGCCTGCGCCACCACCACCTGGCTGAGAATATTTTAATTAAACTTGAAGTTAGCGTCTAAAGCGATGGGTTTCGTTATGGCATTTCACACTTACGCATCACCTTAGAAAATGTTTTGTAGCTCATTCTGCTGCTGGGCTAGTGGGCAGAATGGCAGAAACTGCGGTTTTGTTATTGAAGGACACATATATCTGGGGATCCAGATCCATGGTACAGCTGGGGACCCAGTGGTCAGACCCCAGTCATACTTTGCTTTCAGGGTAAGGACCCAAGTCTGTTGATTCCTAGTCATTGACAGATATGTAAATAAATGGGGTCATATGTGGAGATCTCACTAGAATGAGTAGTTTCATTAAATTAACAGCATTTTCTTTAATTATGAAGGTAATATAACATTGTTAAGAAATTTTGTGAAATACACAACTATAAAAATAGATTAGCTTAGCCTTACAGTGGTGGCACATGCATTTAATCCCAGCACTCAGGAGGCAGAGGCAGGCAGATCTCTGTGAGTTCGAGACCAGCCTGATCTACAGAGCAAGTTCCAGGATAGGCTCCAAAGTTACACAGAGAAACCCTGTCTCAAAAAAAAAAATTAGCTTGTTGGGTCTAATGTTAGGAGACAAAGCCAAGGATATAAGAGATGGGGACAAAGGTAGAGTGGGCTTGGGCCCAAGGGGACAGTGAGGCTCTTGGCTTTTGAAAACTGTCTTTAATAGTCCAATGTGATGTCTTGGGGATCAGAGCCTGGCCTGACACAACAACCAGAAGAGAGAAAGTGAATGTGGGGACCTCTCCCTTGCAGGGGTGGGGACCTGGGATCTTCCTGTCTTTCTCTGTGTGACCTCTATTTTTGTCCTTCCTTTGCCCTTCATCTGGTCCAGTGTGAGATGAAATTCAGACCCTAATCATATGGATTTGGACTTGAATCCAGAGTTTTTTGGGGGAGGCTGACAAAAGCAACAGAAAGTGTGTGTGTTTGTGTGTCTAGGGGGTTGTCCATGTGGAGGCTGTAGGCAGCTGATCTTCTGGAAGTAGCACTTAATGTTTGGGGACCTGCTGAGGCTTCACATTCTGGGGATGGGGGCAGTGATGGAGGGGGTGCGGGTGAGAAAGAAGGGTCATGACTGCCAGAGCACTGTACTCCAGTGCTGAGGATTTGTGGGTGGATTCATCCCTGGGTTCTAGCTTGTCCTATCTGGCCCAGGTGAAACCGGGGAGCACTAGGACCCAGAGGCCAGCATGCTTCCTGACAGTCTAGAGCAGCACTAGCGCAGAGTGAGACTCATCAGCTGGCAAGCCGGGCTCAGTGTCTCTGGGTTCAGGAATCCTTGGGCAGTGGAAGGGACTTATACACCTCGGCCCCTTTACTGTCCCTACCCCTACCGAGGGAGGCCCACGGACGGAGGGAGGTTCGTGCCTGATGGCTTCTGATCCGGTCCATGCGGGCCCATCACCCTGACCCCTCCTGCCTAGGTTTTTGCCTTTTCTCTCTGTCTTTGGCTAGCTGGGGGAAGGGGTAGAGTCCGGGTGAGCAACATGGCCCAGAGCAAGAGGCACACGTACAGTCGGGTAAGTGGCCTCAGTCAGTGTGGGATGGCCCTGGGAGGGCTGATAGAGCAGGCCTGGTGCCTGTGGACATCACTTGTGTGGGGGCTGGGGAGACAGGCTGGCCCTCAGCTGAGGCACTCACACACTGGGCTTCCAAGGAGCCTTCAGAGCTCTGATACTAGCAGGCTGGACAGCCCCTCTCCTGAGTTGGGCCCTAACTGGGACCCTCCAGACTTGATCTCTAATTCTAACTGGCCCTGAGCTAGGGGCTTGAGGGGTTCAGTCTGTCTCCTACTGGGCTGTGGGTCAGAATGCCTTGCAGTGGGGTGCTTTCCAGGTGCTGTGTGGTCTGTCCCTGCTTTCTCCTGTCTGAGATGAGATTGGCATCCACTGATCCAGCCACCTGATTCTGAGAGGCGTGTTGGGAGGTGTGGGAGGGTCTTTCCTGAGTTTGTGTCCAGCCTTGATATCATTGGCAGTTTCCTTATTGTTATGCCCATGTTATCCACGTTGTCTCAGGTATGATTTGAGATCCCCACATCCCTAGGAGCTATGTCCTCATCTTACTGGATGGGCTTTTTGAGGAAGGGAGTTAGAGAGTGGCAGCCTGGGAAGTGTTTTGACTTCCCTGGCTCTGGCAGGGCTCCTTTCTGAAGCCAGCTGTGCTGAGTGTGAGGGTATCAGGAAGGACACCCTGCAGTCTTTAGGCCCATGGGGTCATATTTTCTTGCCTTATTTGTTTGCTGCAAGCTTGCTGGTTCATGGAATAATTATTGCTAAAAATGGCTTAGGTGTGATTTTCTTCCAAATCATGGTCTGATTTGGGACCTAATTTCATGTGTTCAGTCATCACGGCTATGTAAGAAGCTGGGAACTTCCCAAGGACAGTGTTTTTGTTTGTTCCTTTGCTTGCCGAGTTGAAGTGCTGGGCAGGGTCTGAGTACTGTAAGGGGCTAATTTGAGGGACTTTGTTTATTTGGTCTGTATTTTTCTTTTTGTGACAGCATGAACAGGGAAGGATCTCCAGAGCTTGAGGGAGAGTAGACAGCAGGACAAGGACCAGAAAGAGGAAGCTATGTGGTGAATGGGTGTAGTCAGCTACCCTGGAATGTCACAGTGGACATGTGGATGGAGTGACAGGAATCAGATCAGGAAGGACTGACGGTGGCTTGAGGGCCTGGACATAGGTGCAGCTCTCTGCCTCTGAAGAGAAGTCTAGTTTGATGGAATGGTTTGTGCCTGTCATCCCAGCATTCAGGAAGCTGAGGCAGGAGGATTGCAAGGTCCATACTAGCCTAGGGTAATACTGACATTCTGTCTCAAAGAACAATGATAAGAATTTAAAAAAAAAAAAAAAAAAGATGCACACACACAGTAGAAGACATGGGTGGAGTATGGTGGAGAGTTCAGAGAAAGGCATTTTAATCTCAAGGAAGACAGAGGACAGTGGAGAGGGCCACTACTGAGCCACCAACTTTCTCAGCTCTGGTTCCTCAGACAGGGTGTGGGGAACCTGATCTGAATTGAGCTGTTTGCTTGTTCTTACTTCCCCTCCTTGGGGGCAGTACACTCAAGAAGCAGCCATATGGTGACGTTCAAAGGTCTACCCATGAATCCTGATTTGTTATTCAATTTAAATTCTTAAGAATTAATTCTAGTAGGTTCTGGAGGATTTTGGAATATCGTTTAAATTTCATTTATTTTTTACTTTTTAAGATTGTCGTTATTATTCGTTTTTGTGACTTTTTTTCCCTTGAGGTTTGTCTCACTTTAGGCCAGGTTGACCTAGAGCTCAACCATGTAGTTCAGGCTAGCCTCACGCTAATGATAATCCTGTCTGAGCTTCCCAAATGCTGGGATTACATGTGTGAGCTATCAAAACAAGCTTTTATTTTCTTGAAACAAGGTCTCATTATGTAGCCCAGGTTGACCTTTAACTTATTCTTTGTAATCCAGGTTGACCTCAAACTCATGGCTATCCTCCTGTCTTAACCCCCTGGGTATTGAGATCCTGTCTTTGGGGAAATTTTGGACATGTCACTGATGTTCTTCAAAGGGAAATTTGTAGACTTACTCCACCCTTAGAATGGAGTTTAAGGCGATGACTTGTGGTGCTCTTCAATCTGGGATCCTGTCTGCAGCCTCTGACTGTATATGTCTGCTTTCCAGACTCCAAGCGGCAGCAGGATGAGTGCGGAGGCGGCGAGTTCCCGGCCCCTGCGGGTAGGCTCTCGTGTGGAGGTGATTGGGAAAGGCCACCGAGGCACTGTGGCCTATGTTGGAGCCACACTCTTTGCCACTGGCAAATGGGTGGGTGTGATCCTGGATGAAGCAAAAGGCAAGAACGATGGCACTGTTCAGGGAAGGAAGTATTTCACGTGTGATGAAGGCCATGGCATCTTTGTACGTCAGTCCCAGGTAACTCACCTGCTTGTGTGCGTGCGTGCGTGCGTGTGTGTGTGTGTGTGTGTGCGTGCGTGCGTGTGTGTGTGTGTGCGTGCGTGCGTGTGTGTGTGTGTGTGTGTGTGTGCGTGCGTGTGTGTGGTGTGCATGCACATATGTTACTTGTGCCACTAGTGTGTAGGTGCTTCTTCCTGGGTGGGACACAAGGCTGTGGTTGGGAGAGAGGGAAGTTCCGGTACTCCCACTTGCTCGGAAGCTCAGAGGGGATCACTGCAGAGTCTCCTCTTTGTCTTCAGATCCAGGTATTTGAAGATGGAGCAGATACTACTTCCCCAGAGACTCCTGATTCTTCTGCTTCAAAGGTCCTCAAGAGAGGTACTAGCTACACACTGAAGTTTCATCTTCACATCCAAGTTTTCTGCCCATCCCCTAACAACAGGGTTTCAGCTTTGTGCTCCCTTGTTCCGTCCTCCCCATCCCACTGAGGGGGTCTTTCCCCCTTACCCTCTGTTTAAATGTACTTTGTTGCTATTTGCTTTCTACAGAGGGAGCTGATGCATCTACAAAGACCAGCAAATTGGTGAGTGGTTTGGGGGCTGGGAGGGAGTAGCACCGGGAGGGCGGGAGGGAGACCCAGGGCTAGGCAGGTCAAAGCAGGAGATGGGTCTGAACTGGACTTCCAGTTACCTAACCTCACCAAGAAGGACACTTTCTGGGCATGAATGGCTACATTAGGGCTAAAGTAAAGGTGGCAGGAAACACTGTTAGGGTCAAGTAGGATTGAGCTGAGGGAGATTGGAAGGACAGGCTTACCCCTGGTGTCCAAAGATACCAAGGCCTGAGGGTTTAGGGCAGGATAAGGTGGAGGGACTCTTGGTCACAAGTGTTGTAAGATGCATACAGAGGGCCTTTCCAGCTCCCTTCGCCTCTCCCCTGCAGAGGGTTGGGAGGTAGGCCTCCAGCTTCTCTGAGCTGGGGTGAACACCCTAGAAGCGGGTCCTTGAGGGATCTCTTGAAGCTTGCCCAACTCCTCACCCCTTGTCTGTGTTTACCTCAGTTGGTATTAACACCTGGCACAGGATGACTGGCCAGGCGGTTTGTTCTCTAACTCTGCCCTTTCCTACTCCTAATGCAGCGGGGACTGAAGCCTAAGAAGGTGGTGTGTTTACTGTTTGTATCTGGGTGGGTGGGTGGATTGTGAGCCCATCCCACTCTCCTGCATGTCCCCCCACCCCCACCACTGCATGCATATGTGTGTAACCATGGGGATGGGATGGCCAGGGGAAATGGCAGTTTGTCTTCCAAAGTGCCTTTGAGGAGAACAAGGACATAGGTTCAGGGACCAGGTCAAAGCAGCCCTCACTAGAGATGCCTCTCCCCCCCAGTTAGAGACTCCAGGTGCCTGATGGCACATCACAGCAGCTAGTTTACTGTGAGTTCTCACTTAGCCAGACTTAGGGGGATGGCAGGGCATAGTGAAGGAATGGAACTGGGGAAAGTCCCAGAAATAGAGTGGCTGTGCAGAGAGGAGGGTCAGACTCCTGAAGAGCGGTTGGGAAGTCAGCACTTTGCCTGCCTGCCTTTGAGTCGGTACAGCCACAATGCCTGCTTTACTCTGCCTGTTGGTCTTTTGCTGTCTCCTCATCTAGTATGTGTTGAGCCCCTCTCCCCCCTTCCACAGACTTTTCTGTAGGTCTTTTGATAGGGTCTCACTTCGTAGCCCATGCTAGTCTGAACCTCACTTTGTAGACCAGGGTAGCTAGAAATTAGGGCAGTTTTCTGCCTCGGCCTTCTTAGTGGTGGGATTCCATATGTCACCGCCATGCCCAGCTCCTCTCTAAAGACTGTTACACACTTAAATTGCTGCCATGACCACTTCCTCATACCAGCCCTTGCCTTGGGCCTCTGCTCAAGTTCTTTCTGCCCTGCATGCCCCTGTCTGAGCCATGTGTGCAGTTCTGTGAGCTCCTTGTTGCCAGGCTGTCTCAGGCTTTCTTGATGTTGCATGAGAAGCAGCTGGATTGTGTGGGAAGGGGGAAGAGAGCAACTTTTAAACTCCTGGTGGGCGTTGAAAAGACTTGGGAGTCTTACTGTGGTAGAGGCCACATGCTAGTACTTATTTTTGATCCTCAGTCCTGGCTCCCAGTAGGGATAGAATTCTAAGGCAGTCATCACTGTAAAGAATGCTGGACACGTTCCAGATGCATGGGGACTTGTTTCATCCCTTGATTCTTTTTGTCTTGTGATTGGAGTTCCGGTTTCACCTCAGGTCCCTGCCATGTGAGACTGGCAGAGTTTGGCTGCAGGCTCACATGGCCCTGGTAGGGATGTGAGCAATGCCCAGGTTCTGGAAAATGGGACAGCCCAGCCTCAACTACTTATGCTACAAAATGCAGCGGTGGTGTCCCCTGCTCTCTCCAGTCTTGCACCCAGAAGGTTCAGTCAAAGCAGATCATTTAGCCAGCGTTCACTCCTGTCATCCCCACAGTACAGGGTGCTAGATCTAGAGCAAAAACCACTGTATGTGTGTTTATGTGTATGGGTGTTTTGCTTCCATGTTTGTTAATATACCATGTTTGAACAGTGCCTGTGGATGCCAGAAGAGGGTGATGGATGCCCCCGGGACTGGAGTTATACATGGTTATGAGCCACCAAGTGACTGCTTGGAATTCAAACTGAGTCTTCTGTAAGAGCAGCCAAGGCTTTTTAACCTGTGAGCCATTAGCTCTCCCAAACCAGTGTTTTGAGAGGGAGGCAGGAGAGAACATGGGTGCCTCTAAAAATACTTGCCCTTTCTAGAAAGCTTTAGACACAGGCTTTCATCTCTATATAGCCTGGAAAAGTGAGGGAAGAGCCCTACAGTGTTATAAGAGCTGTTGCTGGCATGTGCCAGGGTTCCCTAATTACTGTGTATTCTTCAGAGCTGGAGCTGGGTGCTGGAGGGGTGCTCTGACCGTCTTGCTGATAAGAGACTTAAGGGTATCTTTAGTGTGTGTAAGAGAAGTAGATGTAATGTGGTTGTCAGGGGCCAAAATGTATATGAGAGGTTGTTGGAGCCGTCAGGCCCTCTATTCCTGTCCACAAATTCCCTGACTTCTTAATGTGCCATTTCTGCATGTGGCCCCTGGCCCAGCTTTTTGAAGCAAGGACTTGGAGGTGGAGGGGAAAAAGAGGGCAGGGCTAGAACCTTGTGTTTGATGGGGACGGGAGGAAGGGCAGCTTTGCGCAGGACTTAGTCCCAAGGGGAGGAGGAGAAGGAGGAGGAGCCACCCGGTTCTGGGTGGTTGCTAGGTGACCTAGGACTGGTAGCTCCACCCCCATGGAGCCGAAGAGGGTGGGTGCATGACGTCAGGTGGAGCTGCTGCTGCTGCTGCTGCTGCTGCGGCCACTGAGGCTGCCATCAGCTTAAGCTGGCGACCTGGGCCAGGCAAGGCTCCGGGAGCCTGCTGGAGCCTGCCGGAGCTCGGAATCGTCTGCTGACTCGCTGCGCACCTGCCAGGGCATCTGTGTCACCGCAGCAGTCTTTTGCAGGCCCGGAAGCTAAGGCTGCATTGTTGGGATTTGATGCACTAATCTCCTGTCTCCGCCGCCTTTCCCTCCCTCCCTTCGTTTGTCTTTCCTCCCTGTGTTTGTCTGCCCTCCTCTGCCCCTCACTCTCTTTCCTCTCCTTGCTTTCTGTGGTTTTCTGCAATGATGAGACAGGCACCGACAGCCCGAAAGGTACTCTTGCTTGCTCTGGTCCTGCTGCCGGGTTGCCAGGGCGATGGAAGCAGGCTGCTGGGGTGGGGGTGGGGGCTAATTTGACTTCATCAGTCTACCTGGCTGGGGGAGGAGAGGAAGGATGAAGTGGGGGGGGCAGGGAGAGGTGTGTGTCACTACTGTGCCCCACCCCTGTATGTTTCTTGATCTACCTACTTTGGGCTCTGATTGAGTCTGTTCCAGGCCATGTACCCAGTGGCCTCACAGGCTTGGGCTTCAGGCAGTCTTTACTGCAGACTCACTTGGGAGGGTTTCCTGGGGTCCAGCCTGAGGCAGCAGGCTAGGTATATCAGTGCTTGAAGCATGTCTACTTACCAGCTTTTGCATGTTCTTCCATCATCCTGCCTCCCCAGAGTTTGTGCTAGGTAGGATGCAGACCCTAGAAGAGTTTTTGACTCACAGCTGTGGTGAATTAGTCCTGACTAGAGGGTGGGCATTGGTCTTGTTGGACTCACTGCTGAAAACAAATCAAGTTGAATCTTTGCTAGAGCCTGAGGCACAGCCAGCATCCTCTGGGAGTTGGGACTAATTGCCCCTTGCCACTTCGAAGTAACCCAAAGGCCTCCTGGATTGCTTTTGGAACAGAGGATCTTGTGTGCTCTGCCCACCCCCACTGCTTTCCTCCAGCTGGAGGGTTACTTTGCTGAGCTGTGGGCTTTTACTGGTGCAGTATTTGTAGTCCTGACACCTGAGCCCTCTGTCTTAGGGATGGAGCCTGCTGCAAGACCCGGACCTGAGGGGCAGGGACAGACGGGGACACACACACACACACACACACACACACACACACACACACACACACGATAGCCTGTTTTGTCTTAAGGATCTGAAGGGTGTGTGGGCCAGGTCCTAGGGTATCCTTTCTAGAATTTAGCACTTGATGGAAGAGGCAGACTTGGGAAAGTCCTTGGGAGTGGTGTCTGGGTGGGGCCCCTAGGCTGGAGTGGGGATCCTTCACAGAAGGACAGTCTCTGGAGACCTTGCCAGCTGCTGCCTTTGCTTTCCTGTGGCTCAGCCTAGGGAAGGACTTCTAGGATCTCCAGGGTATCTGAAGGGGTGAGGCCTACTAGGGTTGGGTAAAAGTGAGGGTAGGAACAGGGCAACTGGAGATGTGAGTTCCTGGAATAGGTATTGTGATTCCCTGAGGGATGCAGTGGGATGGGATTGGTGGGGCTAGCTGTGTCTGTTGCTGTTTCTGCTCTCATTGCTATCTCTGTCCTCCTGCCATGACCCTTTCTTTCCTGACTCCTTCTCTTCTGGCTCCTGTTGCCTGTCCAGACCACAACTCGACGGCCCAAGGTGAGAACAAGCAGGTCTCTGTAAGCCACTGCCAAGTGCACACATATTTCAGGCATGTGCATGTATGTGGTCATGCATGCTAGCAAGTAAATGTTGGTTACCATGTACGAAGGGTTTCCGTGAGGGAGAAGAGCGGCTTGAGGCTGGTAACTGGGCCCTCCTGGGAAAATGATTTCTCATCCTTTTTTTTAAAGATTTATTTTTATTTTATGTGTATGAATGTTGCCTGCATGTATGTGTACCATATGTGTGCCCTCAGAGGCCAAGATAGGGTGTCAGATCTTTTGGGAGTTGCCACGTGAGTGCTGGGAGTCAAACCTGGGTCCTCTGGAAAAGCAGCCAGAACTCTTAACTGCTGAGACATCTCTCCAGCCCTGGCAACCTCTAATCCTTAAGAGGCCATCTTAGCCAGTAGATTTAGTAGGGAAGAGCAGTAAGCGGGGCTGTGGCTAATCAAGACAGGCTTTGACCAGCTTTGACGGGTGAGATTAAAAGAAGTGAGGATCTTGGCAGTGCACAGTATCTGGGTGAGGGTGAGTATCTGAAGGTCTCGGGGTGAGAGTATTTGTGGGTGCTCTGTGGTTTCCACATGTCTGCTCACAAGGAGAACTTTGGGGTTCAGCATTGCCAGGGGCAGCACTGTCTACTCTTAGGTTTGTGGCTTCCTGGAAGCTCTTCAAGTCCCCATTCTAACTTTACGGGGGCCTGGATTCTGTTACTTAACTATAACTTTGTACTTGGGGAGGAAGTACAGGGGTATACTCTACCTTCTGTGTTCCCAGGGTGGTCTATCTACAGCTCCCAATTCAGCCCAATAGCCTATGGGATCCCTTGACATAGACCAAAGGAGTGCTATTCAGCTTGTTTCCCAAGACTGAGGAGCAAGCCTGACACCACGTTTTTGTTCTAGCCCTCTGTGAGAACATGACAATTGAGAACAATCTCTAATCTGTTCCTTGCTTCTGGGAATGACATTGAAGCACTTCTCTGCTGGGGGGGTTGGACATGGACCCCGCATAAGGACAGGAATGGGAGTATTTAGAAGTTGCTAGAATAATATAATAACATGTAGATCACAGAAGGGAGTTCTCGGGAGTAAGATCCTGCTCTGAAGGTTGTGGCAGAGCAAGGAGTGTGTGGACACAGTGCCAAGGGAGGAACCTTGTAATCTTATGTCTCCCCTCCTCTCCTCCTTTTCTCCACTGTCCTTTGTCCTGCTGCTCTTGGACTCTGTCATTGTCCCTCCCCTCCACATCTTTGGTCTCATTGTGCTTTCATATGTGCTCTGTCTTCCCTCCTCTGCTCCTTCCCCTGCTCTGTCTCTTCTTCCACATTCCCATATTCTATTCTCTTTGTGGTCTGTCCTTGTCTTCTTACTAGCCTACTCGCCCAGCCAGTACTGGGGTGACAGGGGCCAATAGCTCCCTGGGCCCCTCTGGATCAGCATCAGCCGGTGAACTAAGCAGCAGTGAGCCCAGCACCCCAGCTCAGACTCCACTGGCAGCACCCATCATCCCCACACCGGCCCTCACCTCTCCTGGAGCAGCACCTCCACTTCCATCTCCCTCAAAGGTAAGGATAGAATGAAGGTACCCATGGGCCTGGCTAGGTGCTGGGAACTTCCCCATGGTTGGGGTAGACCTAGGGCTGGAGTCGGAAAGCACTAGTAGGGACATAGCATGTGGATGGTTAGCTCTTGGCTGGGCTGTTCTTTCCTTCTGCCCTCTTAGACCTTCTCCATATGTAGTGTGCCACGTTTTCCCCTTAGATGTCTGTATGCCACTTGCTCTTGATTCTCAGTCCAGAGAGATGTTTTTATACATTCCTGTCTTTGCTCCAGCTCAGTTTTGTTAAGGTGGGGTGGGGGCTGTGCAGAAACCATGGGACCTCTTCTTGGCAGGAGGAGGAAGGGCTGAGGGCCCAGGTGCGGGACCTGGAGGAGAAACTGGAGACCCTGCGTCTGAAACGATCAGAAGACAAGGCAAAGCTAAAAGAGCTGGAGAAGCACAAGATCCAGCTGGAGCAGGTGCAGGAATGGAAGAGCAAAATGCAGGAGCAGCAGGCAGACCTGCAGCGGCGCCTCAAAGAAGCGCGAAAGGTGGGCCTTGGAATGAAGCTGGTATGGGGCGGTGAGATGAACCAGAATCCAGGCTGGAATATAGGGTGCCTCAGGAGAAAGGGCAGCATGGGACTCATCTGCTCTTGCTCCACCTACCTCCAACCTCCAGGAAGCCAAGGAGGCGCTGGAGGCAAAAGAGCGCTACATGGAGGAGATGGCAGACACTGCTGATGCCATTGAGATGGCCACTCTGGACAAGGAGATGGCCGAAGAGCGGGCTGAGTCTCTGCAGCAGGAGGTGGAGGCATTGAAGGAGCGTGTGGACGAGCTCACCACAGACTTGGAGATCCTCAAGGCTGAAATTGAAGAGAAAGGTAAGGGGCTGTGAACAAGGGGGTCAGCTAGTGGAGTAGGACCAGCCGAACACACTGTTGCTTTCACAGGCTCAGATGGGGCTGCATCAAGCTATCAGCTCAAGCAGCTAGAGGAGCAGAATGCCCGCCTGAAAGACGCCCTGGTGAGGTAGGCCTTCCTCCGTCCCTGTCCTCCTCAGTGTCTGAGTATTTATTACCGTGTGTCTGACACATGCTTTCTGCCATCTCTGTCTTCTCTTTGGCTCCCTCCCTTGCTCCTTCCACTTCTCCACAGGATGCGAGATCTCTCTTCCTCAGAGAAGCAGGAGCATGTGAAACTCCAAAAGCTCATGGAAAAGAAGAACCAGGAGCTGGAGGTTGTGAGGCAGCAGCGTGAGCGTCTCCAGGAGGAGCTGAACCAGGCAGAGAGCACCATCGATGAGCTCAAGGAGCAGGTCTGAGTGCACAGCCCCCGCCCGGACCCTGTACTGACGCTTCTGCTGCCCTCTTCCCTCTAGGCCCTTACAGCGGCACTCCTCCCTGTCCGTTCCCTTTAACACAGGTGGACGCCGCTCTGGGCGCCGAGGAGATGGTGGAGATGCTGACTGACCGGAACCTGAATCTAGAAGAGAAAGTGCGGGAATTGCGGGAGACTGTGGGGGATTTGGTAAGAGAAAAGCAGATCCTTGACTTCTGATGCTGATGGAGAGTATTTGGAAGGGATCTTCTGAGAGCGAGATTGACATCAGGCCCTTGACCTTTGAGCATCCTGACCCTGTCTGCACCCTCTTCCAACTTTGTGGCATCCAGGAAGCGATGAACGAGATGAACGACGAGCTGCAGGAGAATGCACGTGAGACAGAGCTGGAGCTGCGGGAGCAGCTGGATATGGCAGGCGCCCGAGTACGGGAGGCCCAGAAGCGTGTGGAAGCCGCCCAGGAAACAGTTGCGGACTATCAGCAAACTATCAAGAAGTACCGCCAGTTGACCGCACACCTACAGGTGCCTGCCTAGCCCCTGCTCTCAGCTCACGGTCATGCTAGGGCTCCTAGGACCCACTGTGCTTCACTGTCTGCTCTTAGGATGTCAATCGGGAGCTGACAAACCAGCAGGAGGCATCTGTGGAGAGACAACAACAGCCACCTCCAGAGACTTTTGATTTCAAAATCAAGTTTGCTGAGACCAAGGCTCATGCCAAGGTTAGAAAGTGAGCCCTGAAGTCATGGGTGTTAGAGAGCCCAACCCAACCTGGGGGTAGCTAGGGGCTGGCATGGTATGGAGTTATGGACTCGGGGTGCTTTATGTGGTAGTTGTGGAAGAATTCTGGCCTGGGCTTATCCTAGAAACAAAGTGCCTGGTGGTTCTGCAGCTTTCCATCCAGGCTGAGAGCCCTCTTCCTCCCTGTCCACCTTACAGGCAATTGAGATGGAGTTGAGACAGATGGAGGTGGCCCAGGCCAACCGGCACATGTCCCTGCTGACGGCCTTCATGCCTGACAGTTTCCTTCGGCCAGGTGGAGACCATGACTGTGTCCTGGTGCTGCTACTTATGCCCCGTCTCATTTGCAAGGTATGACCAGGCAGTCACACGTGCAGTAAAACCTGTTACACTTGCTGTGAGCCACTGAGGGTATGAAAGGAAGGCAGCAGGCGCCATTTGCCCACAGAGCTTACAAGGTAGCAGGGTTCGCTCAGGCGTCAAGGTCTCAGTGAGTACAGAGCCAGCTGCCACATTTCTCCAACTGCAGATCAGAAATACCTGGAGAAGAACCTTGTATAATTGTTTTCTCATGGTTTCCTAAACAATCCGGTATAGCTTGTGTTAGGTATTATCAGTAACCAGAGGTGGTTTAATGTATACCAGAGTGTGCACATGGTTTACATGCAGATCCTGTGCATTTTACATGAGGTACACAGACATCATCGTTAGCGTATACAGGAGAGGTCTAAAGCTAGTCCCCTACAGATAGGAGAAACTGTTCAGAAAAGAGAAGTAGCCTTCTTGTGAAGGAGTTGCAGGTGAAGGTTGCTGAAGGAATAACATTTAAACTAGACCAGAGGTAGCCAACAGTTAGCTAGGGGTTAAATGGCAGGGTAATATTTTAGCCAGATTGCGAAGCAGCAGCTTTAAGTCACCTGGTTCTACTGCCCTCCATTCTCCTGGACTTTCACAAGCTCCTGGCATCGTGAGTCCCCTGCCGTCTAGAGTTGTTTCTGCTTCTCTTCCTGTGTATTCGTACCCTTCACATGCTTGTTTAGCTGAGCCATGGGTTGCTGGGTCTGTGTTCTTTGTCCTCTACTCCCAGTCCAGTACCCTCATCTTCTTCCTACAGGCAGAGCTCATCCGGAAGCAGGCCCAGGAGAAATTTGACCTCAGTGAGAACTGTTCAGAGCGACCTGGGCTTCGCGGAGCTGCTGGGGAGCAGCTGAGCTTTGCTGCTGGGCTGGTCTACTCACTGAGTCTGCTGCAAGCCACATTGCACCGCTACGAGCAGTAAGAGACAGCCCTCCCCTCTGTCACACCTGGCCTGTGGGTGCAGGATTGGCTGGAATGGAGGTATTGCCTGGAGACTTTGGCCTCACAGAGCCCTTCTCTGGTCTTTAGTGCCCTCTCTCAGTGCAGTGTGGACGTGTATAAGAAGGTGGGCAGCCTCTACCCTGAGATGAGTGCCCACGAGCGCTCCCTAGATTTCCTCATTGAGCTGCTGCACAAGGATCAGCTGGATGAAACTGTCAACGTGGAACCCCTCACCAAGGCCATCAAGTATTACCAGGTCTGGGGTCAGAATTCAGGCTTGGGGAAGTCAAGGCAGGAGGGGACATCTACCTAAGAGGAGTTATTGCCAGGATATACAGGGTTTTATGTCTGTGGTTTGCTCTGGTTTTGTTTTTGTTTGTTGTTGAAGGAGATAGGACTAGTTTTTTGTTTTGTTCTTTTGAGACTGGGTCTCATGTAACCCAGGCTGGCCTTAAACTTCATACGTAGCCAAAGATAACTTTGAACTCCTGACCCTCCTGCTTCCATCCCAAATGCCGGAATAATAGGTCTATGCCATCATATCTGGATTAAAAAAAAAACTGTTGTGTGTAGTGTATGTGCATGCATGCATGTATGTGTATCCCATGCCACAGTGTACATGTAGAGGTCATAGGACAGCATGAGGAAGTTAATGCTTTCCTCCCCAATATGGGTCTTGAGGATTGAACTCTGGTTGCGAGCCTTGGGAGCAGTTTGTCTTTACTATTGAGCTATTTCGTGGTTTTTATATAAGACAGCCTTTCACTGTAGCTCAGGTTGCCTTGAACTCTGATGCTTTTTTTCTTAGCCTCTCCAGTGCTAGGAGTATGGGCCTACACCACCAATCCCAGTTCCCATTTGCTCTGATGTGAACTTGTCTTGTGATGTAGCTACCTGGAGGGTGGGGAAAGTTTGTACCTCTGAAGACCACAGTATCCAGAGTCTCTTAGCCCTTCCCTTTCTATAGGCTAAAGTCTCTCTCTCTCTGTCATCCTCCTCAGCATCTGTACAGCATCCACCTTGCGGAACAGCCGGAGGATTCCACCATGCAGCTGGCTGACCACATCAAGGTGACATGTAGATCAGTGATTAAGATTGCTGTAAGGATGGGGAAGGAAATGAGATCATGAGGTCAGTGAAGGTCGAGGACCCATGTGTATAGTCATCAGAATGTGGGGACACCTTAGAGACAGTGATGGGGCAGAAGAGCTCACAGTAGAGGCTAAGACCACATGTTTGTTTCTGCACAGTTCACCCAGAGTGCCCTGGACTGTATGAGCGTGGAGGTGGTGCGTCTGCGTGCCTTCCTGCAGGTGAGGCACATCTGGATTTGACGGATTCTTTCCCTCCCCCACTTCTCCTAGTGCCAATGCTGACTTGGCTCCGCCTGTTTCCTTTTCTTGTGTAGGGTGGGCAGGAGGCAACAGATATTGCACTTCTTCTCCGAGACCTGGAAACATCATGCAGTGACATCCGCCAGTTCTGCAAGAAGATCCGAAGGCGAATGCCAGGGACAGATGCTCCGGGGATCCCAGCAGCACTGGCCTTTGGATCACAGGTTTAGGGCTGAGATTGTGAGGGAAGGAAGCTGAGCAGAAACAGGGGGGCTATTACATAGAGATCTGGATCTGGCCAGGAGACTGGACTGGGAAGCTAGGAGCTGTGGTGCAGTATCGGGTGGGCTCTTGACTCTAGCCTGTCACACAGGTGTCCGACACACTCCTCGACTGCAGGAAGCACTTGACGTGGGTGGTGGCTGTTCTGCAGGAGGTGGCAGCTGCAGCCGCCCAGCTTATTGCCCCCCTGGCAGAGAATGAGGGGCTGCCTGTGGCTGCATTGGAGGAGCTGGCTTTCAAAGCAAGCGAGCAGGTTGGCCTGGAACCTTGGGCTGTGGGGCTTGAGGAGGCAGTGGCCACTGCAAGCCTTTTATACCTGCCCTTGGCTCTTGCAGATCTATGGCAGCCCCTCTAGCAGTCCCTACGAGTGCCTGCGCCAGTCGTGCACCATCCTTATCAGCACAATGAACAAGCTGGCCACAGCCATGCAGGAGGGCGAGTACGATGCAGAGCGACCCCCCAGCAAGGTAGGTGGAGGTTTATGGGGACCCAGGGGTCTGCAGAAATGCAGCTTGCAGAGCTGCCCTGGTTGTGGAGGGTGAGGAGTCTGGAAGGAGGAGCATCCTGCCTAAAAGTCAGGAGGAGTTGCCTGTGACTGGATGTCTTTGAAGGGAGAGTACTAGATGTCCCTTCCCCTGCCCCCACCCTCTGACCCACTCCATCCTCCTCCAGCCTCCACCCTCTGACCCACTCCATCCTCATTCCCCTGCCTCCACCCTCCTTCCCCTGCCTCCACCCTCTGACCCACTCCATCCTCCTTCCTCTGCCTCCACCCTCTGACCCACTCCATCCTCATTCCCCTGCCTCCACCCTCCTTCCCCTGCCTCCACCCTCTGACCCACTCCATCCTCCTTCCCTTACCTCCATCTCTGATCCACTCTGTCTTTTAGCCTCCTCCAGTTGAACTTCGGGCTGCAGCCCTGCGTGCGGAGATCACAGATGCTGAAGGTCTGGGTTTGAAGCTTGAAGATCGAGAGACAGTTATCAAGGAGTTAAAGAAGTCTCTCAAGATTAAGGTGCGGAGGACTGGAGAGATGGATCTATGGTTAAGAGCACTGGCTGCTCTTCAAGGGACCCTGATTTGATTCCCAGCACCCACATGGTGACTCAACCATCTTTAACTCTAGTCCTAGGAGATCCAATGCCCTCTTCTGGTCTCTGAGGGTACCAGGTACACACATGGTACACAGATATACAAACATGTAGTCAAAACACCATACACATAACATAATTAATTAAATAGTTAAGGTGAAGACTGGGAGGTGTGGCAGGACTAGGCAGCAGCAGGTGGGGATCAAGGTGGCGTGGGAGTTGAGGAAAGAAGTGGGGCCTGCAGCTAGGGGTCACTGGGGAGGGAGCCCCCCATCCCATAGCCTTACCCAGTCCTGGGGCTTTGGGGAGGATGTTAGGGAGCTAGAAGTGTTACTTTGTCCAGGGAGAGGAGCTGAGTGAGGCCAACGTGCGGCTGAGCCTCCTGGAGAAGAAGCTGGACAGCGCTGCCAAGGATGCAGATGAGCGCATTGAGAAAGTCCAGACTCGGCTGGAGGAGACTCAGACCCTGCTGCGAAAGAAGGAGAAGTCAGCACCATCCCTGGGGCCTGAGTCTTTCACCCATCCCTCCTACCTGCCACTTGTCACTAGAGACTTCTTCCTTATAGTGTGACTTCCCTAGTGCACTCCATTGCATCGCTCCGACTGCAGCTGGGCTTGTGTCTAAGGGCCTGCTGTCAGGGTGGAAAGTCATGTGGGGCTGTGAGGGACATGCCTGAGCCCAGGTTCTCTGTCACAGAGACTTTGAGGAGACAATGGATGCACTCCAGGCTGACATCGACCAGTTGGAGGCAGAGAAGGCAGAGCTAAAGCAGCGGCTGAACAGCCAGTCCAAGCGCACAATTGAGGGGCTTCGGGGTCCCCCTCCCTCAGGCATTGCTACCCTGGTCTCTGGCATTGCTGGTGGTGAGTACAGTGAATAGGTGGCATTGACCTAGAGGAGACTGACTGTCCTCTCTTCTGGCCTCAGTGTGACTTCAGGTGCCTATACCCCAGGTGTTCAGCCAAGAACACACTTGTTTTCTCTTGCCATGAAGATAGGTTTGGAGACCCACTGAGTAAAGTAACATGTTACCAAGACTGTCAGTGAGGTCAGAGTAACGACCAAGTTACACTCTAGAAACTATCCCTGCTGGACCTGCCACGCCTTTCCAGCTCAGCCATATTCAAAACAGGCCGAGCCACTCTGCTTCTGTCTAGCCTGCCTGATGTCAGTGTCCTGTGGTCCCTCAGCGGTCTGCTCTGTTGTGTCCCGCGGTCCCTCAGCAGTCTGCTCCGTTGTGTCCTGCGGTCCCTCAGCGGTCTGCTCTGTTGTGTCCCACGGTCCCTCAGTGGTCTGCTCCGTTGTGTCCCACGGTCCCTCAGCGGTCTGCTCTGTTGTGT
>JAQHUG010000262.1:488270-498689 GCA_028555095.1 Dicrostonyx torquatus | reverse complement strand
TCAGGGATTATGAAGCCTCCAGAAGTTCTTTTATTGTACAGGATTGTTTTGACTATCCTGGGTTTTTTGCTTTTCCATATGAAGTTGAGTACTGTTCTTTTGAGGTCTTTGAAGAATTTTTCTGGGCATTGTGTTGAATTAATAAATGAATTCTAAAACTGAAAAAAGAAATTAGAGTAATAAATGACAAATCATGACTTTGATTAAATTTTCATACATATCATGTGATATTAGAAACTAGGTTTTTTAGTAGAAAAAGCTTTAACTTTATTTTGAAAAGTAGGTGGCTGCACTCCTTTAAAAATTAAAAACATGCACACTAAATAAAAATAAGAAAAAAATTCTGTGTATGTAAAGGCGATTCCTTGTTCACAGGCCCTGGTACTCATGTGTCTGAGTTCCTCAAAGGAATGAAACTAGTTGCTCCTTTGGTGTGTGTATGTGTATCTTTATTAAATATTGCCACATTGTCTTAGATGAGTGACTCTAGGGTTACTCCCCTTCCAGGAGGATGAATACCCTTGGCTGAAGGCTGCTCCTTTGAGTAGGGGGAAGGGAGGATGATAAGGCCTGAAAATGAGGAAGTTAGTTCAAGCTGTTCTGACTTGGTTTGACAGCCCTGGGAGCCACTGCCAACCTGGAAACAAGACATAGAGTTTAAGAACCAGTTTAAGGAAGCTGAGTCTGTAAAGATCTTTGTTGGCTTGTACTGGGCAGGGCAGTGATGACTGTGGGGTTGGCTTAGGTCAGCACTGTTCAGGGTGGTGGTGATGGTATTGGCTTGGGCCAGCTTTGATAAAGGTGGTGATGGTGGGGTTGACTGGGGCCAGCAGTGGGATCCAACTCACAGGAGAGAGGAAGAAGTTTGTGGAGAGGACCACTGAGCAGATACCAGGGGCCTACAGAACTCAAGAATCACAGACCATTGTGGAACGTTAGTTTACGATACGTTACATTTGTTTATGCTGTGGAATATTTGTTTAATGGTGCAAAGATATGCTGCATTCTTTGTTCAACTCTGTGAAGCTGTGTTACTTTGCCTGCCTAAAACACCTGATTGGTCTAATAAAGAGCTGAATGGCCAATAGCTATGTGGGAGAGGATAGGAAGGGCTGCCATGTGGAGAGAGTAAATAGGAAGAGAAATCTAGGCTCAGGAGAAGAAGAGAAGGGGGAGGAAAGAAAAAAGGGGGAGAGGAGGATATCAGAGGTTTTCCACCCAACTATACAACCAGCCGGGGAGTAAGGAAAGAAAGGTATATAGGGTAAAGGTAAACGCCCAGGGGCATAAGGTAAACAGGATAATTTAAGTCAAGAAAAGCTGGCCAGAAATAAGTTAAGCTAAGTGCAGGTGTTCACAAGTAAACATAACTCCCCATGCATTTATTCGGAAACTGGGTGGCAGGCCCCTAAAGATTAGAGAAAACCAAGTACAACAGACCTAGCAACTCCTGTCCTTGTGTAATGCAGTTAGGCTCATGCTGTGGGGAGAGTGAAGGAAAGTGAAGCCTCTATGGCACGCTGGAAACAGCAGCCCTAGCATGGTTAGGAAAGATGAGGAGTCCAGTGGTCCAGAAGCCTGGTAAAGAGAAAAAAGATTACAAAAATGGGAGCAAAGTCAACAGCTTTAGACGTAATAGAGAATGCGGTTGCGAAAAGGCTCCAGGAGAAAATATTCAGGAAACATCACACAGATGGGCATTTCACGTCATTATTCCTGAAGGGGGTATTTGCATGGAACAACTATTTGCGTTGAGTTTACATTGTATTCAATATAAGCAATGTAGACACTATTTAAGGTGTACAGGTGTGTTTTGGGGGTGGGCAGCTCTGTGATAACTCAGCAGTTAAGAGCACTGTCTGCTCTTTCAAAGGACCAGGGTCAGTTTCCCAGTACCCATGTGGCCACTTACAACTGTCTGTGACTCCAGTACAGGGTTTCTGGCACCCACATACATGCATTGTTGCTTTGCCTGCAGGTATGTCTGTGTGAGGGTGTCAGAACCCTTGGAACTGGAGTTACAGACAGCCATGTGGGTGCTGGGAATTGAACCCAGGTCTTCTGGAAGAGCAGCCAATGCTCTTAACCACTGAGTCATCTCTCTAGTCCCCAAAAATTAATTATTAAATTTATTAATAATAAATTAATTAAAAATTTAAAATATGGGGCTGGAGAACTGACTGTTCTTCTAGAGGACCTGGGTTCAATTCTCAGCACCCACATGGCAGCTTACAACTGTCTGTAACACCAGGATCCAGNCTGCTCTGTTGTGTCCCACGGTCCCTCAGTGGTCTGCTCCGTTGTGTCCCACGGTCCCTCAGCGGTCTGCTCTGTTGTGTCCCACGGTCCCTCAGCGGGTCTGCTCTGTTTCCTCGTGGATTTTGCCCTCTTTCACACATCTGCTCTCACCCCAGTGGCAGAGCAGGGTCTTAGAGAGGGGGCTTTGGTGGTGAGGAAGAGGGTCTTCTGTGTGTTGGGTCCAGAGTTCCTCTGTTACGTCCTGCACCCCCACATTGTCTAATCCCTTCTCTCTCTTTCTGCTCCCCCACGGGCTCTCCTGCACACAGAAGAACAACAGCGAGGTAGAGACTCCCCCGGCTGGGGTTTACCAAGGCCTTGGGCATTGGGACAGGGGACAGCATGAGGCTTCTCCCATGAGCCTCCAGAAGTGGAGGTGTGAGGGAAGGAGGAAAGGGAAGAGCCAGTTTTCAACCTCTGCAGCCAGGACTGATGATGTTTTGTGACACTGACAGGGGGCACTCCTGGGCAGGCTCCAGGCGCCTTGCCAGGTCCGGGGCTGGTGAAGGACTCACCGCTGCTGCTCCAGCAGATCTCTGCCATGAGGCTGCACATCTCACAGCTCCAGCATGAGAACAGCATCCTCAAAGTAAGGCGCCCATGGGGAGTGTGCCGGCCGTGATGAACACTGAAGGCCACCTGCACCTCTTTCACGACTTCTGTTCCCGCCCACATTCTGACAGGGAGCCCAGATGAAGGCATCCTTGGCCGCTCTGCCCCCTTTGCACGTCGCAAAGCTTTCCCTCCCGCCCCACGAGGGCCCTGGTGGTGAGCTGGTGGCTGGGACACTGTATCGCAAGACCAGCCAGCTACTAGAGACACTAAATCAGCTGAGCACGCACACACATGTAATAGATATCACACGGACCAGCCCAGGTATGTGTGGCCTCAGTCAGCTTCCCTGAGCCTCCTCATGTTCTCTCCTCCTTTCTCCCCCTCCTCTGTCTCTTGTTCCACTCTTCTCTCATACTGGGGATTGAACTGCAGGCCTCAAGCTTGCTACTAATGCTCTGTGGGCCCAGATTTTTACTTGTTAATTTTTTGTTTGTTTTGGTTTCTGAGACAGAGTTTCTCTGTGTAGCCCTGGCTACCCTGGAACTCACTTTGTAGACCAGGCTGGCATCGAACTCAGATCCAGCTGCCTCTACCTCCCTGGGTACTAGGATTAGAGAGAGGCATGCACTACCATGCCCGGCACTTTTTAATTTTTTTTATGTTTATTTTTGAGACAAGGTCTCAGTTAGTTGCCCAGGCAGACCTTGAACTACCTATCCTCCTGTCCAGTCTCCCAGCAGCTGGGTTCTAGGCTTTCCCACCAGACCCAGTTCACACTCTCTCTAAAGTGCCTGTGCTACGTGGGTTAAGTACTGATGCTCCTGACCATGTAGTTCAGCTGTTCGGAGGGACCTTCATGTCCTCAGCATCCCTCCCTCTTCACAGCTGCCAAGAGCCCGTCAGCTCAGCTTATGGAGCAAGTGGCTCAGCTCAAGTCCCTGAGTGACACCATTGAGAAGCTCAAGGTCAGTCACATCCTGCCTTTCCTACACTGCACTCTCTTGGCTCACCCCTTGGTAGTGCCAGCACTTCTGGGGTCTCTCTGGACCTGCTCCATGCTTTGAGGCACATTGGGGAGAGGGTGGGAGGGAAGGGAGGCTTCTCAACAAAGTGCCTGCGTAGGATCCTCTTCAGGCTGGTGAACCACCAGTGCTGACCCAGCGGTTCTTTAGGTTCTTTAGCGGTTCTGTCAGCTGAAACCATTCGAGGGCAGAGCATTTGCCAGTGGTTTCTTAGAGGCTGTAATAGAAGCTGAGTCAGGCCTTCCAGAGTGATGGTGCATAAAGCATGGAGGGTGCTGGGTGGGGGCGGGGCTAGAGATGGGTGGAAGTGTGCTGATAGGAAGCCAAGTTCTCTGTGAAGCTGGGCAGGTCTTGAACTACCACTGGGTCCCCTGAATGACCTCCCCCTCCCCTTCCCAGGATGAGGTCCTCAAGGAGACAGTAACTCAGCGTCCTGGAGCTACCGTTCCCACTGACTTTGCCACCTTCCCTTCGTCAGCCTTCCTCAGGGTAAAGGGGAGCACCCAGGGCGTGGAGAGGATGGTGGCACCATGCCGGGTGCTCCTGTGGGTTCTGCCTTTCGTCCTGGGCCTCAAAGAGGCCTTTATCTGGCAGGGCCAAGTCTTGCACAGATCCCCGAAGTGCTTCCAGCTTTTATAGATTGGACTGTCCCAACATATAAGTAACACCTGCCCTGGATTTTACACCGGGAGGGACTCGGTTACCTTGTTAGTCCCACCTGTTCTAGTTTGGAAGATGTTTCCGTGGTGCTGGAACTCAGAAGCCTCAGTGTCCAGGGACTGTCACAGTGCCAGTACGCAAGGGGCCTTCAGTGGCCCATAGTCAAGGCAACCCTTGACCTGACGTCCTCTTTCTCTTCCCAACACAAGGCCAAGGAAGAGCAGCAAGATGACACGGTCTATATGGGCAAGGTGACCTTCTCGTGTGCGGCCGGCCTAGGACAGCGACACCGTCTGGTGCTGACCCAGGAGCAGCTGCACCAGCTCCACAGTCGCCTGATCTCCTAAGCACTCCTTCCCTGCTGTTTTCTTTGACCCACGGACACCCCCCCCCCTTGGCACCACTGTCCAGTGCGCAGCCACCTCAACCACTCCTTGGTTGAACCCGTGGGCTAAAGCTCTTGCCTGGGTCAGCTTCACCAGGTCTGGTTAGGGTCCTACACCTTCCGTAACCTGGGTTTGCCTATGCGCCCCTGACCTCTTCCTTAATTCACTGTTCCGCTGCTCCCTCTTTCCCGAGGGGCCTCAGGGCATTGGAGGGGGGGCTGACACCCCTCCAACTAAAGATTGAGTGAGGTCTCCCTGACTGAGGACTTCACCCCCCGATTAAAGCAACTTCTACTTTACTGCTTTCTGTGTGGTTCTGAGTGGGACTTGGGCCAACTGGTTCAGACCTGGTGGAGGAGGATGGCTGAAGAAACTGGATGGGCCAAGGATGAAAGCGCCCCTGGAGATGGGCGAAGGGCTGTGCCCGCAATGTGTGCAGTAAGCTGCTCTGAGAACAGGGGACAGAGCACTTAGTGGAAGGGGGAGCCCTGTAGCTTGTCCAGCTCTGTTCCTCCCTACAACTTGGATGTTTTCAGTCCACTTCAATGCAAGACACAAAACTTGTGCCAAAACTCGCTCCAAATCAGTGTCATGGGAGTAGGGGTTGTGAATTCTTGGGATTTCTGGTCTCGCTCTAGACCTGTTAAAGTACTTCCAGGAGAGAGACTCAGGGCCTGTTTGCTTTCTAGAACTTCATATCTTAGTCCAGGTTTTACTGACCAGCTCTTTGAGGTGTTCTCGTACTGCCCATGTGGGGAAAGATGTTCTCAAGGGGCCTAGTCAAGGTGGGCTAAGGACGCCAATGGAGGGGAAGGAGCCTAGGGGCCTCATTTGCAATCAGAACACCCTCTAGGAAGGTCAGTGGATTGTGGGATTTAAATACTCTGTCTTTAGCCTTTCCTGGTGGTGTACTCTTAAGGACAGTGTGTGGCTAATGCTATTTTAGGTGCTAAGACTTGACTTGCTTTGTACCAGGGCCTTGGAGGTAGGGCTTGGTTGCCACAGAACTAGTGACAAGGGTTGCTCCGTGTGTGTGTGTGTGTGTGTGTGTGTNTCTCTCTCTCTCTCTCTCTCTCTCTCTCTCTCTCTCTCTCTCTCTCTCTCTCTCTCTCTCTCTCTCTCTCTCTCTCTCTCAGAACCCAGTGTGTGGTGTGCACTTGTGATCCCAGCACTCAGGATGCAAAAGAGGGAGGATCCCCACGAGCCCAAGGCCAGCCTGGTCTTACATAGGGAGTTTCTGACAAGCCAGGACTACAGTGAGACCTTGTCTCAAAGCAAAACAAAAACAAGAAATCTGTATGAATGCCAAAGAAACCCCTCCATGTACCCCAGATTGGTTTTGAACTTGCAGCGCAGATGAGGGTGATTTCGAACTCCAGAGCCTCCTGTCTCTGCCTCCCAAGTGCTGAGATTACAGGTATGTGACACACGTGGACAGAACTGTGAGGTTTTTATTTCGTTTTACTTTTTGTAAGACAACAAAAGAAAGCTGAGAGAATGACATTCCAGAACAGTGCTGGAAGCAGGACTGCTAAGGTGAGATCTTTCCCTCTGCAGGAGAGTCCTCTGAGCCAGCTTCAGTCACATGACATCCCAGCCCTGACTGAATGGCCCAGGCACTGGAAAGGATTGGGGATGGCGATGTGTGTCACTACCACCTCCCTCTTTGCTTCTGTTTCATGGAACAAATGACTGTGACCAGAAGCCACTTATCACTGTGATGCTGGGAAAGGAAGCCCTTCTCTTTCTCTCTACCCTTTCACTGAAGAGATTGAGCCCCATGATGGGGAGACCAAGGGTTTAAAGCTAGCGTGGGCTACATAATAAGGTGTTGGCTCAAAATTTAACAACAAAACCCCTTTTATAAATAGCAAAAAGAAACACATCGCTATAAACATAGATATGAACAGGCAATTTATAAAAGTGCTATTGTTCAGTACCAAATTGAGGGGAAAATGAGAATTAAACAACTCTAATTCAAAATGATACACCAAACCTTTCCATTTCTCTATCTTCCCTCAGTGCTCAAGAAACCTCAATGCTTTATTTCCCATAGGCCATTGTTCTGGAGTTCTAGATGGGAATAAGGTCCTACCTAGATAACCTAGATAAACACTTACCCGCCATGTTCTCTGAAAATATTGTCTTTTTTTTTTTTTTTAGGTTTTCAAAATAGGGTTTCACTGCTTTGCTCTGGCTGTCCTGGATGGAACTCACTTTGAAGATCAGGCTGCCCTCGAACTCACAGAGATCAGAGATCCACCTGCCTTTGCCTGCTGAGTCCTGGGATTAAGGGTGTGTGCCACCACGGCCAGCAATAAAAGAAGGGATTGCCTAGGAAGTGGACCCAGTGAGAAACTTGGACTCAGAGCCTGCCTGAGCCGCTGAGCCACGATCCAGGGCGGCAGGACAGTGAGGCAATTGTAGTAGGGGTGGAGGCTTCCTTGGTCTTGCCTCCAGGTCACCATTCTCTCTCTTTGCTCACATGGAACTCTCACGTGACTGTCCCAGTGTAGCAAGGCAGAAGGCTATCCTAATGATATGGTTATCAGCTAAGGTGGCTTGAGGTGTGGGTGAGGGACAGGCACTGTGTGGGGCAACTTGCAGCAAACTCTGGACTCTGCCAGGGCAACACCCAATCCGGCCCCCTTTCCTCCACTCCTAGTCTGGCTCTCCCGCCCAATCTCTTCCTGTCCAGCTATAGGCCAGTATACTCTTTATTAGCCAAGGAGCGTAATACATATTTATAGTGTACAAAGATTGTTCCACAGCATGTATGTGTTCTTGTGTACAGATGTGCATGTATGCATGTAACCTAAGTGCATGCACAGGCCAGAGGACAGCCTCAGGTATCATTACTCAGGTTCTATGCACTTTATTATTATTATCATTAATTAGTAGTAGGAGTAGTAGTTTTGGTTTTTTGGTGCTGGGATTAAAGGCGTCCACCACCACTGCCTGTAAACGGAAACTATGCATTTGTTCCTGGCTGTCCAGATTCGAATAACCACACAGAAACTATATTAATTGCAACGGTGTTTGGTCTATTAACTCAGGCTTCTTATTGGCTTGCTTTTATATCTTAAATTAACCCATTTCTATTACTCTGTATATCACCACGAGGCTGTGACTTACCAGGTAAGGTTCTGCTGTCTGTCTCCTTTGGCATCTACATGGTGTCTTCCTGACTCCACCTACTCTCTCTATATATTTCTATTCCTATTTCTTGCCTGGCTTTATTCTGCCCTGCCATAGGCTGAAGCAGTTTANGCAGGAATGCCAGCAGTATCAAACTGTTTCCTTGCTGTCCACCACTTCTCTTCAACCAGTCCTTCACACCAGTGCCAGGTGAACCCTTCTAAAATACAAGCTGCTGGAGTGTCAACTCCTGAAATGAAGCAACCCCACCATGTGTCTAGAGAATGAGGGAGAACGAGAGGGACATGCCTGGGGCCAGAAGCCAGGCAGCTGCCAGCCACAGAGACAGCAGGAGCATAAGATATACAGGAAGGAAGGAGGGAGGGAGAGAGGGTAGGTAGATAAAAAGCTCCAAGGCAAAATTAAAGTTACAAGAGCTAGCAAGAAACAAGCATAACACCAAACATTCATAACTATTAAGTCTCCGTGTCAAAATTTGGGAGCTGGTTGGTGGCCCAAAAGAAAGCCTGCTATACAGCTCCACCTAGGAACTTGTAGTGGTATTTTGGAAGACAGAGATAGATGGATCTCTTGTGAATTCAAGGTCACCCTGGGCTACACGAAATTGCTCCAGTCTAAGAGAGAAACAGAGCCAAGCATGGTGGCTCACACCTTTAATTCCACACTAGGGAGGTGGAGACAGGATGGATATGGCTGGGCAGAGAGAGGAAAATAAGGTGGGAAGAGACAGGAGCTCAGATGCAGTCTGAGGAGATAGTCTGAGGATTCAGCCTGAGTATGCAGTCTGAGGATTAGTAGAGATAGGATCACCCCTTCAGTCTGAGGATTTGGTAGAGGTAAAAGGTCTCTCGAGTGGCTGACGGCACTGCCTTTCTGATCCTTTAGCTTTCACCCCCAGGTTTTATTTATTAAGAACAATTAGAATTTGTGCTACAGGACTAGGCATGCAGCATAACCAGTAGCCCAAGTGCTCTGTCTGTAATAGGCCAGTGGCATTTTCCATAGGAGACCATTATTTCTACAGGTAATCTTTTTTTTTTAAAAAAAAAAAAAACTTATTTGTTTGTTTTTTTAGACAGTGTCTCACTATATAGCTCTGGCTGTGTTGACCAAGCTGGCCTTGAACTCACAGAGATTGACTTTTATTACGTAAGAATGTAATAAAAATTTTTTCATGGAGCCCTGAGTTTATGGTCACTTAGCTGACTTACTGCCCCTTCAAAGCTGTATTGTTATTCACCATCCATTGTTCCCTGCCAAGTGGTGATTTCTCACTGTAAAGGCTATAGTGACTGCCAAGACTACTGTGCAGCTTAGCTGTGCCAGACCCTCTGACAATACAAGTCGTTAACCTCCTGCTTCTGAAGATCGCTGGCTTGTCGAGGTGCTGTGGACTGTACAAGCCAGCTGTTCTTCCTTCTAAAGAGACCCTTCTGGGGTCAGTCCGGGACTGGCATTCTGGGGCCCACTTAAGCGGCTGAGCAAGGTGTGAAGTGAGCCTTTGTGAACTCATGGAGTAAACATGGCTTACCTGTGCACTGTGAAATCAAACACAAATCTAAGCTGATATATATATATATATATATATATATTGGTTTTTCGAGACAGGGTTTTGTTGCAGTTTTTAGAGCCTGTCCTGGAACTAGCTCTTGTAGACGAGGCTGGCTTCGAACTCACAGAGATCCACCTGCCTCTGCCTCTCGAGTGCTGGGATTAAAGGCGTGTGCCACCACCGCCCGGATATATATATACATATATATGTGTATGTATATATATATGTGTATGTATATATATATATATTTATCGAGCTCTACATTTTTCTCTGCTCACCTCTCTCCAATCCCCTTCAACCCTCTCCCAAGGTCCCCAAGCCTAAACTGCTTTTAATCCATCTTCACATTCATGAAAACAAATGAAAGATGTGTTCTAGTTGTTAGCACTCATGGAACTAAAAACTAAGAGAGTGACTTCAATTGCATATCAGTTTATTATATTACTATTTCATAAGCATCATCATCATCATTAGGTGTTTCTGAGACAGAGTCTTAGGAAGCCCAAGCTGGTCTCAAACTCACTATGGAACCTTGAACCTCGGATCCTCCTGCCTTCACTTCCTCAATGCTAAGATTATAGGCGAATGTGCCAACATGCTGGGTTCATACAGCGACGGGGATGGAACCCGAGTCTTCAGGTGTGCTAGGCGAGCACTATGCCAGCTGAACTGCTGCATCTCCAGCCTTAATTATTTTTTCTTTCCTTTTTCTTTCTTTTTAAATTTATTTTTGGGGGTGGAATTATGTGGGCTCTGATACCTGCTAGCCAGGGGATGCCATGGTTTC
>JAQHUG010000262.1:426229-483430 GCA_028555095.1 Dicrostonyx torquatus | reverse complement strand
ATAGCTTTTTGTTTTCTGTGTAAACAAAGAAATAACCTCTCCCTCAACATGTTTTCTGACTTCCATTCTGAAGTGAAGACATTCTTAAAATATATAGGTTGGTTTAATTCATCAGTTTAAATCACCAAAGCACCATACAGGATCCAGATGCCTGTGTATTTCACATTCTTATGTGGCTTATTCTTGTTATCTTACTTAATCTCTCTTTAAAGATTTTGTTATTTTTAAACCACTTTTCCTATGTCTGTCTGTACTCATTTTCTCTTCTTTCTTCAGCATCTAAGCACATTTGAAAGCAAACTACTTTTTTAGAGGTGTGTGTGTGTGTGTGTGTGTGTGTGTGTGTGTGTGTGTGTGTGAACCTGGAGTTTTGCATGTCTACAGTATTCTCTGACCAGGTAAGCCAAACCTTAAACAGCTAGGCTACCCCCGTGCAGCTCTAGTGACTGACTTCACCCCTCTCGCTTCCCTGAAGGCCTAGCCTCATGTGGGTATGGGCAGGAGCCATGTTTACTGCCCCAGCTTTGGGAAGTTGCTGAGCCCACTTTCCTGGGTCCCTGTAGCGAGCCAACTCTTATGAGTGTCACAGAGAGGCCCACACTATGACTGCAGTGACAGTCCCACTGGCTGGCATGACTTTTCAATTCACGTGGTTGTGCTATGCCCACGTGGGAGCACCAAATGTAATAAGTCTTTTTCTGTCCCACCAGCCAGCTTACAAATAATGACATGGAGTCTTTTTATTAATTTTTATTAATTATGAAAGCTTGGCCTATAGCTTATGCTTATTTCTAACTAGCTCTTAAAATGTAAACTAACTCATTTATATTAATCTACATTCTGTCACACAGCGTTGCCTCTCTTTCATCTTTCACTTCCTGTTTTTTCTCTGTGTCTCCTGGCATCTCCCACATGCCTGGAGTCCTTCCTTTCTCTCCCAGAAATCCCACCTGTACTTCCTACCTCACTATTGACTGTTCAGCTTTTTGTTACACCAATCACAGCAATACACCTCACACAGTGTGCAAATATCCCACAACACTACTTAATTTTCCTCATGCTTGGATTGCAGGTGTGAGTCATTGTCCCCAGCCTGTTTGATTGTTCACTAAGGGTGTGACCTTGGATAAGTCATTTTATCCTCTCTATGCTTCAGTTCTCTCATCCATAAATGAGAACAAAAATTCCTTTTAATGAACTATAGCATGGCAGGACTCAGTAGTGAAGGTCGGAGAGACCTTTAATACTTTAGAAATGGTTTTCTTTTTTGTTATTACCATCTAAATTGTAACTAGAATTGTATTTGAATTTTATATACATTTCTGAATATTTAATATATTTTCCTCATCCAGAAATATGGTTCTTTATCATATATTCCTAAGCAAAGTTTATCGCACAGTCTCATATAGGGTCTCACTATGTCCTGGAGCTGGCTATGCAGATCAGGCTGGCCTTGAACTCACAGAGATCCTGCTACCTCTGCTTCTGGGATGCTGGGGTTAAAGGTGTGTGTTACCATACCAGGCTGTATTGGAAATGAAACCTCCCCCTCCTGATGATAGCCTAATCAGAGCATACCTGTGCCTTTGATTCCCAGTGATGATTCTCCTCCCCCCACACACACCATGCCTCCAGGGAGTAGATTGACAACCTGATGGTCTTTTGACCCCCATGAAGACTGACTGCAGTCAGGATGCTAATAGTGTGGCTCAGCTTGACAGAAGTGACCAAAGCACTGTTCTTAGCTCAGCAAATACAGCCTCAAAGGAGGACTGGAGGGAAGTGGCCAGTCTGCCTGGCTGTTCTGGTCCTCTTGAGGCCATGTCTCAGAAATGGCTACCCAGGTACCCTCAGTTCCTTTCTGGTCTTACTGGTTTCCGTGGCATTGCAAAACGACTACAGGGGAAGCTTTGTCAAGGACCAAACTTGGAAGATCAGAGACCTTGAAAGTCTGGCTTTGCTTAAGGAAAGGGGCCGTCGTCTAGCAAAGCTCATTTTTCTCTGTGGAAAATGTAATCTGTAAATCTCAGCCCACTGCCGTGGATGACCGCCAGATGGCAGCAGAGATCAAGCCGGAGGAGAGGCCTAGTCCTTGCTCTGCCAGGACCTGCCGGACATGTTGGTTCCTAGACGCTAGGAAGGCTGCCTGCCAGTCAGCTGCCTCCTCTCTGCTAAAGCACAACCCTCCTGGTCCCCGCTAATCCAGGACATGTTGCCAGCTTCCTGCAAGTGTTATGAAACGTTAATAGCCAGGCCTAATATGTCACCTGCATGAACTCAACCAGCCTTGCTCGGGTGTAGAGGTGATTGTCCCCATTTTTTCCAGTTGAAGAAACTGAGGTTTAAAGAGAAAAAGAAGGGAGGGAGGGAGGCAGGGAGGGAGGGAGAAAAGAAACTACATAATCACCACCACCACCAGAAACCGTTTTTTGCCCAAGGCTCCACAGAGATGTGAGTTGAGCTCTGAACTCATTTAAAAAACAAAACAAACTCAATTTGAGCTGATATTTGAACCCAACCATTTACAAGCCACACTTTATTTGGGTATCAGAGACATATCAGCAAATAAAACGAAGTCTTTCCCACATTAGAGGACGAAACAATATGCAAATAAGCAAGGAAACTCACAACGTCCAAACAGAATGACCATAGCCCTGGCTGCATCATTCCCCAGCCATTCCTCAGTCTATTAACTGCACCTTTAGGTTACTGCAGCGTCGAATCCCATGCCACCATCTTACCTGTCCTTAGAGACCTAACACCTGAAAGCTGCAGACTCTCAAATGAGCTGTAACTTTGGGTCAGCTGGGGTCACCATATCATGTGACAGTCATCCTAGGCCTGCACAGGCTCCTGGAAATGATGCCACATCTCTCTGGGTCTCAGTTTCCCTTAACTCAAATTGGGTACTTTGGGATAGGGTGAGATCATTTCCAAGTTTTCTTCCAACTGTAACATCCCTACCAAGTCAGAATAAAAAAAAAAAAAAAAAAAAGACTTGAGGCCAACAAGATGGCTCAGTGGGCAAAGGCACCTGCTGACAAGCCTAATGCCTTCAGTTCAAAACCTGGAACCCACAGGTTGCGCTCTCACTGCTGCATATTGCTATGGCAGGAACACACACACACATACACACACATGCACACACGCACACACACAATACAGAATTTCAAAGAGAAAAAAAATCTTGGGAAGAGTCAAGCAGGGAGATAAATCGGTATTTCATACTCAAGACTGGAATATGCCACAGCCATGAAATGCTCACCAGGTTAAAATCGTCAGTGAAACTGGGGAAGATATTTGGAGAAAGGTCCCCTGCCCATGCTGTTGTGGGCTCTAGTCAATCCCTGCTAACCCCTGTCTGTCAGCCAATCAGGCATCCCTGCCTGACCCTGCGGGAGTGTCCCTTCCCCCACCCTGGTCACATGGCTGACCGCTACTGAACCCCAGAAGTCAATCTCCAATGTCCCAAATACTGCTCAGCCTGGAAGCCACAGAAAGCCTCCCAGCCCACCCAACAGGAGCCAAGCCAAAGACTCTGGCCTTCCAGCAATTTGGAACCTGGTGTCCGCTGCTGGGAACACACGGGTAAGACTGCAGCTTAAAGTGTGATAGACAAAGTGTGTGTGTGTGTATTTTTAGTGTGGACTCTGAGTATTGAAGTGTGATCATCACACACACTGACCCAGAATGCTAGACAAACTCTCCAGATGAGCCCTGGGTGTCTGCCTTTCCTTTGAAAAATTACACTGTATTGGTCGTTCTAGTGCCTTGAGTCCACTGATTCAGGGTGTGAATTCTCCAAAGGAATGGAGTTGAGTGGAGACTCTTGCGTTCCTGGAACCTGGTGAATCACTTCAGCCTGTTTCCACCTGACAGAAGCAAGTCTCTTTCTTCTGTGTTTTTCTGTCTGTCTTTATAACACTTGTGAGACTGGCACCCAGAAGCCAGAGGCTTGCCTCTTCTCTGCCTGAGAGTTGTAGAGAGATAGATTGCCACTGTTGGAAACACTGGGGATAAAGAAAGACCAATTGATAACTCTTCATTATGCATGCTTGTTTCTAGGTTGTGGATATGATTGATACCTGCAGTGATTACTGGCAATTGCTCAGGGACATTTCATTTTCTTGTTCTTCTCTTCTGGAGTATAGGAGTTTGCTTGGCAGGCCTGAGCAACAAATGAGCCTCCAGTTAGAAGGTGGCCTTTCTCTGGTTTCTTTAGTTTGGTTTGTGTGAGTCAGGATAGCCTGTGTCCTAGGCTGTCCCGGAACTGGCTAATGCAGCACAGGCTGCTCCTGAACTCCTGATCCTCCTGCCTCCATCTCTCAAGTGCTGGAATGACTGGCTTGGGCAACCATGCCCACCTTCCTTTGTCTGGCTTCCAGCTCAGCTTCCTAAGGTCTAGCATGGTCCTATGTCATTTTTGTCAATCCATTTGATAAAAATCATCCAGGGTGAACCAGAGAGGAATTTCATTCCTGAGATACTCTGGGTTCACCAGACATGATGCTGTCTGGTTAACATTCTTAACCGTAAAGGTCAAATGGCTTTAAAGACAGGTGGGCGAAGAAAACTCCCAGACGGCAGAGTGCAGTGTGAGTGTTCTCTGGGTAGTTCATGTCTAGAGCTACGGCTGCCTAGCGCTGAGGACAAATCAGCACCCTTTGCCTTTCTTCCCTAACAATCAGATTGTTGTTTCATTCAGCTATGTCCAGGCCTCTGGTGTACATATCTGAATGGGTGTGCCTGAATCAATGTGCCCTGGGGTGGAGCAGGGCGGTAGGTGTTTAACTGGCAGACAATTCTGTCACTAGGGTTCTGATGGTCATGAGGTGCTATATTATCTTTCTATTTTTCATCTGTTTTTCTTTTTTTTATTTATGTGCATTGGTGTTTTGCCTGCTTGAGGGTGTCAGGCTCCCTGGAACTAGAGTTACAGACAGCTGTGAGCTGCCATGTGGGTGCTGGGAATTGAACCTGGGCCCTCTAGAAGAGCTCATGCTCTTAACCACTGCACCATATCTCCAGCCCATAGTGCTATGTATCTTTAAGGCTGGCTATATCACTATGTACCGCTACATTGGACGTAAAGGTGGCTTGGGTGGGGGACTCTGGGTATCTATGTGCTAGGGTACCACTGACTCAGCCCCTCAACTTCAGAGTATCTGTTTTGCCAAGAAGGTTTTAGATTGTTCTTGAGGATCCTAGATTCTGGGCTGGCAGCAGGGACGTGGAAGTGTGCTGACCAATATCTCAGAACAAAAGAAAATTTGGTCTGAACTGCGAACCATACTCAAGGCCAAGGTGATTTGGGATTCAAAGTGGATGGGGAAATGGTGGTGCTCTAGCTGGGAAAGGGAGGGCCTGGAGATAGGAAAAAGCTGTCCTTGCAAGCTCTTCCCTTGCTGCATCCAGGGGCCATTGCCATAAGTCTTTTGCTAACCAATCATAGTAGGTGGTTGTAGGCATTTGGTAACCTATCATAGTAGGTGGCTGTAGGCATTCGTACTCTTCAGACATAACTCGCTCTAATCTACTGAAGGTGCTGAGAGAGTCAGCTCGTATAGGCCCCTGGGCTGTGGTGAGTGCAGGACTTCAGCCAGCACTCATGAAGGGCCTGGAGCCCAAAAGTGGGAGGACTGGCAGAAGCCCATGCCGGACCCCTCCCCTTCACTCTTCTTTAGTTCTCCCCGCCCTCCTTTCTCTTCCATTCTCCCCTTCTCTCACTTTCTCTTACTCTCTTGGGCTTAGGAACCAGAAATAATTCAGTTTGAATCCTGACTCCACCAGAGCCACTATATGACTTGGGACAAATTATTTAAGTCTCCTTGTTGCTACTTCATCTTTTTTTTCCAGTGTGTGTGTGTGTGTGTGCATGTGTGTGTGTGCCCGTGTGTGTGTGCACACGTGTGCACATGTGTATATGTGTGTGTGTATGCACGCATGCATGCGCACAAATGTATCTCAAGCTCAAAGCCATTGTGGGATACATGAGATGCTGTCTCAGGGAAAAGTGAAAGGTAGACATTTAGATAAAAGGGAGAGAGCTGCACTGCTGCAGTTTAAAATATGAATGTAATTAATTCGTCATCTTTATCATGTATGTGTGGTGTTCACTTATCACGCAAGTCTGTAGAGGTCAGAGGACAACTTTGTGGAGTCAGTTCTCCCCTCCACCTTTATGTGGATTTGGGGAACTGAACTCAGTCCCCAGGCTCTAGGGAAATGCTTCTACCCAGAGACATCTCACTGGCCCCACTGGGATTTTAGCTGGCTCATTTTAAAGGTAAATTGTTCATGAGCTATGTTAGGGGAATCGTGGGGAGTTCCAGGAGTGGGTTGGGATTTCCTCGGAACAGGACTCACTCTCTATCTGTGCTCTTATATGGGGCTTTCTAGTGTATTCTGATGTCAAGACAGCACAGCAGAGGGCAAGTTTGCAAAGCTACTGAGATGGAGCTGTCACTACAGTGAGGTGAAGGAGAGTTAGCAGTCATCTTGAAGGTCTGTCACCCATTTCGCCATTGCATCAGCCCTAGACACCTTGCTGCTTGCTTTTCCTTCTGGCCCTCCTTCTCTCCAGCCCCCAAGACAGCTATTGCCACCAGTGGTGTTCAGAGAACTTGGCAACCAGTTTGTCTCGACACTGGCCAGTCATAACGGCCAGTCGTCAGGGAGGCTGCACACCAGCCAGCCATCAAGCATACAGACAACAGCCCAACAGTTACCACACTTGTTGGCACAATCAATCATGTTTGTTATTGTTTGTTTTTAAGATAAGGTCTCACTATATAGCCTTAGTTGGCCTGGAATTTTCTGTGTAGACCAGGCTGACCTCACACAAAGAGATCTGCCTGCTTCTGCTCTTGAAGCCTGGAATGAAAGGGGTTTGCTATCATGCTTGGCCTTTGCTATTTATTTTCTATTGCTCAAAAGTTTTTGAACTTACAGGATGTGGTGGCGAACACACTAGGTGTTGTGGTGAATACCTGTAACCCTAGCACTCAAGAGGTAGAGGCAGGAATGTCTTTGTGAATCAGAGACTAGCTTGGTCTACACAGTGAGTTCAGGCCAGTTAGTGCTACATAGTGAGACTCTGTCTCAAAACAACAATAACAAAATAAAACTGGAAAAAATAATGATAAGCCTTTTGTACCAGTAACTCAAGTTTACTGATCAGTTCGGGTCTTCAAAATCCTTTACTGTCAAGTTTGACACTTCCATTATTTTTATGGTAAAATATATTTTTAGAAACTGTAAGGCTAAGAATTCTGTATAGTTCCCAAAACAGACAATCTGGGTTTGAATTTCTCTTTCTCCATTTTGACAGTAATTTAGATTCTTAGTGCCTCAGTTCCAGATCTGTATAAGGGTGCTAATATGGTTGGCTGTGGGACTCAGGGGTTGAACACTTGTTTAAGATAAGCAAGGCCTTGGTGACGATGCCTTTCATCCCACCACGTGGAAGGAAGGCAGGCAGATCTCTGAGTTCCAGAACAGCCTTGTTTATATAGTAACTTCCGGGTCACCCAGGGTTATACACAAACTTTATCTCAAAATAAACAAATAAATTTTAAGTGGCCTGGTGGTGGTGGCACATGCCTTTGAACCTAGCAGTCTGGAGGCAGAGGCAGGAGGATCTCCATGAGTTCAAGGCTAGCCTGGTTTACAGGACAAGTTTTAGGATAGCTAGGAATACACAGAGAAACCCTGTCTCGAAAACAAACAAACAAACAAAGAAAAGATAGGTAAGGCTCTGGGCTGCAGCCTCAGCAGAGTAGATTACTATTACTAAGACTATAGCACTGATGAGCCGGTTCTATTAAGTCATACGGGAGTAGCACTCGAAATACTGCCCAATAATGGCAGCCATTATCATCTACATTTTATTTTTTAATTTATAATTTTATTTTGTTTTGTGTGCATATGTGTGTTCTGGTGTACATGCACATGAATTTGTTGTACATGTGGAGGCAAAGGTTAACCTAGGGTACCATGGTACCCATCTTGTGTTTGAGACAAACTTTCTGATTTTCACCTGGAATTCTCTAACTCAGCTAGGCTGGCTGGCCAATGAGTCCCAGGGACCCGTCTGCCTCTGACTCCCCATCACTGGGATTACAAGTGTGTATCACCATATCTGGTTTTTGTTAAAGTGGGTTCTGGGGATCAAACTCTGCTAACAAGGCAGGACTTTACTGACTGGGCCATCTCCCTGGTCCCCTTCACCTTTAATATTCTGAAGCTGTGTTCATCTTTTCCTCCGTAGTGATGAAGGTGGAAGAGGAGATGGCTGGGGTCGGAAAGCTGGATCCTACAGTCTATAGGAGGAGACAGCCAGGTCAAGGTGATGACACTTTGAAAGCTTGATGTCACTTCCACAAGGGTCTGAGAATTCCTGAGTGTCACTTTATGATGGTCAGGTGGTTATGGCACACACCCACTTGGAAGGCAGAATCTCTGAGTTTGAGACCAGCCTGGTCTACAGAGCTAGAAGAAACTCTGCCTCAAAAAGACAAAAAAACAAAACAAAAGAAAACAAAAAAAACCAACGAGAAAAAGATATACCTATGACTGGGAGATGACTCAGTGGGTTAAGCATTTGCTATTTGTTGTGCAAGTGTGAAAAGCAGAGTTCAGCTCCCCAGAACACATGTGAATGTTGGGTGCGTGGGGAGTTCCAGGAGTGGAATTTCAGCACTTGGAAGGCAGAGATAGGGATTCCTCAGAGCAAGTTGCCTAGGTAGACAAGCCCAGGCATCCAGCTCTGGGTGCCTGAATGAATAATGGGGAGAGTAACCAAGGAAGACATCTGACCTCAATCTTGGGCCTCCACAAACACAGTGTGCACATGCTCATGAGCCCATACAAGTGAATAAGTGTACATGCCCCCTCCCCCAAGAGTTTTTTTGTGCCGTTTTTGAGGTGTGAACTTGGTAGCTGACACGGTCACACCACAGTGACAAACTACTGAACTGAACTTGTCTCGAGGGACCACATGACTGGACATTTTGTCTGAGTGGACCAGGGCAGAGTTCCCTCCAATAGAAAGCCATTGAATTCATGAATGCTCCCAGCTATGATCAATGAGAGATACCAACATTTAATAGATTCTGAAACGAGCAGCTCAGTTAGAACCTGTGCGGGCAACTGTGGGACTATTTCTGTTGGTACAGAATTGCTGGCTTAAAGCCCTGAAGTCTGTGGTAAACAGTCCCTGACTTCACAACGTGTGACATGTCTTTTTTTTTAAAAAATGTGTTTCTAATTATGTGTATATGTAAGTGTAGGTGCCCTCAGAGTCTGGAGGAGGGTATCAGGGCCCCTGGAGCTGAAGTTACAGGCAGGTTATCGTGAGCTGTTGCTACGGGTGTTGGGGACCAAACTCAGGTCTTCTGCAAGAACAGCCTGTGATCGGAACTTCTGAGTCATGATGGGAAAACAGAAGCATCCAGGAGAAAGCATGCTTCAGATTTTCAATATGGATTTATTTTCCTGGGCTTGTTGGTTGTCATTGCTGTGGAGAGGCAAAAGTGAGAGATGCCCCGCCCTCGCCCTGCCCCCACCACCACAGTATGCACATTCTAACAGAATTCCCAGCACCTGCTGAGTTGGTTCACCAGTAGAATTCTGTCTTCCTCAGCATCGGGACTTTGGCTCTACCCTTGTTTCCATACTGCTTTGGAAGCTGTCGCTGTAACTGTAACTCTCTGTGCTGTTTCCACAGATTTTCCTTCAATACATATTGGGTTTCCAGTCCCCAGTTACACTCAAAGAAAAAGTGACGCAAAGGGACATCTTTCAAGCCTGCCAAAAGTCCAGTGGGCTCTGCAGCCGGACAAACCACAGCAGGAGCTGGCTGGCCCAGGGGTCAGGGCCAGCGGCCAGGGAGGCAGCGTGGATCTTACCAAAAGGACTCGTAAGTTCCTTCAAGGGCCAACCTGCTGGCAGGTACAGTATGGCTAGGTGGGAGCTTCTCTGTGGAATACAGGTGACATTCCATGGGCTCAGCGTTGACTCTCAGGGCTCCACTACTCCTCTCCTCTCACTGGCACAGCTAACCTGAAGCTCTCTGTGCTCGCTCTGTGACTGAGAACTGTGTTCTGGGTGGAGAGATGGCTCACAGCACTTGCCTAGCACACGGGAAGTCCAGCACTTGAACCAGGCATGGTGGCCGTGCATTTGCAGCTCCAGCTCTGGGAGGTGCTTTCGTTTGGCTGAGGTTTGCAGAGGAGTTTTCATTCGATGCTGCCCTACCCACTTGCTTTTGTTATCTGTGCTTTTGGTATCAGTTCCCAAAATCACCAGTGGGACTATTATCTAGGAGGGGAAATTTAATTTAATCTAGGAGGCTTGGAAATTTAAGAAGTTTTTATTTTTTTTAACATTTATTTTGTGGGTGAAGGTTTGTGTTGTGGTGAAAGTGTGGAGCTCAAAGGACAACGTGTGGGAGCCAGATCTCCTTTTCCATCACATGGGAGCAGGGAGCCAGGGCTCAGTTCGAGTTGTTGACCATTGAGCCATCACTCCAGTCCCTGGCTTGTAGGCTTTACTCTGGAGTCTTTAATCTCTTCTGAGATAGTTCTTGTGCACAGCATAGGGGTGTCTGGTTTCATTCTTTTGTAATGAATATCCATTGTTTACTACACTGTTAATAAAGTAATTGCCCTTTCCCCAATCTATATTCTTGCTACCCTGGTTACACACCGATTGACTCCATATACACGGATTGGCGTCTAGACACCTTCGCTTCCTTCGTTCCATTGTGGTGTGTTTGTTGTTGGTGTTTACCAGTACTGCTGCTTTGGTTCACTGAAGCTCTGCAGTACAATTTGAAGCACACAATAATCATCTTAGTTAGTCCTCGCATCTCCCTGAGGGAGGGTATATCATCACCCCGTGTTCAAAGACACCGAAGCACAATGCAGCCTGTAATCAGGGAAGCACGGAAATGAACCGTTGACTCCCAAGCCTGTGTGAATGTTACTCTTCGTCAGTGGTCAGCGAAAGAGACAGGCTGGTTGGGAATAAAGGGAAATAATAGCGTATTCTCTTCCTCCCTCCCTCCCCCTCTCCTTCCTTACCTTTCTCCGTTCGCAGTGTGTGTATAATTTAGGGGCTCAATTTGTAGAGGTTGTTCAAGCTGCATTCAGGCCTAGAATGCGTGATGATTAGAACCCTCAAGCCACAGTGAGCATGGACAAGAGACATGCTTTCTACACTGGGAAAGAAACGGTTTTCTTGTCTGAGAATCTCTTGAGACACCATGGAAGCAAGAGCCTTAGATGCACATATTAATCTCCTCTCTGCTCAGCTGCTAATGAGAACTTGACCCAAGACCCTATCAATTGGGGGCAGATCTAACCTGGGACCCAGCATTTAGTCCCCTCATCTGTAGGTGGAAGGCTGTGTGGATGCCAACTACCCTGGTCTTCGCAAGGTGGCGGTATTTCCAGGGATGAGGAGGCAGGACTTCCAGGTGAACTGGATGGCTGGCCACACCAGACTGCCAGGGTTACCAAGTGAGATGCAAACAGATAAAGTATTTGACTCAGTCCATGTGCCTGGTTGGCTCTTAACCACTGTTGGCACACTTGCATACGTTAACCCACGTTGAGAGCACAGAGCCCAAGCCTTTTCCTCCACGAGCAGACATTTTTCTGGCTTTGCCGGCCTTACTACTGCAGAGATGCTTGTAACTCTTGTCGGTGGGAGGGACAAGAGAAAAGTACTGAAGCTATCTTCTGTTTGCTGTCATAAGGCCATTCAAACACCAGAACTGGGGCTGGTGAGAGGGCTCAGCAAATATGAGCTCTGGCTACTCTTCCAGAGGACTTGGGCCTGATTCCCAGCACCCATGTGGTGACTCACACCGGCCTGTAATTCCAGTCCCAGGGGATTCAATGCATCTTCTGCATTTTACAGGCACCAGGCATGCACCCCGTATACAGACATATATGTAGACAAAGCACCCATACACATATAATAAAAATGATTAAAAAGAAAGAAAAAATCAAACCCAGTCCAGGATAAGCAACAATGAAGAAGAAAGACTATTTCCTATATTGGCACTGGAGTCTTAGAGTCCCATGACTTTAGAATCAAGAAGTCTTTCACGCTGTCTTTCGTTTGTTCTTTCCTGTGAGTGTGCTCTCTCTCTCTCTCTCTCTCTCTCTCTCTGACAGGGTGTCATGTAGCCCAGGATGAGCCCTAACTTGCCATGTAGCCCAGGTCAGCCTTGAACTCCTGATCTGTTGACTCTACCTCCCAAAGGCTGGGATTTACAGACATGCACCACCCGTGACGTCAGGGGTCAAACTCAGGGCTTTGTGCACATTAGGCAAGTGCGCTGCCAACTGAGCCACATCTCCACCCCTTTTCTCCATTTCTGATGAGGAAGGGCAAAGGCAGAGGACTAATTTCTCTCAACAACATCTCCTCTACCCAAGAGATAGGCTGATTCAAATATACACTCAAAGATGAAACACTGTGACAAAAGGCAAGTTGGAGAGGACAGGGTTGATTTCACTCACAGTCCATGAAAACAGTTCAGTATCAAAAGCAGTAAGAACAAGAACTCAATCAGGGCGGGAACCTGGAGGCAGGAAGTGACACAGAGGCCATGGAGGGATGCAGCCTACTGGCTTGATCCGCATGGCTTGCTCAGCCTGCGTTCTTATAGAACCTAGGACCACCAGCCCAGGGATGGAACCACCCACAATGAACTGGGCCCTCCCCCATCAATAACTAATTAAGAAAATACCCTATAGGCCTGCCTACAACTTGAATTATGGAGGCATTTTCTTTTTTTTGTTTTTTTTCCAGGTTCATAATTTATTGTACAAATTGAGTATTACATGATGAGTTGACATCAGCTTCTTCAGGCATGGAACTTAACAGATGAGGTCAGACATTGAAAGACCCGGTTATGATGCTTTCACAGCTGGAGTTTTTCTAGGCCTTAACTTGAAGTATAGGACCAACAAAGCAATGCCTCCATATGTGGCCAGAACACAATTCATTCTACCTGTCAGAGTATAAGAGTTGAAATACTTTTTAATACCAGTGAACTGGAACTGGGCATCACTTTCAGGACCAGCCATGACTTAATCTTTGCCCAAATCACAAATTCCGCAGTTGATGTCCTTCAACAAACCTAGCCACCAGCTCGCCCCGACCGCATGGAGGCATTTTCTTAATTGAGGTTTCCTTCTCTCAGACAACTTTATCTTGTGTCAAGTTGGCGTAAAATTATCCAGCACAGGTTTCTCTTTTAAAAAGATTTATTTTATATTTTTGTAATTATGTGGATCTGCATGTGAGCATTCAGATTCTCCAGAGCTGGAATTTAGACAGTTGTGAACTGCCTGTTATAGTCTGGTGTGGGTAGCTGAACTTATGTTCCAAACTCAGGTGCTTTGGAAGGGCAGCAAGTGCTCTTAACCACTGAGCCATCTCCTCCATGGTTCAAGCTGGCCTTGACTTATAGTGATCCTTCTACCTCAGCCTCCCAGGTAATGAGGTTATAGACATGAACCACTATACTAGGCCTGTGTGACTTTTGTTTCATTTTTAAAAAGATGTGTTTGTTTTTACTTTATGTATATGTGTGTGCCTGAGTGTACATCTGTGTACCGTGTGCCTGCAGGTGCCCATCAAAGCAAGAAGAGAGTATTCAAGCTCCCCAGAACTGGAGCGACAGGCAGTTGTGAGCTACCTAATATGGATACTGGGAGAAACTGAACCTGGGCCTTCTGCAAGAGTAATAAACACTCCTAGCCACTGAATTATCTGTTCAGTCCCCTGTGCCCAGATGGGTGAATGTCTCTGCTGTCTTGGCATTTCAAGAAACAACCTCTTCAGGAACAAGGTTTCTTATACTCACATAGACCACCAGGTCCAAGGGGACAGAGATGGTCATAGTTTCTATGTCAATTAAGGACATCTGTGGCAGACTCTTACTGTGGGCAGCGTTTCTGACAAGCACCCTCCCAGGGTGACCTCCTGTACACTGAAACTAGAGAATGCTCTGGAAGAGAGGGCCTGCTCAGACCTTGTTTACTTTAGGGTACAGTTCATCTACAAGAGATCAGCTTCAGTGGGCAGCTAAGTCTCAAGAGAGAGAGCCAGGGAGGAAGGAGAGACTTCTAAGAATCGGGTCTCTGCCAGGGGAGTGTGTGTGGGCTCTCAATGCAAGAGCGACTGACTCAAGGCTTGAGCTGGAGGATGCAGCGAGCCTGAGGCCCTTCTCTGGGGCTGCATGTCTCTTCCAGCAGATCTGGGGCAGTCAGGTCTATTCATTCCTCTTTTCTGTCCGCACCTCAGCTCCCCATCTTCGTGTTCACAACCCCAGGAACCATCAACAAAGGCCAGCTAACTGAGAGACTCAGTCCAACCTTTCCAGACATGGATCACCCAGTGACACAAGTCATGTGTCATCCAAAGACGGCTTTCAGGGGTGGGAAACACAGGCTGGGCTGATGTTCCCAAAACCACCTTCCACAGGGGGGATTCCTGTGGGCATAAATGGTCAGGCTCTCTTCTCCTGCCTTAGAAGACACATTTGGAGTTTTTGTACAGAATCAGGAAAAGGAATTTTGTCAGCCATGAAACTGGGGCACAGGGCTTCCTAGTCCTCTCCCAAAGACTCACTTCGCTTGACAAGAATGACCCTGGCACCCTAGGGTTATGTCTCCCAGTCCCCTGTATTCTGTCTCCCCGTGCCACTCATAGCCGCATGCAACCCCTACAACTCCATCCCCAGTTCCTGTTTCCTGGCTCCTAGGTACTTAGCTCCTTTCCTGCAGCAGCTAATTTCCCACCGATGTGCTCCTGAGTGTTGGAAATTCACTCACCTAGACAGTATTCACTGTGTAAGCCCTGGGTCAGTGCACAGCAATGCGCTGGAAGTGGGGCAGACCCTGACCATGCAAAGCTAAGTGGGAGAGACTCACAGATAGGCTCCTGAAGTCACTGACCTTTTGATGACCCTAACTGCTCTCCAAGGCTTTCCTAGGGTGAAGCCCATGCTTCTTGCCAGAGTTTGTGGTCACCTGATCACCCTGTGCTCTGCCCAAGCAGTGGGTGGGCAGTCCTCACCCAGAAAAAGAGATGCTCTGTGTGCTCCAGAAGCTCAGCCCGGCCACACATGGTTCCCTTCCAAATCCAGTCCTTTCCATCTCCTCTTCCTCCTCACCCCTCCTCCTTCCTTCCTCTTCTTCCCCTTCCTCCTCCTTTCCCCTCTCTTTTTCCTTCTCCTCTTCCCTCTTCACCCCTCCCTTCCTCTTCCTCCCTTCTTTTCCTCCCCTCTCTTTCTTCTCCTGTTCCTCCTTACCTCACATTATTCCCTCCTTCCCTCCTCTTCTCTCTCTCTCTCTCTCTCTCTCTCTCTCTCTCTCTCTCTCTCTCTTTGAGATAGTATCTCCTGTAGACCAGGCTAGCCTGGAACTCACCACATAATTGAGGCTGGCCTTGAGTTCCTGGTTCTCCTGCTTCCACTTCCCAGGAGATGGCATTATAGGTAGGTGTGTGCTACCATACTTAGCTTGCCTGAGTCTGTTTTGATAATTGGGCCCACAGTCCATGCCTATTGTAGTCACAGACCAGAGAGGTCATTGCTTGTGGCATTTCACACGATGAGTGAGGGCCAAGGCTAGTTTGTGACATACTATGTGTTTGTGGGCCCACAGTACCTTATAGAAGCCCCAGGTCAGTGGCCCAACATGTAATAAGCTAAACCTTGGGTGGGCTGGGGGGAGGGAAGACCCAGGGAGAAGGGTGGGACAGGCTAGTGACTGGTGCTAGGAAGGAGGGGTCACAGCTACAAGCTACAATGCAATACCATTTGAGGGCCCATTTGTGTGCTGGTCACATGACTGGTATTATCCCAGTTATTCTCACCAGAATTCAAAGAAGTAGATGTCGTCATTTCTATGTACTTAGTAGGGAAACTGAGGCTCAGGGAGGTTAAGATTTTGTCATTACGCTACTGATAATAATTTGCAGCATCAGGAGATGAATCTAGACCTGTCCTCTTCTAAAATGTTGTCTCTTCCAGCATCTTTGGAAATCCTCCTTCAGGTTCTGGGTTGCCTGGTCTCTGGCTTAGGAGAGTCTCCCTTTGCTACCTAGTAGGACTCAGGAGGGGCTGGGCCAACCACTCTCACAGTGTAGTGTAATCTGTGACACCAGGACCCTCAGTGGGGGGGGGGACAGTCCCCAGAAAAAGAACCTCCTGGGCTGCCCGCTGCTGGGGTCTTGGTGACAGTGAGTTTGCTTGAAGTTCTGCATGTACCTGACCGTTTCTTTAAGTGGGCATGATGGGTTGCCATGTCTGCAACCCCTGCATTTGGGATTGCGATGGAGGAGAATGTCAAAATTGGAGACTAGCCTGAGCTCCATAGCTAGACCTAGTCTCAACAAACAGCAGGGGCTGAAGCATACCAGAGCCCCAGCATTCCCCCAAACAAGGCTGCAGCAGCAGCACTCTGGGTTGTAACCTCAGATGCTCCAGACTTCGAGGCCCACCTGGGCTGCACTGCAGCACATCTCAAACAGGCCTTGCTAGCTCTTCTAGCCTCGAATATGAAAATGGGGTCAGGACCCACGCATGGGCCAGTGTGTGGTGGGGGATAGTAGACATCCCCAGGTCACCTCACCTATACCACGCCAGGGGCTTAAGGAACATGAGTTTGTAGCAGGCCTGGGAGCCTCCCTGACCTCTGCTCGACCTTGTGTATTGCAAGCACTCACTGAGCCAAACCCAGATTAGGAGTTCCTCAGAGAACAAAGTAATTCTCCAGTGGGGTTCACATACACCCCAAAGTGACCAGTCCCAACTGTCCAGTGAGTGACAATTTGGCACTTTGTCTTAGTAGTAGGCCAAAGAGCAAGCCCCATAATTGGGTTTAAAGTTGGGAAGGAAACTAATCCAGCTTCATTTAACATTATGGACCTCACAGCAAACACCCAGCCCCCATAACAACCCCAACCTCCACCCAACTCCCAGTGGCAGCAGAAAGAACAGGGTCTGCCAGGCTCTTGCCACCAAAAATCTTAAGATCTTAAGAGGTCCTGGGGGTTTGCACACAAATCCTGCCTCCCTGCCTCGGCCTTTATAAGGGAGCCTGAGGAGAGGCGCCCTGCTCTACTGGAGCCTCCAGGTCTGTCCAGAAAGGCTCTCTGGCAGGCGGGTGGGGAGGGGCAGTTCTGGGTGTTTTCACAGTCCTCAGCTGCCACCACCCTGCTGCTGTGGAGCACAAGGTTCCTGCTTGAGCGCCATTGCTAAGCCTCCTCTCTCCGTTATACCTCCAGTCCCCACCCCTACACCCCCCCTCCCCAGTCTTTTCTCCTTCTTTTGCTCTTTCTCCCAGGATTTCCGTGCAATCTCACACCCCACACTCTGGTTTCTTAGCTTTTATTCCTCTTTGGCTAGCTAGCCGCAGTCTCCCTCCTTCCCTCTAGTCCTTCTCCTGCCCTCCTCCTCCCTGCCTCCCTTGCTGCTTGTCTGGAGCAAAAGTGAGTTTTCTTTGTGTGGGGAAGAGGATACGTGGAGGAGCCCGCAGCAGGGAAACAGGCTGGGGCCAGAGGCAGCACCAAGCGCCGGAGACTCCAGCCCTCAGCGGTTCCAAGGAGCAGGTACTGCCCGGACAGGCTGGTTCCAGCAGGGACCTCTACCCTGCCTTGGCTTTCTAATCTGCCTCAGGATCGCTCTAGTTATTTACCTTCTTCCTGGACTTGAAAGATTCCAGATTTACAAAATATGAGGACAGAGGCCCAAGGGGTGGCATTGCCTTTGTTTTTAGAGAATTGTGACTGGGCTCAGTGGCAGGCTAGGTCCAGGTCGCTGTGGGTGGTTTGAGCCGTATCACCAGGCCCAAGCTTTAGGTAATGGAGAGGCAGTCAAAGCTCTCCAGCTGGAGATGTACAAGAGCAAATCTGTAGGTGAAGAGGTTCTGTCAGGCTGCAGTGATGCAACCCAGCGGTGCAGAACTTGCTCAGCACGCATGGGCCCTGGGTCCGGTTCCCAGCAAGGCAAAACCAAAACAGAGCAGTGGTTATCATCCTATGAACCCATGGGGAGCTGGTTTGTCTCCTCAGAATCAAGCAGCCATAGTTGCCTTCCAATTTGAAGGTGGGAAATGTATTTTCTTAATGATCAGGTTTTTTGTTTATTGGGTTTTTTGGGGAGGGGGTGGGGTTGGTTGGTTTTTTGAGACATGATCTCTCTTTGTAATCCTGGCTGTCCTGGAATTCACCATGTAGACAAGACTGGCCTCAAACTCACAAAGATCCTCCTGCATCTGCCTCGCAGGTGCCAGGATTGAAGACATATGCCCCTATGCCTACAGGAATGATCCTTTTTTTAAAAATAATATTTCCTTAAACTCAAAGCCAGTGAAATAAGTTTAAAACAACAGAAAAATTTCAAAATCAGATGAATTTGAATCAATGAAGTCCATTGTGGACCTAGGCACACATAAGCCACTGGCACTGTTTGCTAGGCAAATTGTCCAACTGTATAGACTGTGTGCTGCACAGAGAGCTCTGTGATTCCCAGAGTCCATTGCACTAGCCTGTTAGGAGGCCCGCGTATGTGGGGTGCCCTGAGGCAGTAGAGGCAGCAGGCCTGGGAGGGTGACAATGGGGAGGATGACAGTGGTGATGGTGACACTGGGGAGGGTGACAGTGGGAAGGGTGACAGTGAGGAGGGTGACAATGGGGAGGGTGACACTGGGAAGGGTGACACTGGGGAGGGTGACACTGGGGAGGGTGACAGTGGGGAGGGTGACACTGGGGAGGGTGACAGTGGGGAACATGAGTGGAGGAAGGACTCTTTTGGCCCAAGGCAGTTGGTGGCAGCATATGGACTAGCAGAAAGGAATCGAACGTACTTCATACCTGCACGTTGTCTTCCCACAGAAGTGTGTAGGAGCTGAAGCAACTTATAGAGAGGCACGAAGGTCCGGGGTGACACTGAAGGACACAGGGGGGTACTGACAAGGGCAAGCCGGAGGTTGCACAGTCAAGCACCTTTCAGCCATGGGCTCTGAGCCTGGATGCTAGGGTTGGTGCGGGCTATAAGGGCCATCTGTAGGATAAGTCAGGGGTTTCTTGGGTACATGGCGACTGTGAGAGTCATGTCCACATGGACCAGAGGCACACTGTGTGCCCTACCTTCTGGGACTCTAGGACACATTCGATGAAGATGAGGTCAATGCCTGCCTGGAAGTTACTGAGACGAGGTTAGGTGTCAATAGAGTCCTTGAAAATAGTGACAACGGAGGACCTACTGATGAATAGAGGAAGGCAGAAGCAGGAGAAACTGAGGCAATGAGAAACTGGGAGAAAGGGGGAAACACCAGGAAGTCTGTGGGATAGTTGATGGGAGGCTGAACTAAGGGCTGGTGAGGAAGACGCATCCTTGACAACACAGGGGGGTAGGAGGTGGCAGGAGCCCGGGATGCCTTTAGCCAAGGCATTGCTCATCTTCTGAGCTCGTGGTCCCTCTCATTGGCTCTCTGTGCTGCAGCCACACAGGGCATCCACCACACTCAAGCACACTTCATCCTGATGTGTTCCACTTACAATTCAAATGCCTTTCTCAGACCAGCATGCTTTCTACAGCCGCCCTTGGGAGTTTGTCTTTTTTCAGGACACTCAGCACTCTCCCCAGTTGCCGTCCAGGGTTTTTTTGGGTTTTTGTTTTTAAACTTGTTTATTACCTGTCTCTGCCGTAGACCTACCTTAGCAAGCAAGAACACAGGTCTTCTTCATGGCTTTACTTTCTGGTACCAAGGATGACATCTGGCATAGAGTAGGGGGTCACTACACGAAGGGAAGAGGGAAGGAGTGGGAGAGAGGGAAGGAGGAAAGACGGACCTGAGAACATTCGGGAGGTGACTTCTAAAGGGCAGGACACCCAGGAATCAGGCCCACAATGCCACTGAGGAAAAATCCCACAGAACACTAGCCCAGCCTTCCCCTGCCTGCCTGCCTCCTCACCATCACTGATTGGCTTGGGACCCAGTGGAGCAAGAGACAGTTCGAGGCGTTTGTGCCAAATGAAGCTGTATTAAGCTGGTTCTCATTTAATTTTTCTATTCCTGGATCCTGTTGCTGCCCTGGCTGCCCTGGTGATTTCCCAGCCTTCTCTGACACCGATGAGACCCCTTAATAAACACAGACCAAATCCTTTCTTATCTCAAAGACTTACATCCGCATCCAGGGCAAAGAGACAAGATTCAGTCTGGCCCAGAATGTGGGCTGAGTCTTAGTGAGTCACCCTCCCTCCCTGCCCCATGCCTGCTCCCTTCATGTTGGCCTGGTGGCCTCGTGACCTCTGCAGGGCACTCAGCAGACCCAACTCCTTCATTTTTCAGGGTCTCCGGCTGCTGAGCAGCTGCAGGACATCCTGGGGGAGGAAGATGAGGCTCCCAACCCTACCCTCTTCACAGAGATGGACACTCTACAGCACGATGGGGACCAGATGGAATGGAAGGAGTCAGCCAGGTGAGAAGGGGTCAGGATGCAGGGGCATGTCTGGGGTATAGGCTGGTGGGAGATGGCACCTCACAGCTTGAGTTCTGTCAGGGAGCTTCCCCATTTACAAGCAAGTACCTTCCTATCTGCCATTTTTTGGTGTCTAGAACTGTAAACAATGAGGAGTAAACATAAATGGTTGTTATTGCCAAATAAATAAAGATGCAAGAACCAAGGGCCTAGCTCAGTTGGAAGTGCTTGATGGAGGCACGAGGACCTGAGTTCTCTCCTCAGAATAAGCCAGGAGTGATGCTATGCTGCTCCTGTGACCTCAGTGCTAGCCAGGAGGTGGAGGTAGACTGATCTCAGGGGCCCATGGCCAGCCAGCCGAGGCTAAGTTCTAGAGCATGAGAGTCTCCCTAAAAAACTGTGGGCAGAACCCAAGGAGCAAGCTTTGTCCTCTCCTCTTGAGATACACACCTACACACACATATACTCTCATACACATGAATAAGCGTATACATATTTACAAACACACACGGGTGGAGGCATCTAACCAGAAAGACAGTGACCATGGGACAGTGACCCATGACACCATATATATTATTTAATGTCAAATGGTTCAAACTAAAGCCATGGAAGGGAAAGTACCAGTCCGGCTGGAGTGCACAGGGGAAGAGAGCTTTCTGGAGGAAGAAGGGGCATAAATCGGAATGGCGGGGGAAGGGTCTAGGCCTGTCATTCTCAGCAGTTTGGATAAGCAGAGGTAGAGCCATGGAAGAAAGCATAAGGGATCCTGAGAGACAGGAGACAGACTGCGTGCTGTTCCTTAGTCTTCCTGTGGCTCCAGTTACACCCCTTTTTCCTAGATAGGTAATGCTTTTGTTTTGTTTTTCAGACAGGGTTTCTCTGTGTAGTTCTGACTGTCCTGGAACTTGCTCTGTAGACCAGGCTGGCCTGGAACTCAGAGATCTTGCCTGCCTCTGCCTCCTAAATGCTGGGATTAAAGGCATGTGCCACCACTTATAGAGTAATAATTTTTTTAAGCTCTGCCAGGTAGGGTGTGTGTATGTAGTGTGTTTTCCTGTCTTGGGGCACACATACCCGTGTGTGTGTTGGGGGGGTGGTATCAAGGTTAATAATTAGGCATCTTTCTTTTCTCAATTGCTCTTCACTTTAAAGTCTAAGACAAGGTCTTTCGCTTGTATCCAGAACTTCCCCAGTCAACTAGTCTGGCTAGGGTGGTTAGCCAGTTTGCTCTACTTCCTCTGTCCTGAGATACAAGTGAAATGTCACACTCACCTGGCTTTTACATGGTGTTGGAGATCCAAACCTAGTCCTCACACCTGAATGGCAAACACTTTACCTGCTGCGCCATTTCTCCATGCAGGAAAAACCATTTTGATTTTATTAAATTAAAATCCAAGCTGTGGCTGTGGCTCGATTGGTAAAGAGTGTGCCTAGCATTCAGTAGGTCCTGGGTTTGATCCCCAGCACCACACAAACCAAGGGTAGAAGCCCACAGCTGAACCCCCAGTACTGAGGAGATGGAGGTAGGAGTTCAGGGTCATCCTCAGTTACATAGCTTGTTCAAGGCCAACCTGGAATACCTGTCTCAAACAAAAAACAAAGCATAATTAAATTAAGATGAAATCAACTCATTTCCATTGAAAGAAATTAGTCTGTCGGGTGGAGCTGTAGTTTGGACTATGGCAAAGCCTGAATAGTTAGTATCAGTTCACGTGGCTTCTCTCTCCTGAGACCCACATTTTGCCCCCTTGGAGACAACAGTGTTCCAGTTGGAAATGCATAAATTAGCTCCCAGACGTGCCCAGGACAAGGTCTGCATGAGACCACCGTGACACCCACAGCCCGGAATTTCCCTCTATGACCTGAGCAATTGCTGGGCAGAGGGAGGAGCGTACTTCCACATCAGGCTTCTCTGCTGCAAGGGTGTCTGGAAGAAGGTGCTGCTGGTCTTGGGGAGGAACCACGCTGCAGCCCACAGCTGTGGGCCCAGTCCCCCCTTGCAAGCCCAGGAGCCTCTGCTCATTGCATGGTTCACTGAACCCCAAGGTGTAGGCTTACCCGCATTCAAGCTCTATGGTGACCCTGAGGAGGGCAGAACTGGAATCTGGCTTTGCCGATGGGATTCTGAAGTGTAGAGGAGCTAGCAGCTTGCCAAGGGTCAGAAATACAGAAAGCCCAGGCTGTATTGCCAGCCAGGCCTGTCTGACCTCCAGTCTGAGGTCCCTTGTGCTTTGCCCTGTGCTCCCAAGGCTCTTGTCCATTCCCTTTCCCCTCCCCCACACTCCAACTTCTAAGGACTTGTTTTGACCTCAGGGGAAGACCTAGGACAGAAGCAATTCTTTTGGAGTTGGAGCTGCAGAGCCTGGACCTCTATATCTCTATCCAGGGCTCACAAGATGGGAAAGGCCAGATCCTGCCTGGAATATTGTCGCTTAACACCTCTGGGGGGTGGGGCTGAAGCCAGTTTGCCGTGGGCATAGTCTCTTCTAGTCAAGGTGGGTGAATAGAGAAGAAAAAAGCTTACAAAGACTGAGGAAAAAGGCCTCTTTGGGCAGTGTGTGCACCCAAAACCTCTGCTTCGAGTGGTAGTCCATGCCTTCAATTCCAAAATTCCAGAGGCAAGCTAGGCAGATCTCTGTGAGTTCAAGGACAGCCTGGTCAACACCATAGTTCCAGGCCAGCTAGGGCTACACCATGGTATGTTGTTGTAAAAAAGTTAAAAAACAAAACAAAAAGAACAACTAACAACCATCCAAACAACAAAACAAAACAAATGAAACTCAAAATAACAATAACAAAACCCAAGAGTAAAGGTGTCCAGTCAGATCTGCTTGGTCTTTGCCACCCCAGAATGGCAGCTTTTCTCTCAGCTAACAGATGGTGAGACCCGCCGCAGGGAAGCCAGAAGTCTCAGAAGTTTTCAGAATCAAGGAGCCAGCGAATAGCAGTGGATTCTGGGCCTCTGTAGACTAAGAAGACAACTGAAGGGGGTAAAGAGTTGCATCTCCTACAGATCCCCAGACCCTGGCGTGAGGGCACTAATCACACCAACATCAAAGAAGGTGGGGGAGGGCTTCCTTTCATAAAAGTATTTAATTTGTTGCAGGGAGTGCTTGCTTTATTGAGTTAAGAGATTAAGAGAGTGAAAATCTCAAATCCGCAAGGAATTTTCCCTGGCTGTGCTCTGTCAGGTTTATTAGTTTGGGGGACGTTTGGGCTCTTGAGGGAGTCACTGCTGGATAGATTTAAGTGGCTTTTGAGCTCTGCTGAGCCTTGCCCCATGCACATAATCGGTGCTGTATGTGTGGCGACACTTCTGATGTGATCGATGGTGGAAGGCCAGGCTGCTAATAAGAGACTGTTAATAATCCTGTCTCTGGCATTCCCACATGAGACGCCTGGCTAACTGTTCCCTGATAATGAATGACTTTGCCTGAGGGAGGGCTGAATCAGGTGAGGTAGGGGTGATCCCCCTATATTATGAGCAAATATAACTTACTGCAAAGGGAAGGGACTGGCAGGAGAATCGTCCAGGTTGGAACTGATCCAAGAGTGGAAGGCCCTTCAAGGTTACTCAGAAATAACTAGAGCTTAACATTCAAGAGCCTTGAGAACCAGCTCTAAACCCAAGCTGCTCTGGCTTCCACTCAGCATCCCGAGAGCAAGAACTTGCCAGAAGGTTCTTATGAGATACATACACTCTGAGAACATTCTTGTCATGACTAGGAAGGTGCCAACGGGTGCATGAGAAGTGGGTCAGCTTAGTCGAGTTGGAGCATTCTTTTTTTCCTTTCTGTATCCCATGTAGCCCAGGCTGGCCTCAAACTTGATATGTAGCTAAGGATGGTTTTGAATTCTTGTTCCTCCTGCTGCTTGGTTTATGTGATGCTGGGAATGGAACCCAGGGCTTCATGCTTGCTAGGCAAGCGCTCTATCAACTGATCTACATCTCTAGTCTCACATGAGGACACTCTCCAAAGTCCGGAATGGTTCTCCCCACGTGGACAGGATGGAGGAAACCGGAACTTCCCACTTCAGCCTTCAACTTGCTTTCATTTATGACCTTGCATCATGGCTCCTTAGAAGAATCTCCCTTCTCAGTGTGGGGCAGAAAGCTTCTCCAGCCCTCTGGAGTCAGACTTGTATGGACAGAACTGCCTTTCTTTATAAATCAGAGGAGGATTTATAAATTCCTCTCAGTGTGGAAATCAACAAACTTCATTCATTCAAATATTTGCTAAGGTCTTACTGACTGCAAGCCCTGAGCCAAGTGCTAGGCATTTAAAAATGGACCATGGCAGATGTTCTCATTGCTCAATTGTTTCTTTGTAATGATGCACAGAGTCACATAAGGGGGTATTGGTAATGAGGGCTGATGTGAGTGTACAACATAGAGGCATGATGAGTCAAGAAAGGCTTCCAGGAGCAAGGTTGTTCATACCAAGATAGGAGGGTTGGATCAGTGTGAGCACAGCAAGAATATGCAATGGGGAAGAGGCCCCTGGAGAGAGGGCTCGGGAGTCAGCCTGATGTGGAGCACTTGCATGTACCCAACAAATGAGATGGAGTGTTCAGGGTGGTACAGCTGAAGACCAATTTGGACAGTAGAGGCTGGGCATGTGTTCCTTGTGGATGGAGAATAGGGCAAGACTATCAGCATCTATCTTTGTCCAAGGGCAAGACCATTAGCACCTGCCATGGTACATGGCCAAGACTGTCAGCAGATCTCGTGTTGCCTGACTTATAGAGGCTAAGCTTGATGCTGAGAATTTGGGGGACCCTGAAGAGATTTTGGGAAAGACAGAGTTCTGTATGTGAGACAGATCTTTGGTTTTAGTTCTGAGAAGAGATAAAAGGAAAATGCTAGGACTGGGGAAATGGCTGAACAATGAAGCATGGGCTGCACAAGGTTGGATCCAAGTTTGGAAGTCAATTGATCATTTGGAAAGCTCTGCTGAGGGGCTTGTTCAAGAGCAGACGTCTCTGAAGCAGAGTGTGGGTTCAAGGGAAATCTCCAGCTTTACACACACACACGTGCACACATACACACACACACTTCACACACATATATAGAGAGAGTCTAGGCTGACTCAAACTTACTATGTAGCAGAGAATGATCTTGAACTTCTAATTCTTCTACTTCCACCGCCTGAGTGCTGAGAGTAATGTGTGAGCCACCAGAACACTTGCAGACAGTGTGTTTGTGTGACTATGCAAGTGTATATGTGTGTGTGAACATGTACATGTGTACACGTGTGTGTAGAGGCCATGGGTCAATGTTCGGTGTAATCCTCAATTGCTTTCCACCTTATTTTTGAGGGCTCTCTCACTGAGCCTGGGGTTCACCAATTGGCCAAGTTGGCTAGCACTGAGCTCCAAAGATCTGCCTATCTTTTCTCTGCCACCCTTTCCCCAGCAGCAGGGTTCCAGATGCACACCACTACAGGCTTTTCCCATGGGATCCAACTTGCGAAGCATCTCTCCGACCCACCACCCACATTTGTTCCTTGGTGCTTCATAAAAACCTGAGCCTGCGATGGCTCAGTTCAGTGCTGACCAGGAGACCTGAGAAAGTAACATAAAAAGCTGGACGTGGTGGTGTGCATCTGTAATTCCAGCACCCCTCTGGGATGGGAGAGGGACACAGGAAAGCTAGAAGCTCTTGGGGTAACTGGCCCGAAGCAGGAAGCACAGCAGCAGAAACAAGCCAGCCCCTGCCCTGACAAGGCAGAAGGCAAGAACCTGCCCTGCAAGTTATTCTCTGATCTCTATGTGTGTGCCGTTGCATGTGTGAGTGTATGTGTGTGCATAAAAACATTCCTTCAAAATTTTTGTTTTGTGTGTGGGAGTGCATGTATATCTGGGTATCATGCGTATGTCTGATACTCACAGAGGCCAGAAGAGGCATCAGAACCCCTGGAACTGGAGTTATAATGGTTTCAAACCTTCATTTGGAAACCTGGGAATAGAACCTGGGTCTTCTAGAAAAGCAGCCAGTGCTCTTAACCACTGACCCATCTCTCCAGCCCCTAAAAGTATACCATCTGAGCTGACCATACAAAAACAGGCTGCAGTCACTCCTAGCTCAAGGGGCCTCATTTTCTGGCTCCTGACCTAGTGTAAAAGGCAGGTGTGTGCTCAGATAGATGCTAATTGAGATTCAGGATAGCACGTCCAAACTTTGAAAACACAGGCTCAACTGTCCTCAGACCCTGTCTAAGCTGTACGACCTTGGGAAGGGTGACTGTCCTCGAATGGCCTCAGTCTCCCCATCTGTAGAGGATAAAGTTGAGGCAACAATGGAGGAACACATGTTACACGTGAAGCAGGGCTCCCAGCACCTGGAAAGGGGTTCGTAAGTTTTAGCCTTGGATCCCTGGGAGGCCTCATCATAGAGAAGTGAATTTGGCCTGGCCCTGAAGAGAAAAGTGGGTTAGAGGGTGTGAGGGTCAAGATCAAGAAGGAGACAGTACAAATCGGGTCTGAGGGAACCAGTGAGAGCTGGTGTTTGAGAGTCCTCTGGAGAACGATAGAAACCTCTTGGATGTACAGACAAGGGGACTCAGAGAGTTCCCAGGGCCTTTCCCAGATTCCAAGTTCAGAATTGGCTAGTTGCCTTTTCTGTCTTTGCTCTGTTGTAGGCTGTGTATAACAAGGTGGATGGATCCCTGCCCTGATGCCTGGGAGCGGGGCTGCCCCAGCTCCCTCCCTTCAGTGTCCTCCTCATCCAGGGCAGGCAGTCACTTCCTAGTGACTCACTAGTAATTCCCAAATGCCAGACATCCCTAAAGCCTTACAAAAGTTCTTAGGTCAGCATAAAGGGAGACTTTGAACTACAGAGAGCCAGGTAACCATGGCAGGAGGAAAGTGGGTTCATTCCACTAAGAAAGAAGGCTCCATCTGTCTGATCTGGTCTCAGGCATGTCTCATCTTCTGAGACATGGGCTTCCAGCTCCTTATCCTGAGTCTCTTAAACAACGGACTCACTTAAGCAACATGTTTCATTTTAATGCTATACTCAGCAACATCTTGATGATAATTTGACTTTTCCCATGTGTCTACCAAGGAGAGAACGCAAGGGCTGGAGGGCGAGAGAGACTAGCCCTTTCGACTGTTAAAAACCTTACTGTAAAATAAGTAAGTTGTGCGCTAGGTTTCTACACTCACTCTTGTGAGCTGGTTGTTATTAGTCACGGCTTTTATCTGGTCGGCTCTGGGGCTAAAGCGGTTACCCCAACAGGTTCGCGAGGCCTTCTGGTGCTCACCAGCCCCTCTGCCGCTTGTGTGTCAGCACTTCAGCCATACTTTTATATGCTATAGTCCTTCAAATTCACTGCCAAGTTTAATGAACCATGGATATGTGTTTAAGTTGGCTGTAGAAACCATGTACTCTGTTCTATTCACATACCTACCTTCATACATGTGCTTTTAAAATGTTACATTTTATTTACTTATATGCAAGCCTGTGTGTGTGTATGTGTGGTGTGTGTGTACACATGCGTGTCACAGAGTGCATATAGAGGTCAAAGGACACCTTGTACGAATCAGTTCTCTCTCTCCCTCTCTTTCATTGGGGTTCTCAGGACTGAACTCAAGTCCTCAAGCCCGGCAGCAAGTACCTTCATGTACTGAGTCATCTCATCAACCCTGTGGGATTTTTATTTTATTTTTATATAATTTGTTTCATGTTCATTGGTGTTTTGCCTGCGTGTATATCCGTGTGAGGGTGTCAGATCCCCTGGAACTAGAGTTATAGACAGTTGTGAGCTGCCACGTGGGTGCTGAGACTTGAATTCAGGTCCTCTGGAAGAGCAGTGCTCTTCACTGCTCAGCCATCTCTCCAGCCCCCGCCATGTGATTCTATATACTGTGACTTTGTCGTGTAACTGTGAAAGCAGGACAGATTTGCTTACCTGTTCTATTCTTTAAATTGCGTTTGTATGTGTAGTTTTTCAAGACAGGTTTCTCTGTGTATCCCTCGCTGTCCTGGAATTTACTTTGTGAACCAGGCTGGCCTCAAATTCACAGAGATCTACTTGACTCTGTCTGATGAGTGCTGGGACACACAGGGTCCTGACGTGACTCAGCTGAGAAGTTAAGTGGCTTTGCTGGATGGTGGGGACCAGCTCACATTCATATTTCTTTTTAAGAAATCAATTTATGGGCTCAGCAGTTAAGAGCATTTCCTGCTCTTCCAAAGACTGGGGCTCAGTTCCCAGTACCCGCAATGAAGGCTCACAACTGTCTTTAATTCTAGTCCCAGCACATCCAACATCCTCTTCTGGCCTCTGCAGGCATGCGCCACATTTATTTCATACATGCAGGCAAAACACTCAAACACATAAAAGGAAATAAATAATATTTTGTTAAAAAATGAACCTGTTACACATATAAAAATGAATTACAGGGCTATGAGATGAGCCAGTGGATAAAGCTGCCTGCTGTCAGATCTGATGACCTTTCATTGCCTGGGACCTACGTGGCAGTGGGAGAGTCAGCTCCTGAAATTGCCCTCTGACTTCCACAAGGAAACTGTGACATGCTCATGACCACAGAATTACACATACATAAACATCCCAAATCACAAACGCCGAGGGACTGGAGAGATGACTCAGAGGTGAACAGCACTGGCTGTTCTTCCACAAGTCCTGAGTTCAAGTCCCAGCACTTGGTGGCTCACAACCGTTCTAATGAGATCTGGTGCCCTCTTCTGGCATGCAGACATATATGCAGGCAGAACACTATTTTTTAATAAATAAATAAATCTTTTTTAAAAAAGAAATGTAACCTGAATGTTGTAGTACATTACAAACAGACCTTAGACTGCTGCTGAAATTACCTAGAGAAGTTAAGATGTGGGGCAAAGTGTGAAGGGGTAAGAAAATTGCAGCATAAAGTCAGGGGTGGCCAGAGTGACCACAGCAGGGGTGTGGACTCAGTCAGGAAACTTAAGTTCATGTATGATAGCAGCTAGGTGTGGTGGCACACACCTACCAACCCAGCACTTGAGAGCCCAGGGGCTCAGGAACATCCTCAGCTACATAGAAAATTCAAGGCCAGCCTGGGCTATAAAATAAAAATTAAACAAAAAAGAAACAAAGAAAAAATTCACACAGGTATATATTTTTCTTTTTAAAAGATTTTTTAAAAAATATTTTTTATGGTTTATTTAACTTTATTTTATGTGCATTTGTGTGAAGGTGTCAGATTCCCCGGAAATGGATTTTCAGACAGTTGTGAGCTGCCATGTGGGTGCTGGGAATTGAACCCGGGTCTTCTAGAAGAACAGTCAGTGCTCTTAACCGCTGAGCCATCTCTCCAGCCCCTTTTAAAAAGATTTTTATCTTTTATTTATGTGTTTATGTAGGGGATACTGGATTTGTGCACATGTGTGCAGTTGCCTGAGGAGACAGAGGACATGGAATCCCCCAGAGACTGATTTATCGGTGATTGTGTTGGGGATTGAGCTCAGGTCCTCAAAAATAGCACATACTCTTAACTCCTAAGCCATCTCTCCAGTCCCAAACAGAATTCTTTATTTTTAAGATTTATTTTATTTTTATTAATTTATTTTTCATTTATTTATTTTATGTATATGAGTGTTTTGCCTGCATGTAGGTATTTGCACCATGTGCATACAGTGTCCTCAGAGGCCAGAAGGGGGCATTGAATCACTTAGAACTGCAGCTACAGACAGTTGTGGGCTGCCAAGTGGGTGCTGGGATCAGAACCTGGGTCCTTTGCAAGAGCAGTAGATGGTCTTAACTGCAGAACTATGGCTCCAGTCCCACCAATATTTTTCTTAAAATAATAAATGTTTAGAATCAACATAGCCTTAGCATCAAAAGTTGCATTCCTCAGGAGATTGAATTGCATTAAAAATTATTTTAAATTACCATATGTGGCAGGACATAACTATAACCCCAGCCCTTACAAAGCTGAAGGAGGACAGTCACAAGTTCAAGGCCAACCTGGGCTACCATTCAAGTTCAGGACAAGCTTGGGCTACCAGGGGACTGCCTTAGTTAAGTTTATTATTACTGTGATGAAATATCATTATCAAGTTGACCAAAAGCAACTTGAGGAGGAAAGGGTTTATTTGGCTTACACTTCCACACCACTGTTCATCACTGACGGAAGTCAGGACAGGAATGGAAACAGGTAAGGAACTTGGAAGCAGGAGCTGATGCAGAGGTCATGGAGAGATGCTGCTTACTTGCTTGCTCCTCATGACTTGTTCTTACAGAACCCAGGATCATAAGCCCAAGGGCAGCATCTCCCCTAATGGACTGGGCCGTTCCCCATCAATTAAGAAAATATCCTACAGGCTTGCCTACAGCCAGACCTTATGGAGACATTTTTCTCAATTTAGATTCCGTCTTCTCAGATGGCTATAACTTGTTTCAAGTTAACATAAAACTAACCAACACAGGGATCTTATATTAGAAACAAAACAAAATAAAAACAGACATACAAACAAAAACAAATTCCATTGGGGACAGAGCTCAGTTGGTAGAAGACTTGCATAGTGTGCAAGAAGCACACATAACCAGATCCATGAAACTGGAGTTACACATGGTTGTGAGCACCATGTGGGTGCTAGGAATAGAACCTTCTGCAAGAGCAGCCAGAGCTTTTACAGCCTAGCCATCTCAGCATCCCTATGTCTTTCCTTTAAGTAACACTGACGTCTGCTTCCCAGGGTTCTAAAATTTGGATGTAATCAGTCTGGGTTTCACCTTGGATTTTGCAGCTCAGGCTGGCCTCAAACTCAGCTATGCAGTTGCGAATGATTTTGAACTTCTTTGTTTAGATTATTTAAAATGTATTATGTGTGTGCCTGCACACTGGTGTGGCGTGGGACAGAGGGTGACTTCATGGAGTTGGTTTTCTTGTTCCACCTTTATGTGGGTCCCAGGCATCACACTGAGATCACTAAACTCTTGGCAAAGCACCCTTATCCACTGAACCATCTGGCCAGCCAACCTTGAATTTCTGATCTTCCTGCTTCTACTTCCCAAGTGCCGGCACCATCATTGGTTGTTTGTTAATTGTTTTATTTTTGTTTGATACAGGGTCTCACTATGTAGCCCTAGCTGCCTGGAACTCGCTATATAGATCAGGCTGGCCTCCAACTCACGGAGATCCTGCGTCTGCCTCTGCCTCTGCCTCTGCCTCTGCCTTTGCCTCCTGAGTGCTGGGACTAAAGGTGTGCGCCACTACACCTAGTTATACCAGGTTGTTTTTCATGAGGTGCTTGGGGGTCAAACCCAGGCTACCTACATTGTGGGCAGGCACTCTCCTGACTGAGCCCCAGCCCCAGCTCCATCTTGGTTTTCAGCTCTTTCTAGACCTGATCTTCCTGCTTCTACTTCCCAAGTGCCGGCACCTGGGATAGCTTCTTCCTAGGCCTGAGGTTTGTGCTGGGAGCCTGGATTGTACCTGGTCCTGGGATGCTCTTTCTCTTGCTCTTGTTAATGTCTGCATCAGCAGTGACCTGTCAAGTTACCAGCTGCAGAAAAGACCTCAGGTCTGGACCTCCCTCTTTGGGACAGAGAGCTGCTTTCTGGAACATGTGACTCTTTAAGGTTCTGTTCAGAGACGGGAGCACCTGGCTCCTGCCTCTGGCATGCACGGAAATGGAGGCCATGGCACTGGCCAGGACTGGATGAAATACCTAAAAGTCTTTTTTTTTCCAACCCAGAGATTTTCTTTCCACTTGACCTGTTTCTCTAACTCTAAGCCAACTGTGGCATAAAGGTTGCTTTGCAGTGAATTGTTTGGGATTACATGAACCGTTCCATTAGGCATCCACAAGCTTGTAAGCCTGTCTTCAACCAGAGACTTTAGAAATAGCCTGTGTCTTTATTCAACTTAGAAAATATTTAAGCATTTGGATTACAGAAAGTTCAAATTTACACAAAAGTAGTGTGTATTAGAATACACCTACCATGTACCCATCACCCAGTTTTCAACTATTGCCAATTAGCTCATGGCCAATCTCAAGGTCCCCCACACGCTTCCCCAGACATATTCCCAGGTCATATTAGCCAGGTCATATGCCCCAGGTCCTTTAACACAAGTCCCAACCACCACATCATTCCACCTTCAGATGCTTGGGTATTCATCTTTGAAAAATGAGGCTACCTTCTTTAAGAATGTTTTAGATTGATTTGTTATTATTGCATGTGTATTGCTACTACACATATGCTTGGCGCTTGTTGAGTTGAGGGCATCAGGACCCCTGGAACTGGAGTTATAGATGGTTGTGAGCCACAATGTGGGTGCTGGGAATCAAACCCAGGTCCTATGTAAGAGCAGCAAGTGCTCTTAACTGTTGAGCCATCTCTCCAACCTGAGGTCACCTTCTTTTTCCTTTTTTTTAAAAAAATAAGTTTATTTGTTTGTTTATTTTACATCCCAGCCACAGTTTTGCCTTCCTCCTCTCCCCCTAGTTCCTCACTGCCGTCCCCCTTCTGTTCCTGTCCCCCAGTCCACTCCTCCATTTCTGTTTAGGAAAGGGCAGGTCTCCCATGAGTATCACAAAACATGGCATATCAAGTTGCAATAAGACTAAGTACCTCCCCATGTAAGGCTGGGCATGGCAACCAAACCAGTATGAGGAGAAAGGATTATAGGAGCCAGAGGGGTCAAAGACACCTCAAGAAAACTCACAGAACCAACAAACCTGGGTCCATAGGAGCTCAGAGAGACTGAACCAACAACCAGGGAGTTTCTGCATGGCACTGACCTAGGCACTCTGCATATATGTTACAATTGTGTAGCTTGATCCTCTTGCAGGACTCCTAACAGTGGGAACAGGGGCTGTCTCCAACTTTTACAGGCTTTTGGGATCCGACTCCTCATACAAGGTCACCTTCTTTTTAACTGTCATCTGGCTGGCCTGGTAAGGAAAGCCTGAAATCTCAGCATTTGGGGGACTGAAGTAGAAGGTTCATGAGTTCTAGACCAGCCAAAATAAAATAAAGGTAATTACAATGAAACTATTGCAATACCTAAAAAGAAATGACAAGAATCCATTAATTTCATTCAATTATGCAGCCATGCCCACATTCCTTAGATCAACTTATCTCTTGTTTTAAAAACACAGTTGGGAGCCGGGCGGTGGTGGCGCACGCCTTTAATCCCAGCACTCCGGAGGCAGAGGCAGGCGGATCTTTGTGAGTTCGAGACCAGCCTGGTCTACAAGAGCTAGTTCCAGGACAGGCTCCAAAGCCACAAAGAAACCCTTTCTCGAAAAACCAAAAAACAAAACAAAACAAAACAAAAAAAAACCAAATACAGTAACACAGTTGGGTCCTTTCTTCCTTTCTGTTTCTCTCCCAAAGAGGTAGCTGCTGCCATGGCTCCTCTTCTCTCTCTCTCTCTCTCTCTCTCTCTCTCTCTCTCTCTCTCTCTCTCTCTCTCTCTCTTTCTCTCTCTCCTCTTCCCTCTTCTCTCCTTTCTTCTTTCCCTTTCCCCTCCATAACCCACTAAATAAATATACAACCTCAAAAAAAAAAAAACCACAGTTGGTTGGGTTAGGCACATGCACTTGGAAGGCAAAGGCAGGTGAATCTCTATGAGTTCAAAGCCAGTAGATCCCACACAGTGAGTTCAGGCCAGTCAGGACAATACAGAGAAACTTTCTGCATTGAAAGATACACACACCTTCCTTTCCCCTCTGTGTTTATCCCCAGCAGTTGTAATGGATGAGGTTGCATCGGTTGTCCCTAGCAGCTTTCCACGGTCTCCTGCTGTTATCACTTGCCTGGGCTGGTGTCTAACATGCCTTGCTGCCCTCCTGGGTCTTCCTCTAAGCTCAGAGCAGAGCGTGGCTTCCCCATCTTCACTCCCTATCTTCCCTTGAGAGCACGGGGCTTGCAGTGCCTATTGTGCCTGGCTTTTCCATGGGCTTTTACCTGCCGAGCAACACACACCTCCGCCTCTGTGCCTCTGAGGTTGATGTTTGCTGGCCTATGGTATTCTTTCTTAGACCATTCTGAGAATTTTAAATGTAAATTTTTTTCATTTTTAATTATGTGCGTGTGGGTTGGGAAGGGAATATATGTCATTGCCTGCTGAGGTTGGGCGTTGGATTGCCCTGGAGCTGGAGTTACAGGGAGTTATGAGCTGTCTGACGTGGGTTCTGGCAACCAAACTCAGGTCCTTTGCAAGATCATCAAGAGCTCTTAACCACTGAGCCACCTCTCTAGCCCTTCGCTTACACTTTTATCTACCTCTGTAGGTATTCATCATGTTGTCACTGAAAGCCAGTTCTTCATCTAGTATACAAAGCTGTAGGAAGCACCTTTGTTCTCACTTTATAGGAGTAGGTGTCTGATTGCCTGCCATACCCCTAGAAACAGAAAGAAAGTGGTAGCACTACACTGTACTGTGGTACGCCATGGCGTGTGTTGTTTATCAACACAAGACCTCGTCAGTCTTTATAGGTTGGTTGTTGTTAGTGGTGGTGTAAGATTTCTTTAGTTTATTTTTATGTGTATGAGTGCTTGCCTGCATGTATGTATGTGCACCATGTGTATGCAGTTTCTGTGAAGGCCAGAAGAGGACGGCAGATCCCCTGGAACCAGAGTGAGTTAAAGACAGCCGGTCCTATCATGTGGGTGCTGGGGACTGAGCCTAGGTCCTCCTCAAGAGGAGGGAGAGCCCTTCAGCCAAGCCATCTTTTCCAGTCCCAGACTTTAGTTTTTGGCAGTCTGAGGAACTAAGGTGTCACTGCATTGTAGTAACTAAAGAGCCCAGGTCACTAGTAAATGCCACATTTTCATTCCTCCTCATGTCTCACAGGAATGGCTCATTTCCTGAAATTTCTTATTAAATGGAAGTAGTTTTGTTAGAAATAGTAGTCTTTTGGTGCTTCATGACAAATATATCACTTTCCTTTGAATTCGGTCAATATCTATCCCAAACAAAAATAAAACACAAGATGAAGGGCTGGAGAAATGGCTAAAGCATGGGCTGCTCTTGCAGAGGACTTGAGTTTGGTTCCTAGAACTTACATGGGGGCTCAAATCATCTGGAATCCTAGTTCTAGGGGCTCTGATGCCCTCCTCTGGTCTTTGGGGATGCTTCATGCATACAATGTACTTACATACAGGCAAACCTGCATACACATAAACTAAAAATAAATCTTTAAAAACAACAAGGGCCGGACGGTGATGGCACACTCCATTAATCCCAGCACTTGGGAGGCAGAAGCAGGCAGATCTCTATGAGTTCGAGGCCAACCTGGTCTACAGAGCAAGTTCCAGGACAGTCAGGGCTACACAGAGAAATTGTCTGGTCTCACTCCCCAGTGCTGGGATTACAAGCATACACTTCCACACCTGTGGCTATTTGTGTGGCTACTGAGGACTGAATTCAGGTCCTATGCTTATGTAGTAAGTACTTTATTGGCATAACTGTCTCCCCAGCTCCCCAAGAGAAATACTTTTTGTCTGGGGACATTTACCCTGTTACTAGAAAACCACATGAAGCCCTTATGAGGAACCAACCTTCAGTAACCAGGTTCCAGTGGAGACTTTAAAAAAAAACCCAATTTTATTACTATAAAAATATCCTAATATTGTCTTATTTAAGTCGTAAATTATTTTTGATGTATAGAGCTATTCAACCATCTTATCCTATTGTTAAAATACTCTGTCACCCCAGAATGATTCCTCGTGCCTGTCTGTTATCATTTTGTCCTTAGCATGACAACCTTGTCAGTGTGAGGACAGACATGCAGCATTCCTAAGAGATCATCTGCTTGTGAATTCAGGGCCAATGTGTCCAACAGTATGTGTGCACAGGCCTGTGTCTACTTGGGTGACACACGTACACATCTCCTTACCCGAGATGGGAAGCTCATGACAGACTAAAGTACAAATATTGGTGAACTGCAGGTTTTATTTGGTGTTACTTATAGGAATACTTACAGGGTTACTTCCTGGAGTGGAAATGACTCAAAGATAGCTGTATCACCAAAGCCTACCCCAGCATGGGTGACAGCTCACAAAGCTGGGGACCTGGAGCACACTGCACAGCCTGCAGCAGCTCAACAAGCTGTAGAGTGTCCTTTCCAAGTGACTCAATTGGTCTAAGCCTCTTCTGGGCAGCTCAGCTGGTTTCTGTCTCTTTCAGGTAGCTTGGTTCATCTGAGAGTCTTTTTTGCAGCTCAACCCTGCTCCTCTGAGAGGGACTCTCAGCCTTTTTTGCTTCTCTAGCAAGGAGGGGTCTAGTGAGTCTGGTCAGTTTTAGGGACTTTATGAAGCTATTGTGAGTTGTTTGCCTTCCTTTTTAAGGAGCTTCCTGCAGGATGACACATTTTTATCTCAGAGGAAAGTGCTGTGCAGCGCTTACTGGGGAGACCTGGGACATGCCTCCTCCTGAGAGTACCAGCAGTGCTGAGCCCCATTGTTACCTCTTCCAGGTGGATAAAATTCGAAGAAAAGGTGGAGGAAGGAGGAGAACGCTGGAGCAAGCCCCATGTGTCCACACTGTCCCTGCACAGCCTCTTTGAGCTCCGCACCTGCCTGCAGACGGGGACAGTGCTGCTGGATTTGGACAGTGGCTCCCTACCACAGATCATAGGTGAGGCCAGGGTATCTCTGATGTGCTCCCCACAAACAAGGCAATTCCCCCAGTCTCGTGCCCACCTGCAAGTCCATATGACTGGCCAATTCAACCCTCGCCTCATTCTGCAGAGATGAGTTTGATTCTGAAGCTCTCTAGGCAGTGTCCTAGATGCCCTGATTTCCACACTACACAGATCTCCAACTGCTAGGTGAAGAGCATCTTCCCCTCCCCCTTCCAGATCGCAGCTCTGCCAGGGTGAAGTGTGGTTCAGCAAGGCAGCAGACAAGAGAGGGGCTCCTTGAATGGGCAGAGGGTACTGTTGCCATGGCAACTTGTTTCTTTTCAGAGGAAAATGGGCCATCTTTCTTCTTTAGCAAACTAACCCCTGCTTAATTGAGTGTCAAAGGAGGAGGTGGCTTGCCTCTTGTCCCTAAACATCCCTGTGATTTTTATTCTATCTAGTGCATTTGGTTTTGCTACAGCTATTTCTTCTCTAAAAGAGAATTCATTGGGGAGAATGAAAAGCATTTGACACAGCGTCCTGGCACATTTATAGGTTTTATTTCATGCACGCTTCACAACAGGGATAGAAAGAGCATAGACTTCTGTCCACACATGCACACAGCTGGAGATATATACACAACTTTATACATAAAGACATTGGAGGTGGCAGTCCCAACAGTCAGTGGCAAAGCCACAGAACTACCTTCAAGTCCCTGATCCCTTTGATCGTACAATCCCCAGGGAAGAATCCAGACCCCAAAGCCCTGGGCTTTTTCTGTCCCTCATGGACCTGACCTGTTTATTTCTCATCCAGATGATGTCATTGAGAAGCAGATAGAGGACGGGCTTCTGCGACCAGAGCTCCGGGAAAGGGTCAGCTACGTGCTCCTGAGGAAGCATCGTCACCAAACCAAGAAGCCCATCCACCGCTCCCTTGCAGACATTGGGAAGTCGGTGTCCACTACAAGTGAGTCGGCTATTCAACAGGTGGGCACAGGGCATGTGGCCAGGAGAGCCCATCTCAGTGGCTGGAAGTCTCTGACTTTATGATCCTGAAGAAATTCTGATGTTCTGGGGCTCCCCCAGCCTCTTTCTCTGGAAGGCCTAGGGTGGGAGCAGACATACTCTATGTTGTCCCTGACACCAGAGCACAGCCTGTCCTGCACATGACAACAACCTCAGTCTTTGAAAGGTGTCCTAATACCTAGACCTCACCCGGGAGCTCTGGACTCTGGTGGTCTGGAGAGCACCCTGAGAAAGAGAGACTAGTTAGAACCTTCCCGGAGACCCACACAGCACCAGGGAATGCCTACAGGGATGGCTTGCTTATGAAAGGGCTGGGTTTTCCACTAAACTCCACCCCCAATAGAAGCTAGGACCTTCCATAGAAAACAGAACTCATGAAGGTGTGGGAGCATTGAGGTCATCTCAATTGTGCCAGGGCTTGTATACCTCGCTTCTAGTGTCATTATGCCTGGGGCCATTTGGGCAAAGATGACTGTGCACTCTAGTAGACTGTTCACATTGGCTCAGTATTTGAGAAGTCTGAAGGTCCTGGCCCTGGTCAGCCCAGCAGACAAGCATAGGAGCCAGCGAGTGGCAGAATCAGAGAGAAAGGTAGACAGCCTGTTGTATCCAGTGTTGATTTAACCAGCTGAGGGTTCTCTCCCTTTCTACTGTACAAACATTTACCTGGAAAGTCAGACAGGGCTCTGAATCACTGAGCTATCTCTCCAGCCCCATTCCTGAAATCTTATCCACCCTATTCCTCTAAGCATTATTCTTGGAAGGGAAGCTATGTCTTGTAGCAGCTTTGTTTAGTCTGAAGTGACTACATAGCCAATGTGTTAACCAGCGGCAAGGACACTGGAGCCACATGCCTTTCCCTCCCCCTTCCAGATCGCAGCTCTGCCAGGAGCCCCTTGGCAGGCCCAGCTCTGCACCGTTCCTCCGAGGACCTGAGGATTCGGCACAGTACCAGCTACCGACATCTGTGTGAGTGTTCTCTGCTGAGCACTGGCTGTGACAGCGGTGGAGTGTCCACATATCCATGGGGGAAGAAGGTAGAGCCCAGGATCTAGCCTACTTAAGACACCACCAGGAGAAACCAAGTTTCCCCTGAAACCTAGGCCTGCTCCGATTTACAGCTATCGTAATCCTTGCTGGACAAGGAACTCAGTCCAGCCCTGGCAACTCAGCACTGATCTCATGTCCTGGGCACATTGATCTCAGTCAAAACTCTTCTAAACACTAGCACAGCCATTTGGGTCTTCCGGTGAGGAGCCTTCCTAGCAGTGGTATTAAAGGCAGGCCCCTGGGGCTGGAGACATAGCTCGGGAGTAGAGAGCTTGACTAGCATGTTTGAGCCTCAGCAATACAAAACCGCCAGCAAAATGAGAGAGGAACCTGGCTGGGTGCAGCAGCTGTGGCAGAAGGATTGCCACAGGCTCGAGGGCAGGCTGGGTTGCACAGTGAGTTTCAGGCCAACCCAGGTCACAGAGTGAGATGCTGTCTCAAAACAAACAAGACAAACATCTACCCAAGTCCTTTGCCAAAGGGCACCCAAGACACCCCTCATCACTACAGAGGAGAAACATGAGCATGGTCAGTAGCAGGTCAAAGGTCACAGACAGGCTATTTTAAGCTCATTTGTGGGGAATAGTCAGGTGAGCTATGGGCACTGTGGCACATAGCTACAATCTCAGAGCTCTGGGGTTGGAAGCAGGGCGATTGAGAGTTTGAATTTCTCTCTCTCTTTCTCTCTGGCTCTCTCTCTCCTCTCTCTCTCTCTCTCTCTCTCTCTCTCTCTCTCTGTGTGTGTGTGTGTGTGTGTGTGTGTGTGTGTAAGCTTTGTGTGAACTGGATCATATGTAGCCCAGGTACGTAGGCTTCCTGAGGGAGCCCAGAGCACAGATGACAGTAGGGACCCTCAGAGAGAAGGGGACATGCAACTGAGCTTAGGGAACAAAAGGGACAACCACCCTCCCATTAGAACATTTTGTTATGGAGTGAGCCCAAAGGTCAGTGTGAAATAAAGCTAGGGTTGTATCCAGGGGCTTCTAGAAGTAAGGGGAAACTTTTAGAACCCAGGGTACAAACAGCAGTTGATGGGAATTGCAGTTGGGGAAAAATCATCACTCAGTTAGCCAAGAGCATAAGGTTCAAAAGTCAGACAAAAGGAGGCCTGGTGCATTTAATCAGAAACCCAAAGCTATCCCTCAGAAGGTAAGGGGCACCCTGGAGATCTGGAAACAGGTGTGCGCTAGTGTCAGATTTCTGTCTGAGAAAGAATGAGGCCAGGCCTGCATTCAGGAGTAGAGGGGAAAGATGGAAGTAGGCCACAGCTGGTGGGGAGTGGGAGGGAAGGGTGAGGGAGGAGCCCAGACTCCCTCCCAGGATGTCACGTGGCCAGTGGGTGGGCTGGAGGGAGTGCTGAACAGATAAGGTCTGGGGGAGATTTGTTGGAAGATAATGAGCTGGGGTACCTGGTGGGGCTGCTCCAGGGATCTGAAGCTCAAGAGAGATGGAACTTGAGATGCATTGTGCATGTCAGCGCGTGCACACACACACACACACACACTCACATATACACACATACATACACACACACACACACACACACACACACTCACACACACTAGAAGCCACTCCTAAGTGGCTGTGACTGATGGTGATAAAGTGTGAGAGACTTCTCAGGGAATAATGACAACCCCCTGGAAAGTCAAACAGAAGAGGATTCTGGGAAGTAAGCAGAGGAGAGCAGTGTTCTAGAAGCAAGGCTGGTCTCAGGCCCAAAGCCAAGCAATCAGGACTGAGGATGCCCACTGACTACACTACTCATGGGAAATGGGAATGGCTTCCAGAGGAAGGGGCTCTTGGCAGTTCCTGTGCTGTGCCGCTGCCTCCCCATGGACTCTGCCAACATGTTTTTTAAAACTCTAGGAGGCTATAGATGAAACTGGTCTCTTCATCAAGTTTCAGGCTAGTGGTGCCTGGTACCTAATCTGAAAATACATCTCTATGTGTCTTCCCATCTGAGCCTGGCACAGAGCTGTACTTAGAGTAGACATCACAAGGAGGGCTAAAAAGCTGGGCTTGGGGCTAGAGCAATGGCTCAGAGGTTAAGAGCACGGACTGCTCTTCCAGAGGTCCTGAGTTCAATTCTCAGCAACCACATGTGACTCACAACCATCTATAATGGGATCAGGTGCCCTCTTCTGGCATGCAGGCAGAACACTGTATACATAATAAATAAAAATCTTTAAAAAAAAAAAAAGGTGGGGCTCAAGCTCAAGCTATGAGTACTCATTTTTGTCACAATTTTTTCTTTATTGATATTTATTGAGCTCTACATTTTTCTCTGCTCCCTTCCCTGCCTCTCCCCGCTCCCCTTCAACCCTCCCCCAATGTCCCTATGCTCCCAATTTACTCAGGAGATCTTGTCTTTTTATACTTTCCCATGTATATTAGGTCTATGTAAGTCTCTCTTAGTGTCCGTATTGTTGTCTAAGTTCTCTGTGATTATGGTTTGTAGGCTGGCTTTCTTTGCTTTATGTTTAAAAACCACCTATGAGTGAGTACATGTGATAATTGTCTTTTTGTGTCTGGGTTACCTCACTCAAAATAATGTTTTCTAGTTCCATTCATTTTCCTGAAAAATTCAGGCTGTCGTTATTTTTTTCCGCTGTGTAGTACTCCATTGTGTAAATGTACCACAATTTCTTTACCCATTCTTTGGTCGAGGGACATTTAGGTGGTTTCCAGGTTCTGGCTATGACAAACAAAGCTGCTATGAACATAGTTGAGCACATGTCCTTGTGGCACGATTGAGCATCCTTTGGATATATACCCAAAAGTGGTATTATTGGGTCTTGAGGAAGGTTGTTTCCTAATTTTCTAAGAAATCTCCACACTGACATCCAAAGGGGTTGTACCAGCTTGCATTCCCACCAGCGAGTACTCATTTTTTAAGACATGAGTAGATGTAGAGCCTGGAGTCTAGCTGCTTATTCAAGCAAGCTGCCCTTGAAGGGAAAGAGAGTGGGGATGACAGCTGAAGGAGCTGCAGAGCTAAGGGAAGGGAGTCTTGCTGTAGTTCAGGGCCAAGGGCAAAGAACTGGTGTGAGCCTGGCTTCCCCTGATAGGCCTGCTTTCCTGTCTCTCCTAGGTCACGTCCAAAGTAGAAGCATGAATGACATCTTTCATACCCCAAACACAGACCAGGTAGGACAGCACTGCCCTAGACTCAGAGGTAGGCAGGGAAGGAGGAAGCCTCTGGTTTCAAGAGTGGAGAGCCTTGAGAACCTTTCTCTGTAAGGGATCAGACATCCTCCAGGACTAAGAAGAATGTACAAGTAACCTAGGGACATTTTCACCATCAGTTAGCTCTGGAGAAGTCATAAAGACAGAGGGTGGGACAGTCTGAGCAGAGGACTTTCCATCTGTTTGACTTTGCCCTGGACAGCTGGTAGCCAACAGGACTGGAGTGAGACCTCCTTAGTGGTCTCAGTTTTAAGGTCTAAGAACTATAAGTTTCCCAGGATGTACCCTTGTGGGGAACCTGGAAGCACAGAAGTGTCCTGCACTTTTAGAGACTGGTCCAGAGATCGCTGTGAGTTAGGAAGCAGGGCAAAGGGCAAACAGACCATCAGAACTGACTTCTCTCAACCACCAAAGGTGGGCCTAGAGGGAGGTCTAGGCAGCTTACCACTAAGTTCCAGCAAAGGAGGCTGTAGGTGGGACTGTCCCAGGGCTCTTCTCTGACCCCTCAGCTCACACAGTAGTGGAGGATCTTAGGGTCTAGCCAGTGACTGGATCCTGCCATCTATGAAGGCATAATTGGTCTTGGATTAACAAACATTGAGCCTCGTCTTCTACAGAGCTGGAGAGAATATTTGGTCATTTATTTCAGTCTCTTGATAATTTCTGTGGAAATTATGTTTTCTGAAGTGAGAGTAGGAGCATGCCAAGTCTTCTTGGGTTGTATTTTCCTCCTGGAGTAGCGGAGAAACAAATTCATGAAGAAGATCCCCAAGGACTCAGAAGCCTCCAATGTGCTCGTGGGCGAGGTGGACTTCCTGGACCAGCCATTCATTGCGTTTGTTCGTCTTGTCCAGTCTGCCATGCTGGGAGGGGTGACAGAAGTGCCTGTTCCCACCAGGTGAGTCACTGAAGAGTGCCCCCATACCTGTCTTCAGGGAGCCACTCCCCATGCAGCCAGCAAGCAGGGATGTCCTTTTAAATTAGTATAGAATCGGGTAAGGTAGTGCATGTCTTTAGTCCCAGCACTCAGCAGACAGCTCTGTGGGTCTGGACTCAGCCTGCTTTACATAGAGAGTTCCAGGACAGCCAGGGCAACAGCAAGACCCTCACAAAAGAGAAAGAGGTTGGGGGAAGTCAGTAGCCAGGAAGGAAGTTGCTGAGTGGTCCCAGCAGCAATACAAGTGTAAGGATGCCTATGAGAGGCAGAAGCACAAATGTTTCTTCAGCAAATAAAGTAGTAAAAGGAAGATTCTGAGCCAGTGAGATGATCTGGTGAGCCGGTGAGCTGATCTGGTGATCTGATCTGGTGATCTAATGAGCTGATCTGGTGAGCTGATCTGATGATTGGGTGAGCTGATTTGGTGATCTGGTGATCTGATCTGGTGATGTGATAAACTGAGCTGGTGAGCGGATCTGGTGTGCTGGTGAAATGATCTAGTGATCTGGTGAGCTGATCTGGTGAGCTGATCTGGTGAGCTGGTGATCTGATCTGGTGAGCTGAGCTAGTGAGCTGGTGAGCTGATCTGGAGAGCTGGTGAGCTGATCTGGTGATCTGGTGAGCAGATCTGGTGAGCTGGTGAACTGATCTGGTGAGCTGATCTGGAGAGCTGGTTAACTGAGCTGGAGAGCTGGTGAACTGAGCTGATGAGCTGAGCTGGTGAGCTGGTGAGCTGATCTGGTGAACTGGTGAGCTGAGCTGGTGAGCTGGTGAACTGATCTGATGGGTAAAGGCGCTTGTCACCAAGCCAGACAATCTGAGTTTAATCCTTGGAGATCTCATGATGAAAGGAGAGAACTGAGTCCTGTAAATTGTCTTCTATACCTCCACGTTTGCTGTGGCGTGTGTGCCATGGCATGTACACACACAATAACTAGCTAACTAAATAAATGTAGAAAGGAAGAGCCAGGTATGGCAGCACTTGCCTGTAATCCCAGGTACTTGGGAGGTAGAGGCAGGAGGATCAGGAGTTCAAAGTCATCCTTGACTACATAAAGAGTTTGAGCCTGGGTTATGTGAGACCCTGTCTCAAAAAAGCAAAAACAAACAAACAAACCAGTAATAGGAGGTGGAGCGATGACTCAGTGGTTAATGGTACCTGCTGCTCTTGCGGAGGACCTGAGTTCAGTTCCCAGCACCATGTTCAGAGGCTCATAATCATCTGTAACTCCAGTTCAGGGGATTCAGTGCCCTCTTCTGGCCTCAGCAGGCACTGCACTTGGGTATGCCTCCCTACAGACATACACATAATTAAATATAATAATGATAATGATTAGTTTTAAAAGATTCAAAGGAGGGAAGTTGAAAAGTTAATAATGGAGACATTGAAGGCCAAAGAATTCTTCTCTTCATCTGTTTCTATTTTTCCCTCTTTGTTTGTTCTTCTTCCTCCATCTTCTTTGCAGGTTTCTGTTCATACTTCTAGGCCCTTCTGGGAGAGCAAAGTCCTATAATGAGATTGGCCGAGCCATTGCGACCCTCATGGTGGATGATGTAAGTGAGAATATGAAGTAGGCACTCCTTTCTGAGTGCTCATAGCTTTGGAACTGGCACAGCCTCCCCTACTCCCCATCATCACCAGCTATCTAACAAGCATAGCTGAGCTCCTGCGTGCACCAGGGACCTAAGAATCATGAGATTCAGGGAATAGACCCAGACCCTCTCATGCAGGAGCACTATCCAGTGAGAGGGACAGATCTGTAACAATGAGATTATTATTATATAATATATTATTATAAATGACCAAAAATGAAATCAATCATGCACTAGCTGCCTGGGGGAACTGAGATACACACTGCAGACAAAAAGCCAAGGGTGAGCAGGAAGCAGGTAGACTAGCAAGACCTTGGGATGCTAGCCTTCTGGACAAGGGAAGTGATGAAGGCTCAGAGAAGCTGAATGGAGGCACAGCAGCGTAAGCTCAGTGTGCAAGTTCCCCCGAGGACAACCCCAGTGACATGAGCCTAAAGGTCCTGCTCCGTCTCCAGAGAGATGGGAGGTCTTTAAACACTAACAAACCTGTAACCTGGCCCTTCTAGGAGGAAAGTCTGAGCAGTCATTGGTGGATTTGAAAACCAGGACTTCCCAGACTGGGCTCTGGAGAGGCTCTCCCATATGCTTGCTCTGTGGAAACAGAAACACAAGTTCAAAGAATGCAACAAACGTCCTGCCGAGGTGTTACCAGGGTCGGCGTCTAGGCCAAGTGCATCCAGGCTCGCTGGCTCTTACTCAAAGACTTGAGATAAAGCTGCACAAAGATTTGCAGAAGCAGCAGGGAGACTTGATTCAAAGCAAAGCAACAAGGACAGGTCGGGTACACCATCAAGCGTAACAGCGGCACATGAATGAGGGTACTCAGGGACCCCCGGTATCATTGGGGGCTTCTTTGTACGGTATTCAGGAGAAGGGGGATGTAGTCTGGGTGGATATTTTAAGTGACAGGTTAAATTGCACAATCATTTTCCTGTCGTGAATGTCCCTTCCCATAACATGTCTGATTTTGATTATATGCACACCCATCTTTGCATAGGTGTAAGATGGTAAGTAGAGGAGTCTCCTTAAAAGTTCACTTGGAGGACACAGTTTGACTAATTACACAAAACCAGTTCGGGCTGGGTGGATCTCCCTACTTTCTTACCCCCAAACAAGGAGAGTACCACTGAACAGACTCCATCTGTGTTTGGTGGCTGTTAAGGGAAGGAGACAATTCCATTGTTCAGAGTGGAGTGTGTGAACGACTCGGTGCACGTGGGGGCCCTACGTGGCTAATAAGCTGCTATGTACATGTGCAAAAAGGGGTGTGTGTACGTAGTATATGCAAGTAAAAGTCCTAGGTTGCTAAATAGACTATTAATAGTGAGTGTGCTGGTCGGTGGTGGCGCACGTCTTTAATCCCAACACTCGGGAGGCAGAGGCAGGTGAATCTCTGTGAGCTCAAGGCGAGCTACAGTCTACAGTGAGAGTTCCAGGACAGCCAGGGCTACACAGAGAAACCCTGTATTGAAAAGAAAGGAAGGAAGGAAGGAAGGAAGGAAGGGAGGGAGGGAGGGAGGGAGGGAGGGAGGGAGGGAGGGAGGGAAGAATGCCTGCCTGGTCTACAAAGTGAGTTCCAGAAAGTTTAAAAAAAAAAAAAGTCCCGGATTGATAAACATATTCCCTATGTTTGCCTCTAAATTATTACAGCAACCTGGGTTTCAGATCTGAGATGACTGCTTGTTCTAAGAACTGGTTCTTTCCTATTGTCCCCCATTTCCCCTATTGCCATTTATCCTTATCTACCCACTGAAATTAAGCTGGCATCCTGAGCAGTGACTCCTTTCAACATAGTCGTGATGTGCTCACTCCGAGGAAGGGAGAGCTGAGCCCTCTTTCTCCTTCCTTATTCCTCACCAGCTCTTCAGCGATGTGGCTTATAAAGCCCGGAACCGAGAAGATCTCATTGCAGGAATTGATGAATTTCTAGATGAGGTCATTGTCCTTCCCCCTGGAGAATGGGATCCAAACATCAGAATTGAGCCGCCCAAGAAAGTTCCCTCAGCTGACAAGAGGTGTGTACTAAGGATAAGAACAACAGAGGGCGCTCCACATCAGCGCCTTATTCTCTTAGTAAGAACTCAGAAGCCAGCAGGGCCACCTGTGAACAACTGTAAAGCCAGGTGGGAGTCCGTGTAGGGGGAAGGCTATTATTGAATTCATGTTTGAATATGTGTTGGTGCATATGTGGAAGCCTGAGGTTGCTGCCTGAGAATTTTTCTTCATTGCTCTCCACCTTATGCATTGAGACAGTCTCTCAATGAGCCCAGCGCTGGCAGATCTGGCTAGTTTTGTTCCTTCTGGGGTTCCCTTGTGCTGGAATTACAAGTGGCTGCCTTGTCCACCTGACCTGCACATGGCTTCTGGGAATCCCAGTTCTTGTCCTCTTGTTTGTGTGACAAATGCTTTAAAAACTGAGCCATCTCCCCACCTCCGTCTTCACTTCCTCTGCTATTTAAGATATTGAATTTTTGTTGTTGTTGTTGGAGGGGAAGGGGACAGTCTTGAGGGGCTGGACCTTTCCCAGCATTGAGAACCCTGCTTTCCCCCATCCCCAACTTTCTCTTTCAGGAAATCTGTGTTCTCTTTGGCAGAGGTGGGCCAGATGAACGGCTCTGCGGGCGGAGGCGGTGCCTCGGCTGGAGGAGGTGGCGGTGGCGGAGGGGCAGGAGGCAGCGGGGCCGGTGGAGTGGGCAGTGGCGACGAGGCTGAGATGCCAGCTGTGCATGAAATCGGGGAGGAGCTGATCTGGACAGGAAGGTGCCCGCTCCATGCCCGGCAGAGAGCCTGCAGTCTTGAACCCTCTCTTCCTCCGGTCCTGTTAGCGATCCTCCCGCTGCTATGTGCAGCGCCTTCTAGGGACGGGGTCTAACCACTGCAGTCTTCCAGAACTCTAGCGAAGCCCCTCTTGGGTCTTGAGAAGAGTAGTGTGTGGTGAGAGGAACAGACGGACCCCGCCCATAAGGAAGGAGCCCAAACTCTTCTCTAGACATCCTTTGGTACCCGTGTCGGAAACAGTGTATCACAAACAAGACAGTGTAAAACTACTGAAATCCATTTTGACACAGGTAGAAGTGGAGAAGTCAGCACGGAGCAGGGCCATGGTGAACCCTACCTGTAATTCCAGCACTGGGGAGATCGAGGCAGGAGGATTGCTGCAAATTCCAGGCCATGCCTGGGTTATAATGTGGAACCCTGTCTCAACCCTGGCCTCTAAATAAAGATGCCAGCAGGGCACCACTGCCTTTGGGCTTATGGGTAGAGCCTCCTTGGAGTTCTAAAGGCAGCTGAGAGTCTTATGGCAGTCCTTAGTTTGGCGGTTGCATCCCCAGTTTTTGTCTGTGTTGTTACATGGCTTTTTGTGACCCCATGAGTGTGTGTTTGGGTAGTATTGCCCTGTTTCTCTAACAGCTTACTCAAAGCCCACTCTTCACGACTTCATTGTAACTGAATTATATCAGCAAAAAAAAAAAAACCTTCTTTTAAATTAATTAATTTATTTATTTATTTTTAGTCTCATATAACCCAAGCTAGCCTCAAGCTTGCTACAGCTGAGGATGACCTTGAACTGATGCTACTCCTAAGCCACCCTCTACAGAGCTGAATTTACAGGCACCACCATGCTTGGGTTATAATCCAGGGCTTCATGCACAGTAGCACAGTAGGCCAGCCCTCTACCAACCGAGCTGCATTCCCAACCCGAAAAATAAAATCATAGTCACAGCGCCAGGGGTTGAAGGTTTAATGCATCTCTTTAAAAGAAGTACAATCCAATATATAACAGTTTGTTTAAAAATCTTAGTATTATTTAAAAGCTTCGTTTTTCTCTTCTTTGCGGGGAACAAGAGAAAACTGTCCTGGTCTGAGTTCTTTGGCTGCTCCTGGAGTCACCCCGGTTGGCTGATCTCATGCTCTATGCAAACAATGACTTTGGGAATATAGTTTTGGGTTGTGCCTTGGTTTCTCACTGTGATAAGCACTCTGACAAGAGTGATGTAAAAGAGGAAGGGTTTATTCTGGTTTGAAGTTCAGGCTACAGCTCATCATGCTGGGGAAGTCAAAGCCACATGAGTTTGAGGGAACTGGTCACATCGCAGCCACAGCCTGGCAGCAAAACAGTAAATATGTGTTCATTCCCATCTCGCTTTCCCCATTTAATTCAGTCCCAGATCTCCTGCCAGGGCATGGCCTCTCCCTCAGTCAAGACAAGTCTTCCAGATCAGTTGACAAAGTCAAGACAATCCCCAACAGGCATACCCGGAGACCCATCTTCCAAATGATTCTAGAATCTGTGAAGTTAACACTGACCATTACGTGTTATACGGGTCAGGCTGGTTAGGGACACGAGGAAGACCATCACGGTGGGCTATTCCCACCAGAATGTCCTTCTCTTGAACAGTTTGCGTCCAGCTCCAGCCTCCCCAGCATGGATGGTGCTGATTGCAAACTTCCAGACTGACAAGAGTCAAGTCTGATCTTCAGTGTTCTGGTATAAAGACTGTAACTCCATCCACCCCTGCTCCTCACCACAGACTCTGTGGGGCCCTAGAGGCACTCCTGTCCCTCCTGGTGTCTGTAGAGGAAAGCAGTCTCTCCTGCCTGTCTCAAACAGGTTCTTTGGGGGACTACGCCTGGACGTCAAGCGGAAGCTGCCCTGGTTCCCAAGTGACTTCTATGACGGCTTCCACATCCAGTCCATCTCCGCAGTTCTGTTCATCTACCTGGGCTGTATTACCAATGCCATCACCTTTGGTGGACTTCTGGGGGATGCCACAGACAATTATCAGGTGAGCGCCAGTAAACATCAGTCAAATTTATTGCCACCTGGTGGCCATAAAGAGTTTCAGTTTGTATTCCCAGCATCAAGGTTGCAGGTACCACCCTGAGTCTGACCATCACTTTATGTAACAGGGACAGAAATGACTCAAATATAGCTGTATCACCAAAGCCGACCCCAGCAAGGGTGATGGCACACAAAAGCTGGGAACCTGGAGTGCACACTGCACAGCCTGCAGCAGCTCAACAGGGTGAAGTGTCCTTTCAAGTTGGCTGAACTGTCCTGTGCCTCCTGCGGGCAGCTCAGCTTGTCTGAGATTATCACTCAGCAGGCCTTATCCTTGATGTATACATGGTGCGGGACTGATTAGTGTATCTGTTCAGATTCAGGGACTTCCTGAAGCCATTGAGTTCCTTGCTTTCTGAACTTAAGGAGCTTCCCTGCAGGATAGAAAGTTTCACCTCCCTTTACAATGGGTTGTTTTAGCCCCCTGTAAAAATCCTGTGTCCTGATGAGTTTCCCTCCAAGATAGAAGGTTTCAGTTTCACAGGAAACTGCCACACAACAGCCTCTTCTGCCTCTCTGAGCCTCCTGCTTTCTCACGTGGCAGGGAGTAATGGAGAGCTTCCTGGGCACTGCCATGGCTGGTGCCTTGTTCTGTCTCTTCTCGGGGCAGCCCCTCATCATCCTCAGCAGCACGGGGCCCATTCTCATCTTCGAGAAGCTCCTCTTTGACTTCAGCAAGTAGGTACCGAATGGTAGGCTCCATGCCTACTCTTGAAATTGAGGCAGTCAGCTAAGGCAAGGGCCGAGCATAGGTCCAGGCTGGGTGGGGGGCTGAGGGGTTAGAGGATGGATGGGCCGTGTGAAGAGGGGAATCCTGAACTGTAGTTGTTAGATGGTTTCTTCTGATTCATATATGCTGCCTTGAAGTTATTTGAGTGCAGATTATCACTTAGGGAGCAAGCCAGGCCACAACTGCTCACTGGAAAGTCAGTGTGGTAGAAACAGAGCCTTGGACAGGTGCCTCACGGATTTGGACTGGACCATTTCCTAAGGTGGCTCCAGATCATTCAGCTTAAAATCTCCTCCAAGCACCAAGGTCTTAGCAGCTTCCTGACACTCAGAGGTCCTGTCCTAGAATTCTCAAAGACCAAGCACCCCAGGGCTGGGGAGGTGGCTCAGTCAGTAAAGTGCTTGTCCTGTAAGCATGAGGACCTGAGTTCAGTCCCCAGAAGTCACCCACACATAAAATCTGGTGTCATGTGCTTTCAATCCTGGTGCTTGGGGGTGGAGATGGGTGGCTCCCTGGGACTCCCTGAAGGGACTCTGGCCAGCATTGTGAGCATGCCCTTCTCTCCCATTCTCTCTGCCTTGGTAAAAACTGGTAGATTACATTCCTGAGGCTAGCCACCAAGGTCTAGTGCCTTATTTAGCCACTTTGTCCTCCTGAGGCTGACTACCAAGATCCAACTATCAAAGTGTTGAAGCCCAGCAATCAGAAGCCCCCACTGGCTCACCTAGTTAACACGCCCAATTAAAATTAAACACCTCATCTGAATGCGGGGTTTCCCCCTTTATCTTTATAGACCACCATTTGCCTATGGCCACGTCTGTCTCCTCTCTAGCCAGAGGCAGTCCTCTGTCTGTCCACCCTCCCCAAGACAAATATCTCTGCCCCCTTTCCCTTGTTTCTTTCCCTTTCTCCCTTGTCCTCTATCTCCTGTCTTTGTCTCTTATTCCCTGCCCTCTGTCCCTCTGGGGCAAATAAATCTCCTTTGTAATGAGAACCTGGCTTCAGGGGTCCTGGATTAGACACTTTTCTTTTTTACTCTCTACCCGGAGTTATCTACACATGTGCACCAACATACACACAAACCCACAAATACATGTGCATGCAACACACATAAGCACACACACACACACACACACACACACACACAGAGAGAGAGAGAGAGATCAGGCAGCCCAACCCAGGATAGTCCCTGTCCTACCCTTTCTTAGTCCTTTGGCATCTGTGCTACAAAGGGGGTATGAGCCACTCTGGGTGGGGCTGGGGAGCCAAACCTGGGAGGTCTCTCACTTCCCTTTGCCATCCAGGGCCAATGGCCTGGACTACATGGAGTTCCGCCTCTGGATTGGCCTGCACTCAGCCATCCAGTGCCTTATCCTGGTGGCCACAGATGCCAGTTTTATCATCAAGTATATCACCCGCTTCACCGAAGAGGGCTTCTCCACCCTCATCAGCTTCATTTTCATCTACGATGCCATCAAAAAGATGATTGGTGCCTTCAGTTACTATCCCATTAACACGGACTTCAAGCCTGACTCCATCACCACCTACAGATGCGAGTGTGTCGCTCCTGACACAGGTAATCCCCATGTGCACTGCTCCCTGCCCCTTCCACCGCATCTCTCAGTTCAGGAGGGGAGCTCATCTGGAGAGACTGTTTAGCCAGGTGCTCACTGTCCCGAAGGAGCAAATGTTGGGTCTTTGTTTATTGAAACAGGGTCTGCCTATGCAACCCAGGCTGGCCTTGGTTGTGGTACTCAGACTGGCTTTGAAATTCACAATGCTAATTGCAGAGTCTTGAACCTAATTTTTGGAAAGAATTTGAGGGCATGATAGCTCCAGTAAAAGCCACCACGAGGCTGTGGTCAAAGCAACCAGAGTTGTAATCAGGAAGCTGCAGGGTACTTCGTGAAAAAGCAAGGCATGATTTACTAAATAGGAGCTGATGTGGAGGTTATTCCTGTCAGTAATACTGCCCAAGTTGGGATATATCTGATGATCCCTCCCAGTGCCATTAACACATGGTAACTTACCTCAACACACCACGGCCAATGTGGTTACAACCCTTATAAAGTGAGACCAACCCAGGGGACAAACATCCCTACTACAGTCAGGGTGGAGGCCTTGAAGTCATGCTGTCGGAAGAGCTGGGGAAACCGACTTCTTTCAGCCTCCTAGGCATATGAGTGGGTTGAGGGGATTGTCATGAAGGACCTCATCTACCCTCTGGGACCACGGGATGTGGAATGAGAATTGAGAAGTTCCAGGAAACCAGCTGGTGCTGAGTTTAGGGAGGAATTTACAGTGGGAAGAGCATCGTGAGAGCTACCAACCCCCCTGCTTGGACTGTCTGGCATGCATGTGCCAACGGTATTTAAAGGACCCCAGCACCGAGTGGACTGCAGCAAACAACTGGCCAACTTAATAATAAAGTCTCAGTGCCGTTCATGTGTTGTTGCTTTCTGACCAAAGAAATCATCACCTGCAAAGAAGGCCTCCTCAGAGTGGGATCTCCGTCACAGCCAGAACCACACCCCTAAGAGCTGCTAGCGGGATGAACCTAGAAGGCCCAAGGGAATGCAGAGTAGGGTGCAAGACCTACCCAAGCACCACGATACTGGCCTGGCAGAAAGCAAACTGAGGTCCAGAGGCCACCCAAGGCCACACTGAACCTCAGTTTCCCTGACTGTCAAAGAGTAATCAGTATTTATTAGAGATGCCTGCAAGATTTTCAAATTAGTAGATATTAGAGTGTTCAATCCCTTAGCTTAATGACAATAATAATAGTAATAATCAAAAGAATTGACTATGCCAGGTGAATTGGCATACACTTATAATCCCAACACTTGAGAGTCAGAAGGAAGTGGATCTTTGTAAGTTCAAGACCAGCCTAGTCTACATAGGAATTTCCAGACCAGCCAAGGCTATGTACTGAGACCCTGCCTATAAAAAATTGATCTCGTCAGCTGATATTCTGCATTGCAAGTATGGGATCCTACTCCAGCCTGTGTCTTTCATAAGATGCTCTTCCTGCTAGGGGTAGTATCATACCTCCACACTGATTTTTGGAAAGAACTCTAGGCTTAGCTTTTTTCTCTCTCTCTTTTCTTTTTTCTAGTGTTAGCTTTGAGTTGTTCTATTAAACAGTGAGAGGTGAGATTTACCCTTTTTCTGGGTCCTTGTCTAGACTCCTAAAGAGGTCCTACCACATGCCCTTTTGATTCTGCGGGATGGGGGGTGGGGGCTGAGAAGGGTGGGGATCTTGCCTCAGGGACCAAGCTTGTTTTTACTATGTGTGCTTTTCGGATCCAGTCCACGCACTGGGTCTAACCCTGCCTTCTAGAAACATACGTCCTTGTCTCTTTTTAGAAAAAGCCCAAATCCTGGGGTCCTGCGAGGAGCTTTGGCTACTCAGTGAACCATCTGTGTACCTAGGGTGCCCTATGACAGGGGCTGGAGGAGCATAGTGGGCTTCGAAGGACATCATAAAGCTTGCCTATTTCTGAAAAACTTCCCATCATTCTCGCCTGGATACCTGATTATCTTGAGTCATCTTCATGGTTCTTAGTGCATGGTCCCATCCAAGCCTGGCAGCATCAGCACCAATAGGAGTTTATCAGAAATACAGAACCGTGGGCTCTAACCCCAGACTTGAACCTAGAAACTCTGGGACAGAGCCCAGCTGGCTATGTACAGACAAGCCTTCCAAGGGCTTCTGCTGCCCTCCCTCCCCAAGTCTGAAAATTTTTGCTTTACTGAGCTGTGATTAATTACTAATCCCACAAGATTTCTCCACAGAGAATAAATGAGCCAGTGTCATTGCCAGGCCACTTTCATTAGGAGAAATTAGAAGGCAAAGGTCTGGACATTAGCAGACTAGGGCAGTGGGGAGCTGATGGGGTTTTGTTCCCGGTTCGTGTGCCACCTACCGACTAACTGCTCCGTTTCCCTAGCTTAGCTACACACCCCAGTCTAAGGATGGTACATCACCCTTCCCTCACATTCTTTCTCACACAAGCTTACTTGGGACACTATCTTTTTCTATTTAATTTTTTCCGTGGTAACTGATTTGTATTCTGTTTACGGATGCTGCAAATGCTGACTTGGCCGCTCTCAACTTTAAGTGAGTACCACTCCGTGTCCACTAGAATTGTACAATATTTGACCTTTCTGGAATTTTCTACACTATAGTTCTTACATTTCCTGTACAGTTTTACTTCTTGCTATAAAAGAATTGAAAGCCCAAGTAAAAGACATCAAAATGTCTGGCCTGAAGACTCTGGGTGCTGGGGCACTTGAGCAGCAGAATGAATAGTCCCTACAGGGGCTCCTTGCCTGGCTTCTCTGTCCATAGCGTTAACTGGGCATCGTCTTTTCTTGTGAGGAAAGGCAATAGATTACCTGATTTCCCATGAGGAGGCTTTCTTCAGGATGGTTTTTAGAAAACAATGCCCTTGCACTGTGCTGTCCGGGGTCAACAATGATCTGGCTGCCCCAGAAGCAACCGACTTCTGTGATCATATACAGCCCTGTGGACAACTTTCTAGGGCTGGGTGAGGTCTCAGGATCAGGGTCTTTCCGCTGGGTGGTAGACAGCCAGCAGGAACAAACGAGCATTCTACAACACTTCAGCCGATAGCAGCAACGGCCCCCGGCCCCCAAACCTGCCACTGAGGAACTGCTTGGAGGAGGAAGGGGAGAAGCCAGGTTCCCCTCCACCCATGTAGTCCAGAGAGTGGGCAAGCAGTGGTCTTCCAAAGCCAGCCCTTGTGATGAGTGGCCACATCAGCTGGGGAGCCTGGCCCTGTGGGTGATGAAGAGGCAGGGAACACAGGAGACACAGGAGAGGGACACAGACACAGGAGAGGGAGAGTGGGAAATGTCTCCCCCAGCTTTCCTCTCAGGTCTCAAGAGTGTTAGATACTCCACTTACACTTAGGAGCACAGGCCAGGAAAGGAGGTGCTTAGCAAGGGATGCAGAGTGAAGAGCTGGCAGCCAGCAGCCCTTCTGGGCTTCTGGTTCTCCTTCTGGACCTAGATCCGGGTTATACTTTCCTTGCCTTGCACTGAAGGGGCAGTTAGAGAATGCGATATCAAGCACACCCTGGCAAGTCCAGCTGGCCTTTAAAGCGCATGGACAGTGGGTGGGAGAGAAGAGAAGTGTCCATAGATGGAAACTGGGTGGAAAGGAAGCCTTCTAGTTTCTCTCCCAGTGGCCTGGGAGGGGTCATAGCGTCAAGCATGAGCTCCGAAACCTTAGGTAATAGATAAGTTAATGTCACAGCCTCAGTTGCCTCATCTATAAAATGGGGATACGTCACGGAGATTTGGGGAAGAAATGAGTGCATTCCCAGGGTTTGGCGTAGTGCATGACATGGAACTAGCTCTTTAAAATGTTTTTTAAAGTTCAGCAGCACACAGTGTGTCTAGCACCCGCAGGGACTCACAAGCCACACTCCTCATCAGCCTGTCTCAGCACCAGATTGCTTAGCTGAGTGTTAGAAATGGCTGCTGGTCCTCAGGACGAGCTGTTCTGCACTGGCGCAGCTGCTGTGTGACTCATATGTGTCCAACTCCCTCCTTATGGGAGCAGAGGGGACATGAAGTCTGAGATCAGAGGGAGACAGGCAACCACAGGGCCCTCAGAGGCTACGTCTAAGACCCGCTGACCCTGTCCCATCCTCTGTGTCTTCTCCAGTGAATACAACCACGGTCAATGCCTCAGCCCTACTGGTACCAAATACCAACACGTCTCTGGTAAGCCCTTTCTTATCAGGACAGACTGTCACATGCTTTTGTTTATGGTGGGGAGTCAGGAAGGAGTTGGGGTGTCACTCCCAGGAGCACCTGGGCTCCATGAATCATGCTTTTAAGTTCATGACTGTAAGCGTCCTGCTCTAAGACATCTTCTGTGTACAACATCTCTATGCAGAAATACAATGTGTGCGTGTCCAGAGGCGCTAAATGTGACCAGAGCTATATACATACACAGGTTGTAGTTAGTTCTCCCAGGGAACCCCCACTTCCCATCCAACGGTGCACTCTCAGACCCAGAAGTTTATTACCGCCCCCCCACATGAACTTGACCTGTCCTTGGCACCTGTTAGTCTCCAGGGTCCCCAGCGGGTCTGCCTTCCCAAACAATGGTAAGTGGGGCTTTCAGGCCTCTCCCAGCCTAAGTATATGGAAGGATACAAAATTATAATCCAGGTAAAGGGTAGCATGTAGGCCTTGGGGCAGCTTTGGATGCTTGAGTGCCCCTAAGGATGCTTACATTCCCCTGCACAGGCAGCTGCTCAGTCTATGTCCATCTCAGTTGACTACATAGCCAAAAACTTCAAATCTAAGACCTTGAGAGGACAGACCCAGGCAGTGCTTACTCTCCAGTGCCTATTATTTGTTAGGTGCTGGGAGCTGCCCTCAGATGGACCAGCTGGGATGGTTTGGTCTGTGACTTCGCATTGCTTTTTCACTCCTTAGCGACTCAGCAGAGCGGGCTCAGGTTTCTAAGAGTGTGTGGAAAGACGTGTGAGGCCTCTTACAATGGCTTCGAGTAACTCCCAACCCCAATTTCCCTTCCGCTCAGTGTGATAAAACACCTGGCAAAAGAAAGCAGCTTTAAGGAAGAAGGTTTATTCAGCTCACAGTTCCTGGGAGGGGTCATAGCGTCAAGCATGAGCTCCGAAACCTTAGGTAATAGATAAGTTAATGTCACAGCCTCAGTTGCCTCATCTATAAAATGGG
>JAQHUG010000262.1:397135-425049 GCA_028555095.1 Dicrostonyx torquatus | reverse complement strand
GAGGATCATAAATTCAAAGCCAGCCTGGGAATAATACATCCTATCTCAAAAGAAAATGAAGGGGCTAAAAAGATGGCTCCATAGTTAAGAATGTCTGCTGCTCTCCCAGAGGACCTGAGTTTAGATCCCAGCACACACATTGTATGATTCACAACTGTCTGTAACTCCAGCTCCAGGGGGATAAGATGCCCTCTACTTGCGGCCAGAGGCCCCAACACATAATACCACTCAGTTACACAGACATACACACAAATAAGAAATAACAAAAATAAATGTTTAAGAACAAGATTAAAGTTTTAAAAAGAGGTCTAGGAATATGGCTCAGGGTCAGAGGGCTTATCTATCATGCAGGAGGCCCTAGGTTGATTGATTGATTGACTGATTTCTTTTTTTTTTTTCTTTTGGTTTTTTTCGAGATGAGACAGGGTTTCTCTATGTAATAGTCATGTCTGTTGTAGATCAGGCTAATCTTAAACTCACAGAGATCCACCTGCCTTTGCCTCCCAAGTGCTAGGACTAAAGGCATGCACCACCATGCCCAGATGAGGCCCTAGATTTAATCTTCAGTACTGAAAATCAAATAACAGCAAACAAGACTTTGGAAGCAGAAAGGTCCAGGTTCCCGTGACAGCATCTGGTATTTTCCTTTTGGCCTTTTGCTTCTAAACTCCTTGTGTTTCTAAATCTTTTGTTCCCCTGGTGACTGATAAAGTAAAACAACAACAATAACAAAACACTTTACCATGTGTTTATTGACCATATAGCCAAGTTGGCTTTGTTCTTGGAAATATTCTGTATCAATCTGCCATGTTTTCTGTTGAGTTTGGTTTCTATGATGTACATTCTTTCTTGTGATGTATGTATTGCAAAGACATGTTCTCATTCTGTTAACTGGCCCTTTGAATCTTTTAAAAATTTACTATTACATTTTTTTTATTTGTGTGTGTGCGTACCATGGTTCATGTGTGAAGGTCAGAAGACAATCTGTTGGCGTCACTCCTTCCCTCCCACCATGTGGGTCCTGGGAGTAGAACTCAGGTCCTCAGGGTTAGCTACTGAGCATTCGTGCTAGGCCCCTTTTAAATTTCCTTGTTGTTTTTAAGATTCATTTGTTTTATTTATGTGTACGAATGTTTTGCCTGTGTGTATATATGTTCAACGCGTGTGTGCAGTGTTCAAAGAAACTAGATAAGGGGCGTCAGATCTGATAGAACTGGAGTTACAGATTGCTGTGAGCCACCGTGTAGGTTCTGGGAACCAAACCTTAGCAAGAGTGGCCAGTGCTCTTAACTGCTGAGTCTTCTTCTCCCAACCTCTCCCACTCCTTGACTTGTCTAATGGTAGCTGCTGAGGAGGAGAATTCTCAGTTTTACTGTAATTGAACAGCCAAATCTCCCTTTTAGAAAATACTAGCAGAAACCCTGTGTCATCCCTTAAAGCCTGGTTTGCCTTTCGTGTTTGCTCTGCAATTCACCGTAAGGGATTCTGATGTATAATGGGAGACAGTGATGCTTTGTGTCTTGTATAAATGGCTCATTGTCCCAGTGTTTGTGTTTGCTTCGAAAGACCATTGTTTTCTGAACTGTTTTGCAAAGCATCCTTTGCCATGTCTCATGTGTTCCTGCACACCAGTGTCCCTTCTGCTTTTTGTTTTTTTTTTTAATTCCATTTCACTGGCTTATTTATATGACAATACCACAGTCTTCAATTCTACACTTTATGGTAAGTATCGTCTTATAGACCGAGTTCTTCTTTGCCTTTTTTCAGTAATATCTTCATTGCCCTTGCATTTCTAGCTGAAGTTTAGTGCCATTCTAAATTTCACCAAAACTAGGAACCAGCGAAATGGCTTAGCAGGTAAAGGTGCTTGCCACCAAGACTGCTGACCTAAGTTTCATCCCTGGGATGCACATAGTAGAAGGAGAGAACCATCTCACAAAAAATGTCCTGTGACCTCCATACATGTGAGCTGTGATTTGTACACACACACACACACACACACACACACACACTTTTTTTTAAGAAAAAAAAGTGTTGCTGGGCAGTGGTGGCGCACGCCTTTAATCCCAGCACTCAGGAGGCAGAGGCAGGCAGATCTCTGTGAGTTTGAGATCAGCCTGGCTACAGGAGCTAGTTCCAGCACAGGCTCCAAAGCCACAGAGAAACCCTGTCTCAAAAAACCAAAAAAAGAAAGAAAAAGTGTTTTGTTGCCTCCTGGAGAAAAACAAGACTGAACTTGTTGGTACTCATAAGGTCGGTGAATGTAGAGTTGAATACCAGGGACTGCAGATGAAAAGCACTGTTCAGGAGTGCCAGCCGTGTGCAGGACAGAGAATGCTACGCCCCCCGGGATGAAGCTGAAGATGACATTGTCCTCAGGCCATCACTTCCACACCCCAGTGTACACTGCAGAGAAGTCTCACACATGGCAGTTGTCACAAGAACATTGATTCTAGGAGGAAAAAAATGAAAGTAATCAGTATTTTGTTTTGTTTTGTTTTAATTTGAAACAAGGTCTCACTTAGCCTCTAGTCCCACTAGTCTCAAACCCATGACAATTCTCCTGCATCAGCTTTCCAAAGTAGGAGGGCCACACTGACTAATCTGAATCTATTTGCAGTACAATAGATAAATAAATGGAGAGCCTGGAGAAAGGATTCAATAGTTATGGGCACCGATATTCTTTAGAGGACCTAGGCTTGGTTCTCAGCACCCACATGGTGGCTCACAGCTGTGGGTAACTTCAGTTCCAGGGAATTCAACACTTTCTTCTGGCCTCCTTGGGCACCAGGTACACATGCAGTACACTCATATACACAAAAAATATAATTTTAAAATAAATAAACAGGAAAAAACAAGGAACCATTGTTACAATTAATATACATAGCTATCTCTTTCTACCAGGAAAAATGACACAAAAATAATGTTGAGCAAATAAAGGAAGTGTCAGGGGGCTGGAGAGATGGCTCAGAGGTTAAGAGCACTGGCTGCTCTTCCAGAGGACCTGGGTTCAATTTCCAGCAACCACATGCTGACTTACAGCCATCTAGTGAGATCTATCTGGCATGCAGGTATACATAATAAAAATAAGTAAGTCGGGGCTGGAGCGATGGCTCAGAGGTTAAGAGCACCGCCTGCTCTTCCAAGGGTCCTGAGTTCAATTCCCGGCAACCACATGGTGGCTCACGGCCGTCTGTGATGAGATCTGGTGCCCTCTTCTGGACAGAATATTGAGAATACTGTATACATAATAAATAAATCTTAAAAAAAAAAGATAAGCAGTCTTTTAAAAAAAAAAGTAAGTCTTAAAAAAAGAGAGAAAGTGTCAGAAGATTACCAATAATATGTTACCATTTATGTGAAAATTTTAACTGCACCAAACAAAACTATATTTTGTTGAATGGGATAAAATTGTCAGTAGTTTTCTGTAGAGAGCAAAATGCCACTGAGTGCAAAATATACCAACAAAATGTAGGATTCTCTTTCCCTCCCTTCCTCCCTCCCTTCATGCCTCTCTCTCTCTCTCTCTGTCTCTCTCTCTCTCTGTCTCTCTCTTTGTCTCTCTCTCTCTGTCTCTCTCTCTGTCTCTCTCTGTCTCTCTCTGTCTCTGTCTCTGTCTCTTTCTTTCTTTCTTTCCTGAGACTGGTCTTTCTCTATATCCCTGACTGTCCTAGAACTTACCATGTAGACCAGGCTGGCCACGACACCCAGAAAAATTTTTATTTCTATTTTATTTTTTATTTTTGGTTTTTCAAGACAGGGTTTCTCTGTTTAGCTCTGGATGTCCCGGAACTCACTCTGTAGACCAGGCTGGTCATTAACTTGGAGATTCAGCTGCCTCTGCCTCTCGAGTGCTGGGATTAAAGGTGTGCACCACCCCCACCCCAAATTTTTATTTCTTAAGGCCAAAGAAAGTACATTGTTAGGTATTATGTCCATCTTTGTATTAGGTTCAACCATGTAAAATTACCTGTATTTGACAAAATGGTAAGTTCATATTGTTTGGGTTAATAATTCTTTGATCTGGATGCTGAGATTATAAGAAAAGAAGCAGTTACCTGCTGTGCATCTCGATTGTGCTGTGACCAATTTTATATATTTAAACTATTAGAATCAAAATGGAGAAAGGCATGGCAGAGCACACCTTTCATCCCAGCACTCAGGAGGCAGAAGGACCTCTGTGAGTTCCAGGACAGCCTGGGCTACATAGTGAGTTCCGGGACAGCCAGCGTTATGTAGAGAGACCATGTCTTAAAATACATATATCAGAGATGGCTCAGCAGTTAAAATCATCTATTACTCTTACAGAAGTCCTGAGCTCAGTTCTCAGTACACAAATCAAGCAGCCTATAACTGCCTGGCCTCTATGAGCTCTGCACTTATGCACACACACACACTGACAACAGAGATCAAAGTGAAGGTGTCACAAGCAGAAGGAGACAGAGCAGGAGAGAGGTGGTGGGCAGAGCAGCAATGTCACCTGCTGTGACGGTGGATTAAAGGCCCTGGCACAAACTGGAGGCAGTGATGTAATACAAACAACAGAGGCAGTTCATAGAAGGAATTTTAAACTAACTCCCAGGGTTTGGAATGATTAGGAAAGACAGCATAAGTCATCTTAAACCCTCTCCTATAGGTGGTGTTTTTTTTTAATTATTTATTTTACATTCTGGCCAGAGTTTACCCTCCTTCCTCTCCTCCCAGTCCCTCCCCACATCCCCACTCTGTTCCCAGTCCCCAGTCCACTCCTCCTCTCTTTCTGTTCAAGGTATCTCCTATGGATATCAACAAAACATGGCCTATCAAGTTGCAGTAAGACTAAGCACCTCACTTCTTAGAGGGACAAGTGGTGTTCAGCCACCCAAGATTGAGCAATAACAGGTCTGTGATGCCCTTAGATGTCCGGGGCTACATGTGCGCTACACTGACTGGCTCAGCGTGTGCCTACTGTCTGCCGGCAGGTGCTAGTAACCCGTTGAACCCCATTTGTGATGGGGATGGGGCAATTCTTCCCCGTGAACGAGTTTAAAAAAGAAAAAACGACTAAACACCTCTCCATGTATTAAGGCCAGGCAAGGTGACCCAATATGGAGAGTAGGGTCTTTTAATTAGTAATTCAAACCATGAAGGTCGGTTAGATGGCTCAGCACACTGGGCCAATCCCAGAACCCATTTAAAGCTGGAAGAACCGAATCCTCAGTCTTGTTCTCTGACCTGACATGAACACTGTGGCCTGTGCACCCCGCCCCACACTGTTCTCCCAGGCAGATAGTAATAAAAATAAACAAACAATTGTATTAATGTATGAAACTGTGTGTTGATTGCCATGGAAGAGACTTCCAGAACCAAAACCAAGTGTGGGTATATGTGGAAGGTAGGACCACGTGAGGACAGGTGAGTGGGGTGGAGCTATGCTTTTCCCCGCTCTCTGTGTTATGTGAATTTTAACCAGTTACCTGCTATTTTAATAGCAAAACAGAAGGGGTTGGGTGCGGGGATAAGGTCAGTGTGCTGTGTCTACCCTTCAAGCGGTTCCCATAAACAGAATGTCAGAGCTCAGCTCCAGCCAGTGGCGGTACAGAGAGGAGCGGAAGGGGCCGTCAGTCATCCCACTCAGGTGCTCAGCCACCGTTCTGAGACCTGGGATGTCTGTGTGTCTCTTTAGCATCCCTGGCACTCTCCATAGACACTTGAAATGTCAGTTTTGACTGATGCCAACCTTGTCCTCCTTCAGGGGCACTCGGGCAGGTGGGAGGTGGTTTAACCGTGTGAGTGTGCTATGCTAAGCTGTGACATGTCCCTGCGGGTTCCTTCCACACATATGCCTTTAGAATACAGATATGGATGCACTCGTATTATCGCTCCATCCTGACGGCAACCACTTTCTCCAAAGAAACATAAAAAGACAACAAGTCTGGGGTGGGGGCACACTGGTTCCAAAAGGACAAGGTCCATGATGAGGAATGACCTTCTGAAAACAGTGAGAGACTGGAGACTCTTAGCAGATAGATCTGAGAGTAGTCAAGGGTCCTCCATGGAATGGAGGGGACCCCTCTCAACTCAGGTGGGATACAACAATCTGTCAGCATGTTTGGAGGAGCTAGGATTTCCTTCTGAGTTCAACTCACCCACATGCATGCTTGGAGGCCAAGTTCAGCCTTTTTTTTTTTTTAAATCAGAGTGTGACCTCAGCAAGGGTTGCCACTCTGACTAAAGTCTCCCAAGTTCTCTGTATTGCCATCTTTCACTTGTGCCTCCAAGGTGGTGCCATCATTATGTCCATTTTGCAGGAGAGGAAACTGAGGCCAAGAGAGATAGATGGTGGATATCTCCAAGGTTGCTGATCCAAGCTGTAAGCCCAGGCCTGCCGACTTCTGAACACAACCGTTAGCCATGCCCGTCATTGCCACCTAAGAACTGAGTCTTCCAGCAAGCCAAGAGCCACGCTCACTCCCTCCTTTCCTCTCTACAGGTCCGGACCCTGGTGGCTGACTTTTCCATTGTTTTCTCCATCTTGCTGTTTTGTGGAATCGATGCCTGTTTTGGCCTGCAAACTCCCAAGCTGCACGTGCCTAATGTCATCAAGGTTTGCTCCATGCCCTGGGCAGTCACTCTGACTGCCTCCTGCTTGCAAACTTCTCCTTTGTGCTCTTCAAACTTTCCTTTCTCAGCCTAGAAACCTTGTGTCTACCCCAGCCCTTTGTGTGTTCCTCCCAGAGGTGGTCACTCAAGAGGTGGGTGCAGACATGTACTGTAACGTGGGCTGTGGACCTTCAGCGTGGGGAAGGCTGGAATCTGCTCTTCAAGCCAGAGGAAGCCTCACGCTCTATGGGAGGCTTTCTGATCCCCCGACTGTGGCAGTCAACAAACTGGGCCACCTGAGATCTGTCCAAAGTGATCCCTTAGGATGGTCGTCCCCAAAGTGCGGCCCCTGTACTTGTGTCGTAGTGTTGCATCCTCATGGCCCTGTGCTCCTTCACAGGGCTCCCCTGGCCTCTCCATTGCCCACATCGACAGCTTCAAGATGGAGACAGAGACCAGTGTCCCAGGGGAGCAGCCTCAGTTCCTGGGGGTGGAGACAGAGATACCAGTCTCCCCGGGAGAGCAGCCCTAGTTTCTGGGGGTAGATAGGAAGGAACTTAAAAATGCAGATTCTCTGCTGGACATAGTGGTACACACCTTTAGTCCCAGCTCTTGGCCAAGGGAATCAGAAGCAGGTGGATCTCCAGGAGTTTGAGGCCAGCATGGTTTACATAGTGAGTTTCAGGACGGAAAAGGTTATATAGTGAGACCTTGTCTCATTAAAAAAAAAAAAAAAAGGAAAAGAAAAGAAAAAGAAAAAAATTAAAAATTCTTCCTTCTTTGTTTTTGTTTGTGGAGACAGGGTTTATCTGTGTAATAGTCCTGGTAGTCCTGGCTGTCCTGGCTGTCCTGGAACTCACTTTGTCGACCAGGCTGGCCTTGAATTCACAGAGATCAGCCTGCCTCTGCCTCCCGAGTGCTGGGATTAAAGGCGTGTGCCACCAACGCCCGGCCTGATGTTTGACTTTTTAAGACACCCCTCGGATGGAGCTCCTTAGGCAGATGGCTTTGCAGAGGCAGAGGCAGCACTAGGCTGTCGCATACTTTTTCTCTTGGGCCACCAACCAGCTTCCAAATCAAGACACAGAGATTTCTTATTTGAAGGCTCAACCTTATCTTAGCTCTTATTTCTTGATAGCTCTCACAACTTAAATTATCCTGTTTTTCTTCGTCTGTATTTTGCCTCGGGGCTTTTTACCTTTCTGTCTTTCTGTATGTCCTACTTTCACTGCTTCTTGTGTCTGTTTGTCCGTCTGGCGGCTGCCTGGTCTCTGGCCCTGAGAGTGTCTCCCTCCTCTTTCCCCCTCATTCTCCTCCTCCTCTTCTCTCTCCTCCTACTCATCCTTTCTGGCCGCCAGCCCCACCTATCCCTCTCCTGCCTAGCTGTTGGTCCTTCAGCTTATTAGACCAATTAGGTGCTTAAACAGGCTAGGGGAAACGAATGCAAGGCATCTTTACATAATTAAACAAGTGCAGCATATACAAATGTAACACACCTTTACCTCCTTAACAAGGGCAGCAGAAACAAGTGTAACAGACTTTCACATAGTTAAAGCAGTATTCCGCAGCATAAACAAATGTAGTATGTATTTGACTGGTTAAAATAATACTCCACAACACTAGGCCCATCAGATACTTTGTTGCTTTGGTCTGCCAGGCCTTATTCTTGCTATTTGTCTTTGTGTGACCAATGACTACATATGCCCTCCTGGCCGCCCTCTGATCCTCACCTGTTTTCCCAGGGTATTGCAGCCATTATATTCTGTTTAGTTCTGTATCCCCAGTGTCTGAGCTCCTTCCCATGCCTACCTGTCTCTGTGACTCTCTCTAAAGTGGTGGGTTCCTAGCATCTTTACAGGGGAAATAAATATCACAGTTGAAAAGTACCTCCAGGTGGGGAAAGAGAAGAATGGGAAGGGTGGGGATGCAGGCAAGTGTCTGGGACAAGGGAGAGAGGATCAGGCCTCTCCACTTCCTCCACTCAGCCCACACGGCCTGACCGAGGCTGGTTTGTTGCCCCCTTTGGGAAGAACCCTTGGTGGGTGTACCCCGCGAGCATCCTGCCCGCCCTGCTGGTGACCATCCTGATCTTCATGGACCAGCAGATCACCGCTGTCATTGTCAACCGGAAGGAGAACAAACTGAAGGTAAGGCTGACCAGGAGCGTAGCTGGGGGGGGGATGGAGGAGAGCATTCTTCCTTTCAAACTTTGAGCAAATGGATTAAGTCCCAAACATTTCTTTTTCTTTTTCTTTCTTTCTTTCTTGTTTTTTTTTTTTTGATTTTGTTTGTTTGTTTGTTTTTGTTTTTCGAGACAGGGTTTCTCTGCAGCTTTGGAGTCAGTCCTGGAACTAGCTCTTGTAGACCAGGCTGGTCTCAAACTCACAGAGATCCTCCTGCCTCTGCCTCCCGAATGCTGGGATTAAAGTCGTGGGCCACCACTGCCCTGCACGTCCCAAACACTTCTTAAGCCCTCAGTGTGAATGTCTCCGTGGGTCAGCCCCCTCAGAATACACTCTGGAAGGCAGGGGGAGCCCTTGAACATGAAATGGTTGCTTTGGGAAGTATCAGGTTCCCAGACTCTTCTCCTGTCCCACTGTCCTGCAGAAGGCCGCGGGCTACCATCTGGACCTGTTCTGGGTGGGCATCCTCATGGCCCTGTGCTCCTTCACGGGGCTTCCCTGGTATGTGGCTGCCACGGTCATCTCCATCGCCCACATCGACAGCCTCAAGATGGAGACAGAGACCAGTGCCCCGGGGGAACAGCCCCAGTTCCTGGGAGTCAGGTAGGACAGAACAAGGCACAAGTCACCTGACCAGGAGTGGACAGCTTAGGAGAAGAGAACGTGGTTTTCCTCTAGGTATTTGGGCAAGAAAGGCCTTCTCTATGGCCACCGAAACCACAGCCCTCGAGGAATATTCTTAAGGAAAGAGAAGAAAATTCAATTCTAAGTGATATTTTTTGTAGTTCCCAGTAGTAACACACCCACACACATATGCATGCACACCGTAACACTCTATAACAATGGCTTTCAAACCTTCCAAATGCTGTGACCCTTTAATTCCTCAAGTTGTGGTGACCCCCCAACCATAAAATTCTTTCATTGCTACTCCACCACTATAACTGTGCTGCTGTTAGGAATGGTGATGTAAATGTCTGGCTGCAACCCACAGGTTGAGAATCGCCGCTCTAGAGCCTCGCCCAGGGGCCACTGTGGGGCCTTTTCTTACCCTTCCTCCCTTCGCCATTCCTCAAGATCCTCTAGAGGCCTCCCCATGGGTTTACATCCTGCTTAGCCACCATACCGCTTGGAAACTTACCTGGATCCAGCCAGGATTCCAGCCTGTACCCCTAGCTTGTCACTTCTGTTCTTCTTGCTCTCCATTTCTGCCCCTGTCAGGCCCAAACTGGTTCATGCAGCAAAGCCCATCCGCTGCCACTCTGGGGCCCATGTCAGACCCTGGTGTTCTCCAAAATGGCTGCCCAGGGAACTTCCTGTGTCCTTAGGACACATGGACTACCTGGTTTGCCTTGAGGGAGACCCCTTTGCTTGGTTGAAGTGCTCAAGATTAGCCATGGTAGAGTCCTTTCCCATTCTGCTCCCTGGGCCTAAGCAAGCTGCCCAGAGCCTAAGCTCAAGTCCGGTTGTGCCAGGGCCTACTTGCACTTGCCCCTGCTGCCTCCTCTATGAGCTGTCAGACTCCTTCCCCTTCCTTCTTCAGCAGCTGCGATTCCCAGGGGTTGGAAATTAACACCAAAGCAGGGCGCTAAGCCCTTTACAACCTCCCCATAGCAGCACCTCCATCATTATCTCCACTGTGGTCAGCTCAGAGTGTTCCTGGCCTTGCCTAATGCCCACATATAAATAGCAGAGTCAAGAGTCAGCCTAAGTCCACATAGCTCAAACGCCCAACTGTTAGGTACTATACTGAATGACCTCCCTGATACTCCTCAAAATGTTCTGGCCTAGGTCGGGTGCTGCCTTCCTTTCCTAACAAAGTCTAGGCCTTGGGCTGCAAGGCAGAGCCCAATAAAGGAACCCCTCAAGTCCATAGTGTTGGACATAATAAGCTTGAAGTCCAGTAGAAGAGCTGAAGGGGCTGGGAATGGCCACTGAGTGTCTTCCAGGTCACCCCTGACTGTGCGCTCATCTCCGCCAGGGAGCAGAGAGTGACTGGCATCATGGTGTTCATCCTGACAGGCATATCCGTCTTCCTGGCTCCTATTCTAAAGGTGAGGCTCTGCCCCATCACCCATAAGCCCAAGGGCCACTGGCCTGCAAGCCATAAGAAAGGCAAGATGTGAACAGGCCACGTGGTGTTTCATCGTTCACTGTTTTCTGTGATGCTACGTGGTCTGTTATCATTATTGCTGTCATGTCTGCTCTGCCCCACTGTCACCTTTCTGGGGAGTATTCTTCCCCAGGGAGTTCTACAGTGTTTTGTTGCTACTTAGTCAAGGATCTCCAGAGCTGGGCCAGTCTATGTTGCCATAGTTTGGGCTTACTCTAGATCTTGTTGCTTTACCCATTTTCTGAATGCAAACTTCACAAAGGGGAACCTCTATCTTGTGTATCCTTGGGCACACAAGTGACTTTTCCTCAAATTTTTGAACCCTTCTTACCCACATCCCAACAGCTAGAGGACTGTATCAGGGGTGCATTCAAGGCTGTGTCCCTCAGGAGAGCTGCTTTCCAGTCAGGAATAAAGTAGTCCTGACAGACCTCACTACTCCTGCTCACTACCACATCCAATTGCCTATTAAAGGTCCTTTCCATCTGTCAATACCCACACAAGACTTTTCTTTTGTGTGTACATGCATTTCGTATGTGCATGTGTGCACCCGTGTGTGTAAATGAGTATGGAGACAATCCATGGAAGCCAGAGGTGTCAGATTCTCTTGGAGTTTGTGAGTCACCCAACATGGGGGCTGAGAACTGAACCCAGGTTCTCTGCAAAGAGCAGGATGTGTTCTTAACCACTAAGCTCTCTCTTTGGTTTCTCTACCTTATTGGTTGGAGCCAGGGTCTCTCACTGAACCTGGACCTCACAATTTGGCTAGGCTGGCCAGCAAGCTCAAGGGTTCCTCTCGTCTCTACCTCCGCAGCACTGGGATAACAACTGTTTGCCTCCTTGCTTGGCCTTTTAACTTGACACTGGGGTTTAAACTGAGGACCTTGTGTTTAAGGTGGGCAAGCGCTTTACTTAAGGAGCCATCTCTGCCACCCAAGACTTTTCTTTCTATTAAATTTAGTCCACTTTTGCTGTCTTTCCCTCCTTCCAACTTTTAGTCTCTTAAAACAGCTGGTTCTGAGGTGACCTTGCATGGACAGGTGCACCCAATTCACTCACTGTGACAAGTGTTTGTGACTTGAAAATAGATGCTGGGCACATCCGAGCAGTAGGTGTGCCACTGGGTCCTTCAAAGGAATGTCTCCATTGTGTATGCATAGGTCACACACAGGTGGGCAGCTACTGCTTGCTTATTTTACATTGGTTCTCTGCAGGCCCAAAAGATAGTTCATGAGTACCCTTGTACCTGCTTCTAAGGCTGCCCATCTGTGTTGGATACCCTGGACTGTATGGTGGAAGAAGAGAACCAACCCTTGAAGGCTGTCCACTGACCTTCATGCATGCTCAGTGACCTGCACACAGGAACACATACACACACACACAATCAATCAATCAGTGTGAAAAACAGAGGCTGAGAGATGACTCAGTGGTTAAGAGCACATGATTGCTCTTACAGAGAACCTAGGTTTTGTTCCCAGCACTCACACGGCAACTCACAAACATCTGTAACTATAGTTTCAGAGACTCTGGTACCCTCTTCTGACCTCAGCGAACACCAGGCATACATGTTGTGCCCATGTATACATGCGGGCAAAAAACACTAATAAATATAAAATAAAAATAAATCATTTTTAAAATGAGCATATTATGTTTTTAAAATGTGATTAAATGAATACAAGTAAAATAAAACACCTTTTAAGAGTCAGGCTTGTAACTTGGGAAGCAGAGTCACAAGTTCAAGGCCAGCGTGTGCTACAGAGTGAGTTCAGTGCTGGCCTAGGCACAAAATAAGCAGGGCAGTGAAGCCCGGGGAAGCAGAGCCGCGGTAGGATGTCTACCTAGCACATGCAAGACCCTAATGCGATCACAAGCAAATCAAGAAGAGTCGCTTTTATGGTCCCAGGGATGGATTGTAGGGTCTCATGAATGCCAGACAGTGCTCTGCCACTGAACTGTGTCCCCAGACCATAGAACCACCTTCAGTCTTTAAATGTTCACTTGTGTGTGTGTTTGTGCATGAGTGTGTAGTATGCAACATGTGGCTGTCAGAGCACAACTTATAGTTCTCTCTTGTCACCTCGTGTGTCTTGTGGATTGAACTTGGATTGTTGGGCTCAGCAACAAGATACTGTACTTACTGCGCATTTCCCTGGCCCCAAAGTGTATTTTAAATGTCCATGGAATATCCACTTTTCTGAAAAGGTCTCCAGAGAACCATCAGTGTCTGTCCTGACACTGTTTGACAAGTGGTTGTGTCAAAAAAACAAATAAAAAACAAGAAACAAACAAAAACTCCACTAGTCTAAAAAGAGTGTGAATTAGTGTCCAAAGATTTCTCTCAGCATTCAGTAGGCAGCAGCTCCTGTCTCCCAGGGACAGTCTCAGACTCCAGCCCAGCTGTGGGCATGCTCAGCGATCCAGTCAACCCATGCTAGCTTTTTCTACGTGTTTGAATTGACCACAAAAGAACTAGAAAATTCTACTATGGTCTCTATTCTTCTGTTCCATTTACAATGCGATGGATTCTTTTATGAGCATACTTACTTCATCCTGTGCATAATGGCCAGTCTTTTGTGCTCATAATTTTGACATCTGCTTTTGCACTAACATTGTCAGTGTTCTTAGTCTAGGGCATCAGGCCCACAGCAGTTTAAAGAAAAGAATTGAAATGAGGATCAGTGGCACAGTGCTTACCTAGCACGGGGGAGGAACTGGTAATGCACTGCCATGGGGGATCAGGACCATAGGATTTCTGGTTTGAGCATATCAAGCTGTGCACCTTCCTATAAATAAAGGCTTTGGTGGCTGGAGAGGTGACTCAGTAGTTAAGAGAGCTTGCTGCTCTTCCCAAGGTCTTGAGTTTAGATCCCAGCACCCACAGCAGGCAGCTCATAACCACCTGTAACTCCGATTCCAGGAACTCCAGCTCTGCTCTTCTGACCTCTGAGGGCACACACACGTGGCATACACTCACATAAAAAATAAGATAGTTGTTTTAAAGCTAGGATTTCAAGTATTAAGTTCTTTCCAGCCAGGACTCAACATCTGCATCTCTCACAAGAGCCACAGACTGGGGCCTGCGAGAATTCTGTCCCAGGAGGCAGAAGTGCAGACTAGGATGTTGCTGGCAGGGGCTCCGCAACTGTGAAGAGGCAACAAGGGATACAGTGCCTCGAAGCTGTGTCAGGAACTTCTTAGGGCTCTGGGTGCTGGGTTTTCAAAATTCTAGGGCTATAGCTCAGCTGGCAGAAGGCTTGCTGAGCATACACAAACCCTTGGGCTCCATTTTCATCCCATCCCAGCGCTGCAGACCAGGCAGTTTGAGATCTAACATGGCATGCCTCTAATCTCTTTGCTTTCTTGATTTTGAATAATTTTAAAGATTTATTTTTATTTATGTGTATGTGTGTATGTTTGTGTGAGTGTATGCCACATTGTTTGGATGCCATCTGACCTAGAGGGCATTGGATTTCCCTGGAGCTGGAATTATAGGCGGTTGTGAGCCACCAAATGTGAGAGCTGAGAGCAGAATTCGAGTCCTCTGGAAGAGCAGCACGCGCCCTAAGGCACTGAGCCACCTCTTTAGCACACGGCCCTCGTTCTTCTCTTTTTAAAGACGGTGTCTCACTATGTAACCCTAAGTGGCCTAGAACTTGAGATGTGGACCAGGCTGGTCTCAAACTCTCCCAGTCCTGCTGTCTCAGCCTTGTAAATGCTGGGATTACAAAGATGAGCGATGCCAGGCAGGTGGTGGTGCAGACCTTCAATCCCAGCATTCGGGAGGCAGAGGCAGAGGCAGGCAGATCTCCGAGTTCAAGGCCAGCCTGCTCTACAAAGCAAGTTCCAGCACAGGCAGAGCTATTACACAGAAAAACCCTGTCTTGGAAAAACAAAACAAACAGACAGACAAACTCAACAAAACAAACAAACAAACAAACAAAAAACCAAAAAGATGAGCCACAATGCTGGCTTATTATTTTTTATTTAAGATTTTCTTTCATTGCTTCCATACTTTTAATGCAGTTTGTACAGTGCTAACATATTGACTTTTTATGTTGTTTTATAAGTAGGACACTTTTCATGAGGTTAGCAGGAAGATGCAAAGGCCATCTGAATCCCTTTTTAACTTTTAGCTCAAATGCCTTGGGATTGAACTTTACAACATCTGGATCCAGATCTTTCTTAGTGGTTAAATATTGAACAGTCTAACTTAAAAGAGATCACTTGCTCAGATGTCTTGATATTCTTTTTCCTTTAAAGATTTATTTTACTTTTAAAAATTATGTGTATGTGTGTCTGTGTGTATGTATGTATGTGTGTATGTATGAATGCAGATGCCCGTGGAGGTCAGAAGAGAGCATGAGATCCCCTGGAGCTGGGGTTACAGGTGGTTGTGAGCCGTCTGATGTAGCTGCTGGTGCTCTTAGCTGCAAGTCATCCCTCCAGCCACCATCTCAACATTATCCCTTGGCAGCTATAAGTTAGGCAACCTTTATTGATATCAAACTTTGTGCCTTCCAAAGTGTTCTCCCAGGACTACCCAAAAGCAAGGCAGGCTCTTGTTCAGCTTACCAGGGTTTCCAGCCCCTTTGGTGGCTGTCAGCTGAAGCAGAAGTGGGAAGGATCTGGTAGGATTGCGTAGTGCTCAGTCTGTGTAGCATTCCCTCTTGTTGGAAGGAGTAACCCATGTCATATAGGTTTTGAGTGGCCGGGAGAGCAGCCAGTCCTGGAAAGCAGCTGCCTGCTGGCTTGTCTTCCCAAGCTGGAGGAGTGCTGTTCCACCCTCATGGTTCCCCTCACATCCTCTGGCTTTAGATCTGCTTCTCCAGAGTGCAGCTCTCCAGCACCCTCTGTGGTTGGCTAACACTGCTGTCCATCACCAACTAGCCCAGGACCCTCCCCAGCCCAAACCTTTGTTCTCATTCCAGTACATCCCTATGCCAGTGCTCTATGGAGTCTTCCTCTACATGGGTGTAGCCTCGCTGAACGGCATCCAGGTAAGGTCCTCCCCAGGCTAATGAGGCCTAGAGTCAGAAGTTCATGACTCTAAATGCTTGCTGTCCCAGTTCTGTGAGAGGATCATGGTACTGATGCCACTTCCATCCATCCATCGACTGTGCCAACAAAATGACTACACTAGGTACTTTACATGTACCATACAATCTATGTGCTTAGGCCCTTGGATCCCCATTTTACAGGTAGGGAAACTGAGGCAGGTCACGTTAACTCTGATAAACCTTTCCTCCCTGCTTTCCTAAAGTTACTCTATAAAATATTTTTGCCTTGTTCTGACTCACATGAGGCCAGGGTCCCCAGGCAGTTTGTGCCACAGTTAAGTTAATTGCTTTTTCCTTAAATATGGATTAATTTCATGTTCCTTTAGTCACTATCTCCAGACTATTTCCTTCATCCAGTGCTCAGAGACCCTTCCCTATGTTGTACATGCATAGATACCAATAGCTTCTCATGATTAGCAGTCCCCTCTCTGAGGCCCTACCATGCCATCACTTCCCCTAGTCCTGTAGTAGCCTTTGGCCCAGGAGTCTAACCCCTTGGTTGAGTCCTATGCCATATTCTTACCAGTTCTGGGAACGCTGTAAGCTTTTCCTCATGCCAGCCAAGCACCAGCCAGACCACGCCTTCCTGCGCCATGTGCCCCTTCGCCGGATCCACCTGTTTACCCTGGTGCAGATCCTCTGCCTGGCACTGCTCTGGATCCTCAAATCAACCATGGCTGCCATCATCTTCCCGGTCATGGTGAGGAGAGTGTGGGCTGCTCAGAGGACTGGGTGGGGCAAGGCCACCAGGAGGTTCAGGGCCAGTTAACAGAAAAAAAGTGCCACAGTAACAGGACTCTGCAGGGACAACCCCTATGCTGTCCCTGGGGCAAAAGTCACCCAACCTCCCCTGGTAGGCAAGGGAATAGGGGAGGGATTGGAGAAGCAAGACAAAACAGAAAGCCATGCTCCTATGTTGAGCTTCAAGCTGGTTGAAAATAAAGGTATAGTAATAGTAAATAAATAAAATAATAGTAAACTTTTCATCATGTAAAACAACTGCATTTGAAAAGATGAATGGATCGTGATGGACAGAGACCAGACTCCTAGATTCAAGAACTCGAGAGTGTATACTGGGCAGGATGGCACTGGCTATAATTCCAGTATTAGGGATGCTGTGATCTCTAGGCTAGTTGGCTAATTAGTCTTGGAGACATTGGAAGGGCTGCAAAGACACTGGCCACAAATGGTCCATAAATTCAGCCAACAGAGGAGAAACCTCAAGCTCACAGTTTTCTCTGAACTCCCATAAAATGTATCCTTTCTGCTCATCTTCCCGTCCCAGATCCTGGGCCTTATCATTGTTCGAAGGCTCCTGGACTTAATTTTCTCCCAGCATGACCTGGCCTGGATTGACAACATCCTCCCAGAGAAGGAGAAACAGGAAACAGACAAGAAGAAGAAGAAAAGGAAAGGGGTCCTTGAAAACACTGATGAGGAGGTGGGGATGGTGAGTGGCCTCGGCAGAAGGCAGAGACTGGGAGACTCTCCCCTTCTGCCAGGGGTGGCTCTTTGGGAGGCCTGCACAGTACCTGGCACAGGAGGGATATCATCTGTGTTGGTCTTGGGTGTCGAGAACCCATTTGTTCCTGGGAATATTCTCAGGGTGATGAGAGTTGGTGAGCATCCCTGCTAGGAACAGGTGATAGCCACACCCGCCCTCCCATTGCTGTTGGTTCTCAGGACTGTTTTCAACAGCAAGGCAAGTGCCTGGGGCAGAACAGGATCCAGTGTAGAAGGCAGTTGTCAGGAGATCTCCAGAGAAAGGAACAGGCCTTGGGGGGTGTCCAGTGGGAACTTACAACCAGCCTAGACTTCAGGTAGGTGGCCCTGGTAGCAAGCTTGGCTTGGGCCTGCCCACGGGGTATTAGGGATGAAAGAGGGAGAAGCACGTGTCTTCACTGAAGGCAGAATAACCACCTGGTTTCCTCACCTGCCCCTTTCCTTGTCCATGCTTTTGCGTCTCAGCCCTGAAAACACCAGGGACTCAAGAGCCAAGGAATTAGTCCACACTGTACAGAAAAATCTCAAAACATTAGCAGAAAGATTTTCTGATTCGGGCACTCATTATAAATGATGACAGCTGTTCCCCAAAGGGAACAAGACCTCCCAAGATGGATACAAAGCTGACTGTCTGAGAGAATTAAGAAAACCATTCCTGCTCTGATCATGCCCTTTCCTGATACGATGCCTAGTTCCCAGTCTCCCCCATTTGACTCAAACCCACAATCTTCATCTTCATTTACAAATGAAAATTGTTCACAGGCAAATCCTTGATGAGCAAGCCTAAGCCGTCCACTAACTGTGGTGGCTTTCTCATCCGTAATTGCTACCCTCTTTCAGGAGGAAGGAGCCCTCAAATTTATACCATGTGCCTTTTTTGATGAAAAGAACTTGCAAAGATAAATTTCTAAAAATAAAGAAGTTTCTAAAACAAAGGGGTTGGGAGACATAGCTCAGTTAGTAGGATACAGGCCTAGCATGCATGAATGAAGCCCTGGGCTCAGTTTCTAGTGCCTTGTAAACCAGGCATGGGCAGGCACAGATGTCATCCCAACACTTAGGAGGTGGAGACAGGAGGGCCAGAAATTCAGGGCATCCCCAGGCACATGGTGCGTTTATGGAGGAAAAAAGGATGCAGGAAGGAAGGGTAGAAGCCAGTCATCTTTTTTTTTTAAGATTTATCATTTTAAAATTATGTGTGGGTGTGTCGGTATGTCGGTGTGTGGCTATGTGCATGTGAGTGCCTGTGGGGGCCAGGAGAGAGTGTTAGGTCTCTGGAGCTGGAGTTACAGGTGACTGTGAGCTGCCCAGCGTGGGTGCTAGAAACCAAACTCCAGGGGCTGGAGAGATGGCTCAGAGGTTAAGAGCACTGCATGCTCTTCCAAAGGTCCTGAGTTCAATTCCCAGCAACCACATGGTGGCTCACAACCATCTGTAAAGGGGTCTGGTGCCCTCTTCTGGCCTGCTGGCATACACACAAACAGAATATTGTATACATAATAAATAAATATTAAAAAAAAAAAAGAAACCAAACTCCAGTCTCCCATAAGTGTGGCTGGAGATTTTAACTGCTGAACCATCTCTCCAGCCCTGCCCTCACCAAGGGTCTTTTACAGACAAATGCTTTTTCTTTCTTTGTTTTTTTGTTTTGTTTTGTTTTCATTTTTTCTTTTTCAGCAAACACCTGAGATACTCCCATGTGCCAGGAATTACTCCAGTTCTGAGAAAAAATACTTGTGCATTTTATGATAAATATACTCAGTGGAAGAACAAGATCTGAGTCACAGACATGTATTTTAAAAGGGCCTTTAAGGACCGGAGAGATGGCTCAGCGGTTAAGAGAACTGACTGCTGTTCTGGAGGTCCTGAGTTCAATTCCCAGCAACCACATGATGGCTCACACCCATCTATAATGAGATCTGGTGCCCAGAACACTATATACATAATAAATAAATTTTTAAAAAAACTAAAAAAAGGGGGGGCCTTTAAGACAGCACCACTGTAGTGTGAATCACTCTTAATCACTCACAGTGACTGCTTACACGGCAGATTAGACTGTTCAGAGTGACATCCTGGTCGAATTCCTTCCTGACTCCTGGGTCTCTAGAACAGTGGGTTACTGTGCCATGGTGCCTCTGTGGGCCGAGTGTTGGCCACAGCCCTCACTATTTGTACTGGGTGGGAGGAGAATAGAGGTTTGCACCGTGCATGTATGGATTCTGTCTCAGTGAGGAAGCCTGGATGGTTGTGTTGGTGTTTATCTGCTCTCCCACTGTTTTTCTCCAGCCCCAGTTCCTTCCTCCCTCACTCATAAAGATCCCCATGGAAAGTGTCCCATCCGACCCCCAAAACGGTATCCACTGCATTGCCAGTAAGTAAAACACCTGCCATCTCTCCCTTCCTACTCATTGTCAATCTTCCATCTACTGCCCAAGGGAACTTCCCCTTGTGCGCAGTGGTCTAACTGTTTTAGATGCCGAGGACTCCTGTACTAGGGAGAAATAGAGGTGACTGGTCTTGAGCACAGGAACTCCGCACATATGGAGAGCCCACCCCACCCCATAAAAGAGCACCCTGTAATTTTCACTTTAGACATGATCCTCTCCCTAACTTTCCTTTGGACCCCCTGCCTCTGCTGGTCTCCCCTTCATTGTTTTAGAACATGTCAGTCCAGGTGTGGCCCCTGAGCCCCCCACATTTTCCTGGAATTGTGAGAGCTCCCATCAGGGCTGAGTATTCCCGCTAGAGAACCATCTGGGTGACTCCAGCCCTGAGATTAGACTGCGATCTCAAGAAAGCCAGAACTACCTGCCACTGCTGACGTGGAGGTTGCTTAGGCTGGTCAGCTGTAGCTCTTGAAGACCCTTCTAGGTCCTTCACAGCCTAGTGACAGACAGTCCAACCCGTCCTTGGAGTCTCCTGACATGGGACTTGTCACTCCTCTCAAAGACAGGTCAGGTCTTGGTGACCAGCACATCCAGCCACACCCTCCGGGGTCAGCACAAGGTCACTTCACGTTCCTTCCTCTCCTGACCCATTTCTGTCATTCTCTCTAGTCCTTGCCCTCCCCATGCCTCAATCCTTCCTAACCAGCTAAGAGCCCCCATATGAGGGATTGAGCTGGATGCCACCCATCTCTGTGAGGCCCCCCCATACTCCTCATGTTCAGCATTGACTATAGGGTTGAGGAACAGAAACCAGAGCTGGTGAGGAGGTACTGGAGAGCTAGAATGTTCCTCTGTACCCTATTGGACCTTCTCACAGCTGGCGTTTCCATCTCCCTCCAGGAAAAAGATCTTCCAGTTGGAGTTACTCATTCTGACTCTTCCTTCAGTGGCTCGGAACTGGATCGAAGGTAAAGGCTATTGGGTACTTTTCTTTTTCATATGCATGGGTGTGGTGCTATTGACTGGGCTGTGAACAACTTCTCAGAGGGCACACTGGTAAATGACTCCCTCCCCCAGCAGCCATAAACTGCCAGTAGCTTCTTGGCTATGGGCAGGGCCTCATGTGAGGTAGAGTATCAGGTAAGAGATTAAACAATGGCTGAGGGCTTGAGGGACTAGGCCAGCTCTGCTGGCCCACCACTGGGCGACAGCAATCTGATTCTGGAGATCACGTAATAAATGTGTATTCTTGTTCACGTCAACATGGTTACAATGCATAAAGGAATTTGAATTTAGAAAAGGAACTTACTGCAAAATATTGCATTGAATATGGGAAGAAAACACAGAAAAAAGAAAACAACACAGACAACAGTGAAAGCATGGCTTAATTCTCTGTTTCTGAAAGCTTGGATGGATAAATACAAAAGATCAATACACAAGGTACTCTAAGGAGTAGATCAACAGTAGCATTAGTTACCGCAGGTAGGAAGAAGAAAGGAGAGATTAAGTAGAGATAGAAACATTCAGGAAAAGGACTAGGGAGTAGCTCAGTGGTTGTTCCTACCTACCATGTAGACAGCCCTGGTTCAAACCACAGGGCTTTATGAAACCAAGAATGGTGGCACATGCCCATAATCCTAGCACTGAGGAAACAGAGCCAGGAGGATGAAGAGTTCAAGGCCATCATGTGCTATGGAGCAAGTTAAGGCCAGCCTGGGTTACATGAAATCCTGTCTGAGGAAAAAAAAATACTTAATACTTCAGAGATGTATTCAAGGCCTAGAAGCCAAGAACCCTCACATCAATGGTGCTCTTGCTGAGGTACCATGCATGAAGAGAGTCTTGCATATAGCAGGTCCTGGGTAAGACTCAAGCTGCTTGGGTGTCACAGTGTCAGAGTGTGTGGGTGCCTGTAGAGGCCAGAGAGGACATCAGATCCCACAGAATACATCTTTAAGATTTTAAAAAGCTTACACTAAATCAGATCTCTACCCCATCTGCAGGTAAGAGCCTAGACCAAGACAGGGAATTTTTTAAAACCTGTTAAATTACTCAGAGCCACAGAATAAGTTCATAAATACTGAGAATTTGGTGAGCTAGAGATGGCACTTGCCATATGCACTGGTGTTCCCCAAATCTGTGAAAGCAGATGGAAGTAAATAAAGGAGGAGGTCTCTCCAGAGAGCAAAGAGCTCAGGACTTGGCTGGACATAAATGACGCCTCAAAGCTGGAGGCGTAGGGACTGAGGGCTGGGGGAGGGCCCAGGGGGAAGGGTGGGCTGGAGAGAAGGGGATTGAGAGATGGGGGAGGGGCTGGATGGATGGGGTCAGAGAGATGGATGGGCCAGAGAGATGGAGGGTTGGTGAGATGGCTCTCAGGTTAAGTTCACTGGCAGCTTTTCCAGAGGGCCAAGTTTTGTTTCTACCATCCACATAGAAGCTAGGAACCATTTGTCATTCTAGTTCTGGGGGATCTGAGCCCTTCTTCTGTACTCCTAGGCACTAGGATGTGGTGTAGAGACATACATGTAGGCAAACACATATATCTATTAAAAAATAAATTTTTACAAACCTGCCAGTCACGAGGTGCCATTCCTTTGTAGAGGGACTTGCAGACAAAGACACAGCATGTATGTGAGAACACGCGTGGGCACACAGAGAAGCTGGTGATCTCAGTAGCTTTATCCAGGACAGAAAGACCTGCCTAATGCACAGACTGGGCCAGAGAAGAGGAGGAAAAGTCAGTCCAGGTCATGGGAACAGGCCTAAGGCAATATTTGAAAGCACACACGCAGGGATTGATGGGCAACCAAACTGGAAAAGTGGCCAGTTCAAACCAAACGGGCTCTCTCTGCCATGCTAAGGAGTCTGGATGCTGTCCTTTGAACAATGAGAACAGAACAGTCGGATTTATGATTTAGAAAGTTGGCTTTGGCAGCCATTTGAATAGGTTAAAACAGGCTGGAACCAGTTGAGTGACGATGGCTAAGAACCCAGAAGTTAGGGGACACTTTGATCTAAGGATGCTGTAAATTCATGCTTCTGTGAGAGGAAGAGGCAGGAGAATCAGGAATTCAAGGTCATTCTTAGCTACAAGACAAGTTTGCAACTAGTGAGACTCTGTATCAAAAAATAAAACGAACAAAACAAAAGGCCAGCAAGATGGCCCAGTAGATAAAGGCACTTGCCACCAAACCTGGTGACCTGAGTTCAAAGAAATAAATGGTGGCCCACACCTTTAATTCCAGCAATTGGGAGACAGAGGCAGGTGGGTCCCTTTGAATTCAAGGTTAGCCTGGTCTACACAGTGTTACCTTTCTGGATAAATAAATAAATAAATAGAACACGTTCTGAGCCAGGTGGTAACACACACCTTTAATCGCAGCATTTGGGAGGCAGAGGCAGGAGGATCTCTGTGAGTTCAAAGAGTGAGTTCCAGGACAGCCAAAGCTACACAGAGAAATCCTGTCTTAAAAAACCAACTAGCCAACTAAACCATGATCTGAGTTTGATCCTGAAACCTACATGGTGGAAGGAGAAAATCAACCCTGCATTGTCCTCTGACACCCACTCTTGTACCCCCCATGCCCCTGCAAACACCCATAAGTAAGGAAATGTAATAATTTTTCTGGGACAGGGTCTCACTTAAGTAGCCAGATTGGTCTTGAACTCGGATCTACCTGTTTGTGCCTTCAGAGTGCTACCTGGCCTGTAATGTTTTTTCTGAAACAAAAAACAAAAACACTTGTGTGTGGTGTGTACAGACATACATGCAGAAAAAATATTTTTTTAAATTAGCAGTATTTTATTTTATTTAAAGATTTATTTATTAGCCAGGCAGTAGTAGTGCATGCCTTTAATCCCAGCACTCGGGAGGCATAGGTAGGCAGATCTCTGTGAGTTTGAGGCCAGCCTGGTCTACAAGAGTTAGTTTCAGGACAGGCTTCAAAGATACAGAGAAATCCTGTCTCAAAAAAAAAGAGGTTTATTTATTATGTATATGGCATTCTTCTTGCATGTGTCCCTACAGGCCAGAAGACGGCACCAGATCTTATTACAGATGGTTGTGAGCCACCATGTGGTTGCTGGGAATTGAACTCAGAACCTCTGGAAGAGCAGTCAGTGCTCTTAACCTACCTCTGAACCATCTCTCTAGCCCCCCAAAAAATATTTTTAAGTTGATAAGCAATGAACTTTTCCATCAGAGCCTGTTCTGTGGCTACTGCTGAACAAACCCAAGACTAGATACTCATTTTCTTCCCACTTTCTCTTACTCAGCATCACCTTGCACTTCAAAATCGCTTGTCCAGCTTCACCTGCCTTCAGTTACTCACAGAGTCCAGTCTTCATGGTGCCACAGGTGAAGATAGAGATGGAGCCTGACCTTAACTTCACAGACAATGAAGACTATGGGAGAAAGGTGGGCGGGGAGACCACCCTCTAGCCCAGCACTGCTCTTCCCTGCTGGGGACAGCGTGAAGGCTGGCCCGGGCTCCATCTAGAGTGTGGCAAGCCCTTCACTTGTTTCCTTACCCACTGGAGGCCTATGCGTGACATCCAACATAATCATGAAATTCTCCCCTTCCCTTTGTAGTTATTAAAATACCCAAAACAGGCCGGGCGGTGGTAGCGCACGCCTTTAATCCCAGCACTTGGGAGGCAGAGGCAGGCAGATTTTCTGTGAGTTCGAGGCCAGCCTGGTCTACAAGAGCTAGTTCCAGGACAGGCTCCAGAGCCACAGAGAAACCCTGTCTCGAAAAAAAATACCCAAAACAGAACCATATGGCTTAAAATGCCACCCAGCATAGATATGACCTTTCTTCTGAAATGAACAAGAATGTTCTTCAAAGTTACAAAAATAATAAATGGGCAGTGGTGGACTTGTATTTAAAGTATATATTGACTTAGTATCTTCTACTTAAAGTATTTACCAATTTAGTATCTTTTAGAGGTTAGATTGAAATCTAAATACCTTGAAGGTCTGAGTGTGCGCTGCAGGCTTGCACATTAGAAAGTGGCTGAGAGTTGTCTTTTCGCCTCGTTCTGCCTGAAGTCCTCTGTACAGTAGGCCTGACTCTAGCAGTGCGGCTGGGCCTTCCACACACTGAACGGCCATGGAAGAACTCATGTTTTGGTGGACTGCTTATGTTTGAGATAGGTGCTCACTAAGTACCTTAAGCTGTCCTGGAACTCCCTATGTAGACCAGGCTGGCCCCAGAACTCAGAGCTCCACCTGTCTCTGGGGTTGATTAAAGGCATGTGCCTCTCAACTGGCTTGGAGTGGATTGTTTTAGACAAAATAGTGCTCGTTAACTGAGTTCTCAAGCCGCATTAGGTCAACCAAATAACCCTTTACACTAGCCAGTGGCTTCATAACCTGGAGTCCACTTTTTGATGCATCTGAGTAGGTTCCCTCCTTCCCCTCCCACAACAATTTTGCAATAGCTAAGGCCCAAATTTCTCAGCAATATTGCCTGTTAGGCAGCTCATGTTTGTAATAGCTAGTACTTTATGCAAGTGGTCAGAAGAACCCCATCCCAAATGGGGTACGACAGCCCAGTTCTTCGGTAATCTAAACCCATTCCAAGATAAAACTGTCTTCCTCTGTGCCAGTCCTGAGAGAGCCAACAGCCAAGTTTCAAAGCTTCACTGGTCTGGAGCAGCCCTCCATCCAGATTCAACTGTAGTAGCATTGTTACAGATTCAGAGGGAAGTGTACTTCATTAATCAATCTTTTAAAAGGTTGATGTAAATTGATCCATGTAATTTTTACCTTAAATATCACTTGTATTTTGTATATACATAAGCATTTTAAACTCAGTAGCCTTTAACATGCCGGCGTATGACTTCTCCATTCACTTAGGAAATTTTTCCCATTTCTAATGTAAACGGTACTTCAATAAAATGTAATTGTGTCTGCTTATCTTACGCCATGTTTGATAACTAACTGAAGGACATCAACAGTCATGTACCATACCTGACTTATAAAAATAGCCCCTGCAAGGGAGCTGGGGAGGTGCTGCAGTGGTTAAAGACACTTGCGGTTTTTGCAGAGGACCTGGGTTTGCATCCCGGGATGGCTCACAACTATCTGAACTCCAGTTATAGATGCAAGGCCCTCTTCTGGCCTCCACAAGTACTGCATGGACATGGCACACATATACATACCTTCAGGCAAACACTCATATACATTAAAACAAATGCACAAGTGTAAGCCATAAAGCATAAAGCCACTGGCAGAACAAGGGAAAAATAGGTCAACACTGCATGGGCTGCCTAGAGCAGGATTGAGTCTTCCAGCCTAAATCCAAACACCCATGAGAACACACGGGGATGGACGTTCGTTCAGCTTGCACCTTCTAGTTTGTTAGACAATTGCACAGCAGGGATTAGTGTATCTATTACACACATGATACACATGTGTTGAGAATTTTGCAAGCAAACAACTCCTTTGTAGTCAGTGGTATATAAATGGAGGGAATGGTTTAGAAGATACCCAGAATCACTTACATGTATTTAAAGGGATACATAAGGGTTAGGCTGGTTCCTTCACAACGCCTTACAGACTGGGTATAATCTAGGAACAGCTAACCCAAAACACTGGGTAGGAAACAGTAACAGGTTAGGTCTGACTGAGACAGAAGACAGCATTTCAGAAACTCATTCCACACCATACAGATCTGTTTTATTTAAAAACAAGACAAAAGAACCCAACAACAGCAACAAAACCCTTTAATAAGAAACTCTGATCAAATCTTATATTAACTCAAGCTCCTTGGTACCTTTCAGGAAAGCCAACTGGGTATGTGAAAGACACAGGCAGCTGCCGTCATTTTTTTTGGTGGCAAGTAGTGGGTTTTACACAACCTGCCCTCATGATTATCACACCCAAATTTTGTTTTTCAAAAAATTGACCTCAAAGCTTAGGCCAAAGAAAATAGACACACTCTCTCCAACAGTCTGAAATTGAAAGTTTAAATGTGCCGCAGAAGCCGAACACGACAATCACACACATCATTTATGAAATGATCTTTCTCGATTCTAGAAAACTGAAATAGGGCAAGCTCACAGAAGGGTAACAGCAAGTGGGGAGATCCGAAACCACGCGACAGCTAGCAATGCTGGGCTTTCCTCTACCAGCCCAGTCAACTGAGCCCTCCTCAGAGAAACCTGGTGACAGTCTGGCATGCACAGAAAGCAAGGGGTCATCCTCCACTTGGTGCCGCTGTTTCTTCTTTCCCCCAAATCTCTCTAGTAAGTTTTCCTTTGGTTTGAAAGTTGAACTCAGAAGGCTTGGAACCTCAGATGAGCCATCAACTTGAATTGAAATAGCACTTGGGAAGTGAGAACCGAACAAGGCAGGTTTTCTGATGAAGTTCAGCATCCATTCTCAGTGTGAGGATGTCTCCCATGCATCACCAGGTCAAAGGCAGGACATGGATGGGCACCCTGGTGAGGTTCTGCAGAGCCATGCGCACACACTTCCACCCGTTTAAGCTTTCAATAAATACAAACATCATTTCAACAGAATAAATTAAAAATACTGCATTCCTCTTGGCCCACTCAGTTGGTGGCAACTCCACGCTGCTTGGACCTGAGCACCTCCAGCTCTTCAGGCCTGAGCACTTTCTTCGCAGCAATAATGGTATTCTTCATCAGCATGGCCACTGTCATGGGACCAACACCTCCAGGGACAGGAGTGATATAACCCGCCTTCTTCTTGACTCCTGCAGAGAAACAAGATAGGCAGGGTGCTTCAAATAGGTGTGCAAAGGTCACAAGCACTTTATCATGTTATGAAAAAAGTATTCAAAGAAAGAATAAGAAATGTAAGAGCCTTTGTTAGCTTCAAACTGAGTAAGAAAGACAGCATCTATGGCTGGAGCGATGGTTCAGAAGTTACAAGTATTGGCTGCAAAACAATCCTATGCAATAAAAGAACTTCTGGAGGCATCATAATCCCTGACTTCAAACTCTACTACAGAGCTACAGTACTGAAAACAGCCTGGTATCAGCATAAGAACAGACAGGAGGACCAGTGGAACCGAATAGAAGACCCGGGTATCAATTCACACATCTTTGAACACCTGAT
>JAQHUG010000262.1:381301-394678 GCA_028555095.1 Dicrostonyx torquatus | reverse complement strand
TATAGGACAGCTAGGGCTACACAGAGAAATCTGTCTCAAAAAACAAACAACAAAAATCTAAATAAACAAAAACTATGTGAAAAGAAAATGATCTGTCTTAAATGTCCATGAACAGTAATATTTATAGATTTATGTTTTCAAAACAATTACACCAAGTACCTTCAAAATCTACGTCTCCAACCAACTTGGGCTTTGCAGTGACAGGATCCTGAACTCTGTTTATGCCCACGTCGATGACTGCTGCCCCTTCCTTGATCATGTCGGCTGTGATCAGATTTGGAATGCCTGGCGACAGAGAAAGACAATCAGTCAGACGATGAACTTCACTTAAAATTTTTCATTAATTTTAGATTTATTGATTTTATGTATATAAATGCTTTTACTGAGGCCGGGCGGTGGTGGTGCACCTCTTAATCCCAGCACTCGGGAGGCAGAGGTAGGTGGAGCTCTGTGAGTTTGAGGTCAGCCTGGTCTACAAGAGCTAGTTCCAGGACAGCTAGAGCTGTTACACAGAGAAACCTTGTCTTGAAAAAAAAGTTTTGCCTGAATGTATGTATATATACCATGTGCCTGCAGTGCCTGCCCATGGAGGCCAGAAGAGGACATTATGGTCAGAGGGCATTATAGGCAGGTACCTGGAAGAACTTATTAGCATGTGTTGTTAACACCATTAACTAAGGATCACTTAAACTTCATGTGGAAGTACTGGGGGCTAGGGGTACCCTCCTCCAGTCTGCAACAGAGTGGCAGGTACAACTCCAGCCCCCTTTCATGACTGAGGAGAGCTGGGCAGGACAGCAGGCGGCAGGTGAATGTCCGTGCAAGTTGGCCATGTATACACTTCAGAGTTCTCACCGGCAGCAGAGATCACAATGTCCGCAAGGATCGTGTGCTTCTTCAGCTGCTCTTTGGGAGTGTATCGGTGAGATATCGTAACTGTGGCATCACCTGAGAAGCAAAGACAGAAGGCCTGAGTTCCAAATCCAGGCTGGGATGGAGGGGGTTTCAGCTCTTCACAGCACTGCAGAAGCTCAACACCTCCCAAAACATCATGGACTTGGCGCGATTTCTAGATGGCTAATTGTCATTTATCTTTTAAATTTTAAAACTTTGGCCAGAGAGACGGGTCAGTGGGTAAACAGCCTTGACAGGCTGAGTCCAACCCCCAGAACTCAAGCAGAACACACAACACACCACACGCACGCACGCACGCACACAAAAATGAAATAAAAATTTAAATAAAACTAATACTTGGTTTAGCATCTGGCACTGCTCTCAGCTCTAACCTTTGAAGACATACATAACCACATTTATTCCATTTCCCATTTCGTAGACTTTAAAGAGTTTTACGTTTTCTAAGCAAAACATTACCAGAATTACTCAAGGTATGTTTGCTCTTTAACAATGACAAAAGGGGCCGGGCATGGTGGCACACACCTTTATTCCCAGCACTTGGGAGGCAGAGGCAGGCAGCTCTCAATGAGTTTGAGGCCAGCCTGGTCTACAACGCAAGTTCCAGGACAATCAGAGCTGCTACAGAGAAAATCTGTCTTCAAAAACCAAAAGAAAAAAAAAAAAACCAAAAAACCTGGAAATACAGTTTTGCTTTGGTCACAAAGTTCACTGTTACAGTAGTTCTTGACTTAGCTTCTTTTTAGATGAACCAATGGACCATGATGTGACACGCTGCAGTCTGTGATTCGCTCTTCTGCAGGGGCCTACAGTCCTTTCCTCCCAGAGGACACAGAGCAGGGCATCAGTTCTGAGTAGGAAAGCTTCTAGTGCTGTCCAAGCCAGAGCTGACAACTCCTAACTGCCTATAGCCATGCTTCATTCAGAACTCAAATCAGTCTGAGGCTAGTTCCAGGATCCCTGGTGGCACCGAGTGCAGCCTTCCACACCACGGTTATTTTCGGAGTGTTGACAGTGGTCACATAACAGAAAAGGTAACCTCCTTACCTCCAGGCCGTTCATGGGCTCCATCTGTGTGCAGCAACATTGCAATCGGCATTCCAACGTTTTTTGACCTACCAGCTACAACCACGTTCTTCCCTAAGGTTGGAATGCCTGCAAAAATAAATACACAACATATGTACGTGGGGGGGGGGCATGTAGCTACATTAAATGACATGGCACAGATATCAACTTTGAATAAATACAACCAAAGCTACAACTGAAAATGTCTCATTGCCTACATCCCAGCTTTACCCAGAAGTTAAATTTCGTTGGAGCTATTTCTGTAACAAATGATTCATCCACACATAGAGATTTTCATTAAATGCAGTACCGGTCCGTAAGCCAGGTTGGGCTGTGGCTGTCTCATAGAGAAAGTACAGAGAACCCAGGTAAAGGCACACGGTAAACTGCAAGATGTCTTGGGATTCTTGCTGTCACCACTGTTAAACCTTACATTTCCTCCCACAAGGCTGTAGAATAGAGAGAGCCATCATAGGCAACAGCTAGGAGGTGAACCCTGCAGTTTGGGAATCTGGGCTGGGGGTTGGGGGTCTCACTCTGTGCTGCTCTGAGGCTTCCTGCCAGCTCTAAGTACAGGTCGACCATCCCTTACCGAAAGTATGTGGGGCTGGGAATGTTTCAATGTTGGAGTTATTCAGATGTGACAATATCTGCATAGCTCTTACGCAAGTAACAATGTGAAACTATTTTCCTAATATTAAAGCAGAAATGCAATTTAAACACACACCTACCAGTTCGCTTAATTATCTCCCACACGCCCCACGGGGTCGCTGGTAGCATGGAATACTGGTCCAGACACATTCGCCCCACGTTAATGACATGAAAGCCATCAACATCCTTGTCAGGAGAGACAGCGTTGCAGATCTTTCTCTCATCAATATGCGCTAAAAAAAGAAATCAGGGCTGTAGCCTCAAGTCCCTGGTGTGAGGTAAAGGCTGATCTGCTCCAGTGTATCAGGCGTCTTATGTGAACCCACTCCCTTCTGATCTGACATCATGACGCACAGAATGAGTGTACAATAAGCCAAGCCATGAGTCAAATACCACAGCCAATAGACTTTTCCCCACCGCTTCCTTCCACTGTCCTTTATATCAAGATCCCTATCAAATGACTCACACTAGATACCCAGAGCTTGGAGAGATGAGGCAGGACCGCTGCAAGGCTGAGGCTAGCCTGGGCTACACAGTGCAATGATGAACACTTTCTTAAGCACTTCAAACAGCAGCAGAGCACTCTACTGCCCAGAATTCACTAACCCTTTTTTTTGTTTGTTTGCTTTTTTTTATTTTTTAAAAATTTTATTTATTTATTTATCTTTTTATTTTTCGAGACAGGGTTTCTCTGTGGCTTTGGAGCCTGCACTGGAGCTAGCTCTTGTAGACCAGGCTGGTCTCGAACTCACAAAGATCCGCCTGGCTCTGCCTCCCGAGTGCTGGGATTAAAGGCGTGCGCCACCACTGCCTGGCTAACCCTTTTTTTTTTAAATTTTTTTTTGTATATGGGTGTTTTGCCTGCTCATGTGTATATATACTAGTTCTATGCCTGGTGCCCATGGAGGCCAGAAGAGAGCATCAAATCCCCTGTAATTGGAGTTATAGGCAGTTGTGAGCCACCAAGTGGGTGCTGGGAATTGAAGCTAGGTTCTCTAGAAGAACAGCCAGCGCTCTTAACCACTAAGCTATCTCTCAAACCCAAATCCCTTTTCTCTTTCAAAGACCAGAACTCACCTGGGAGTGGCAGCTGAACAAGAAGGCCGTCTACGTTTTCATCATTGTTCAATTTCCTGATTGAATTCAACAGCTCTTCCTCTGAAATGGAGGCTGGTTTCACAATTGTCTCACTGTTGATTCCTATTGTAAGAAAGGTCAAGGCTTAAAAGAACATTGAAGTACACAGCTCCAAACCCTAGGGGATGAATAAAAACTAAGTTCTTCTCTGGGGGGGAGGGGAGAAGAACACCAGAGTACTTAATGCGCGCGTGTGACGTGTGACCACCATGGGAACTAAAGTGGGAACTGCTCACCAGGACTCTCCTAGCTCAGGGCTCACTGCCTATTGTTCTGTACTTATTCAATAACCTCATTTGAGACAAGGAAGGAGCCTGAGGCTCAGATAAAATGCCAGCTACAGAGTGGGAGAAATGGCTTAGCGTGCTTGCTGAGGACCCATGTAAAAGACAGGTACGCCTGCACACATCTCTAAACCAGGTGCTTAGGCAATGAGACCCGAGGATTCTCCGAGCCTGTTGGCCAGACAGTCTCCAGGTTCAATGAGACTCTGATTCAAGATGTAAGGCACTAAGTAAACAAGTGTAACAAATGTTACCAATTTTTAAAAGAGTATCTCTGTCTTCAGTGTTAAGATTGAGCAGTAAGATGCTGAGGCCTCTGAGGTATGGTTAAACAGTTATAGCCTGAAGGAAATGACTGACTTCTAAGGAAGTGGTTTTTGAGTTCTTCACTGATTGGCTTTATAAGCATGGGGTTAAAGCGGCTCAGGTCTTGGGGGATGGGAGATTTGTGGCTCTGTCCTTTAGGCACTGCAGATCACCATATGACAGCAGGCTAGAGGCAGCTGGCTCAGATGTTCCTGTCTGCTCATGTGACAATCAGTGGTCTGAGCATCTGGAGCCTTCCCTTCTGATGTGGCTGTAAGGACCAACCCATGAGCCATCTCACTGACCCAACAGAGACTGTTACTGCTCAGGGGAAGAAAATGTAAAATGTGCTCAAGGTCACCAGCAAACTGGTAAGACTAAAGACAGAATTGAGATTACAGCCCAGAAGCCACAGCATAATAACCCATCCTTCACTGAAAGGGCCAGTTCTTTCCACAGAAGTTTTTGATTCAGCTTTATCATACTGGTCTTATGTGTTTTTAAATTGTCATTTAAAAAATGAATTTTTAAATTGTCATTGTGTGAGCTTTTTGTTTTGTATTTTAGATTTTGGAGACAGGGTCTCATGTAGTTCAGGATGACCTCAGACTTGCTACGTGGCCAAGGCTAGCCTTGAATTCCTGGTCCTCCTGACTCATACTCCCAAAGTGCTGGGATTATGGAGTGGCCCGTCACTCAGGGCTCTGCTCGGAAAGAGGAAGCATGTATGAGTGTGGCTTAACCTCAGACAGACTCCAAGGCAGCAGCACTAGGGCTCTGACGTGACACTTACCCACTTCAGCTGCTGCCCTGGTTTTGTTGAGGACATAAGAGTGACTGGCGGGATTGTCACCAACCAGAATGACACTGAGGTGTGGCCTCTTGTTGCCGGAGGCCACCCACTCTTCCACCTCCTGCCTCACTTCTTGCTTGATCTGCTGAGCCAGTTTCCTTCCAGAAATGACGACAGCTTCATTTCTGCAGAAGGTGACAAAGTTACAAAACTGTAGTTTGGGTCTTTGAAAAAACAAAAAGCAAAAGAAAACAAAAAGCAGAGGAATGCTCCAACTGGAAAAAGCCATTCAAAACTGAAAGGCTTAGGTGTAAATGGGAGAGCGGAAGGACGGATTTACGGGTTGCCACCTGCGGCCAGTTCAGGATGGTCAGCAGCTGAAACAATTATTGGAAGCTTTTAGAAGTCTAAATTACTGACAGCTGGCACTGGCCCAGGCAAGCTTCCAGACCAGGGTCTCTCAGTGCCACCTCCTCATCACTACCCAAAGTTTTATCACTTCAGTGGGGATTTCCTTGCCCCCACCCTTTACTGCTCTGAGGCAAACCAGTTTTCTTAAATATTGATATTCCATTTGAAATTTGCATTATGCTGGTGGGTGGTATTACTATCTGTTCATGTTTCCCAGGTAGTGGACTGATTTTTTTTCTTTTTCAAAAAGATTTGTTTTTATTTTGTATGTATCGGTATTTGCCTGCATGTATACATATGTACCACGTGTGTGTGGTGCCTGAGGAAGTCAGAAGAGGGGGTCGGACCCTCGGGAACTGGAGAACAACAGACAGTTGTGAGCTGCCATGTAGGCTTTGGGTCCTCTGCAAGAACAAGAACAAGTGCTCTTAACCACTGAGCAATTCTCCAGCCCCACTCAACTGGGTTTAGTTTTGACAGCACTGTCCCTCTTCAAGCACTGGTTCCAAGATGCCTTCTCCACCTACAAATGGCCAAGTCCCTTATATAAAACAGTGCAGTATTTGCATAATCTCAGTAACACATACCCCACCCCTTAAATTACCTATAGACTGCCTATAAACCTAACACAATGCAATGAACAGTTGTTATATATTGCAGATGAAATAACAAGAAATAAAGGTCCATGTATGTTTAGAATAAACACGACTCTGGGCAGGTCAAACCTCAGAATACCTGCCACTGCTAAGTCCCTTCCGGGACTGTTCTGCTAAGATGGGGTGATGGCTAGTGTCGTCAACCTGGAAGAATCTAGAATTTCCTAGCAGACAGGCCTTTGGACAAGATAGTGAGGCACCATCATCTTGACTGCTTTACACTATGGGTGGCACTATTCCCTGACTAGGATAGAAAAAAATGAGAAGCCAGGCAGTGATGGCACATGCCTTTAATCCCAGCACTTGGGGGGCAGAGGCAGGGGGATCTCTGAGTTGGAGGCCAGCCTGATCTACAAAGGACAGCCAGGGCTACACATGGAAACTTTATCTCCAAATAAATAAATAAACAACAAAACGAAAGCAAAGAAAATTTAAAAAAGGAAAAAAGGTCGAAAAGGAGCTGACTAGCAAGTATCATCCCTCTGTTTCCTAACTGTGGATGTGATGTCACGCGTTGCCTAAAGCTCCTGCTGCTTGGACCTCCCACCACGATGGACTATAACCTTGAACTGTTGCTTTTGTCGGGTAATATCACAGCAACAGTATGTAACAAGACTGGGGTAGAGTCCTCCTCCCAAGCTGGCGCTCTGCTCCACCCCATTGTCTATTCACAGCTGACACAGCTAGTCCAAGGCCAGCCTGAGTAAAGGAGACCCTGCAAAGGGTAGGAGGATGTATACATGCTAAAAAGGAATTATATACACACATACACACACATGTACACTGTACTCTGTGAGAAGGTTTAGCTTGTATTTCATAAGAAGTTTCTTTGGAAAGCAGTAAACAGAAAGGAAACAGTAGAGGCTCACTTGGACCGAAAATGATGGGCTGAAGTTAAGGATGCAGGGTTCTGGAGAGAGGCCAGTGTTTCAGGTCCTCATCTCTACTGCAGAGAGAGGCTCTGGATGTTATGCCAATTAATTAAAAAAAAAAAAAAAGACAAAGCAACACAAAGCCAGGCCACAATGTAAGGACGTTTTATAATCCAACTGCATCCTAAGCCTCCACCCCTTCCTGCAGCCCTGTAAAACATGAGCCATTTGACAAGACCCTCCATCTGTGCCATGAGCCAAATCAAGTCACTGCTGAAAGGGAGTTGACACTAAGCTTGGACCCAAAATTAAAAAAAAAAAAGATTAAATTCTAAATCTGTACACTTAATTTAGATATTAAATGCTTCCACAGATATGTTTAGAAATTTTCCTATTAAAATGGACAAAACAGACCAGAAAGAGGTCTAATAAAGGTCAAAACAAATACCCAGTCAGTAATATTTACTTTCCTCTTAAGCCAAGAGTTAGTAATTTTCCAGTCGATTAGTATCAGGGAAGCTTATAACTCCCAATCAACTTATTTTGGAAAAAGTTCTGCTACTTAACTAATGGGCTGGTAATGAGGATGAGGAGGGATTAATATTGATTGAACGCTAGGTATTTTGCCAACACCTTTACATATGTTATGTTAGTTGATTATCGTGACTGTTATGAAAAGCCTGTTTTATACAGAAGAGAAAATTAATGATAGATAGTAAGAAAGGAGATTCAAGTGTAAACATCTGCCACCAAGTTCATTTACTCCTCCGCCCACTGTCTCCTAGGCTACAGTACTTTCCTTTCAACCATGGAGTTTATGTTCCTGAAACCCTGGGACAGCAAGGAGGGCAGAGCAATTATCTAATGTGGAGGGCAGTTAGCACAGATTGCCTTCAGAGATAAGGAGCCCACACTTCTCAGAATAGCAGGCAAGAGTAAGCCTGTAGCTGGAGCAAACTGGTCTAGTTCTTTGAGTAATGAATTACAGGATCTTTTCAGTTAGCCAGCTCTCTGAATATGTGGTCCACAGCCACTCGCGACCTGAACTCCAGAAGAGGAAAGAAAGAACAGAGAAATGAAAGATGGAGTTCAAAGAGGCAGGTCAGGATCAGATCTTGGAAAACCCTTCCAAGTTCTCCAAAAACCCAGCATCGCATGCTCCAATACGCAGGGCCCCGGAAATGTCTACCCCTGGGTGGAAATCTCACCTGTTTTCCCTTGAACAGAAACAAAAGTCTCATTGTGGAAGGCGAGTTTTTATCGACTCTAAATTTCTAGTATCAAACTCTGTGATATGTTGGGGGGAAAACCAGCTGTTACAAGGGATTCAGGCAATATAAATGCTCCCAAGAAGCACTGCAAAGCACAGATGAGGAAGAATTCACAATCCCCATGGACTCTCCTACCTAAGCTCAGAAATGGGAGTTTTAGGTCCAGAAGGTTCGACAAGTCAATTATCCCCTGAAGGAATCCCCATAAGATTTTTTTTTTCTTTAATTGACGACTTACTTTTCCGGGGAGGAGGGAGGTGCTTCATTTTTTTCAATTTTTAAAAATTGCGATAAAATACACATACGAAGTTTACCACTGTGACTTTTTTTTAAATTGTTATTTTGAGACTGGGGAGGAAGGTGTCTCACACTGCAGCCCAGGCTGGTCTCCAACTCACTACATTGTACAAGCTGGCTTTTAACTCGCAGTAATTCTCCTACCTCAGAAGCAATCTCAACACGCCCGTCTCTGGCAATTTCCAAGCACACGGTTTATGTGGTAATAAACACTCTCAGAATGGTGTGACCACTACGGCAGTCCACGTGCTGAACGGAAGCTCCAACACCTTACCTCCCCCTAAAACAATACACCCCCACTTCCAGCAGCCCCTAGCAACTTCTGGGGCGTGTATCACCTCAGGTCGCCTGGGCTAGACCTAGCAGGCTAAAAAGAGGACTGCGGGGGACTACCGCAGGGTACGGGCATCTTGCGAACCACACCCACTCGGGAGGAGGGAAGTCGGTACCCCTGGAGCAAGCCGGCTGGCGGATTTCATCAGACTGCAGCAACCCCGGCGGCCGCTAGGGTCCGGGAAAGGCGGACTTCTTCGCATCCTTCCCTGAGGCGGCAGATCGGTGTCCCCTGGGCAAGCGTCCGCATCTCCACGTGTGCCCCGGTGCCACGTCGCCCCACCACACCCCTCCCGTCGGCGGCCGGTTGCGCACCGGAAAGATGCTCCGGGAGGGAGGACATCTATCCACGCCGCACTCCGCGATCCCGTGGACCCGCTCTCCAACACACTCACCGCACTGTCGCCAGGTGGAAGGGCTGCAGGCGGGGGTGGCAGACGTGCGCAGGGCGCAGTAACCGCACAGCCCACGCGGATAACAGAGAGGATGAAGCCATGACCCGCGCCGGTGCCCGCGCCGGAGAGAAGCGCGCGCGCGGGCCACGAAGCTATACCTCCGGCCCGCGGAAGCCCCGCCTACCAGCGCGTCCATTGGTGCCTGAGCCGGAGGCGGAGCCAATAGAAGCTCTTCATTCTACGTAAGCCGGACCTGGAGCACATTCTGATTGGCTGAAGGAGTCAAGCCCCTAAACAGAGGCAGCTGTGGTCCTCTCCCCCTCTCCAGTAAGGCCACTGGAATCTGGGGTTCTTTCATTCATTCATCCATTCTGAACCACCTACTGTGTGCTGAGGATCTGAAAGGCACTAAAGTAATATTTTTTTTAAAAAAAAAAAAAAGAAGAAATCACCATTTGGCAAAATCATACTGAAAATTGATCCGGAATGTCAAAACAACTGGGTGAAAACTGAATAAAGAGCAAGATACTTACATGTACCCTGTCACATAGGGGCTGGAGAGATGGCGCAGCGGTTAAGAGTGCTTGTAGCCCTTGCAAAGGATCCGAGTTCGATTCTAAGTATCCTAGTGGCTCAAAACCTCTTGTAACTTCAGCTCCAGAGGATCAGACACTTCTGGCCTCCAAGGGCATCCTCACACACACATATGACACACACACACACATATACACATAGAGGATCAGACATTTTCTGACCTCTGAGGGCTTCCCAAGTAACAAGTGTGAGGGCACACAAGTAACAAGTAATTAAAAGCAAATTTTTTTTTTAAAGTTTGCCAAGAAGTTTGAAGAGATGGCTCAGCAGTTAAGAGCACTTGACTGCTCTGGTACTGAGTTCAATTCCCAGCAACTTTATGATGGCTCACAACCATCTATAGTGGGATCAAATTCCTTCTTCTGGTGTGCATGAAGAAAGAGTTATCATAAACATAAAATATATGGATAAATAAATCTTAAAAAAAAAGATTGCTAGGGGCTGAAAAGATGGCTCAGAGACTAAAAGTACTGACTGTTCCAGAGTTCCATTCCCTGCACCTCTATGGTTACTTACACATCCACGTAGGCAAAACACATAAAATGTAAAAATGGGGGAGAAAAGGTTTTGGGTAGTAAAGAATACAAAGTAATCTTTAAAAAAAATACCCTAGTTTTTTTATATGTATGTGTGTTTTACCTGCATGCTTGTCTGTGCTAGAAGAATGCCTGGTGCCTATGGAGGCCGGAAGGGGGCGTTGGATCCCCTGGAACCAACGTTACAGACTTTTGTGAGTCCTGGTGCAGTTGTTGGAAATGCGACTCTGGTTCTCCGAGGAGCAGCAGGTGCAAGGGCTACAAGCACTCTTAATTTGATCCCACTATAGATGGTTGTGAGCCATCATAAAGTTGCTGGGAATTGAACTCAGTACCAGAGCAATGCTCTTCATTGCTGAACGATTTCTCCAGACCCATACTCTTTTATTTTTTTAAATGAAAAAAATTAACAGTGCCATTCATGGGACAAACAAACATTTTGTGACCCTTATATGAGGTATCGACAAAAACACAGCACTTAAACAAATGTGAGAATTTAATTTAGAGACATTCCCAAACCAGCAAGTCTCCATGGATGGTTAATCATCCATGGATTTAGAGTGACCCAGGAGACACACTTCTGGGTGTGTCTGAGGAGGAAAGGTCACCCATCCCATGGACTGGGGAGTGGAGAGCAATAAAATGGGGAAAGGAGAAAGCCTGTCTGTGTTCCCCAACTGTTTCCCAGTCCATTGAGATGTGAGCCAGCAGCCTCAGGCTCCCACTACCACAGCTGGGAGCTGCTCTGCCTCCCCCACAAGAATGGGCTGCATATCCCCAAAGCACATGCTACTGTGAATGCTTCTTCCCTAAGGTTCCTTCTTGTCAGGTAGTAGGTCACAGCAATGACAAAATTAACCAATAAACCACCTAAAAAGTGCTAGCTATTTCTCATTTCTATATGGAGAAGAAAGAATATGGGCTTGGAAGTAAACACTGTCCAGCAAAAGAAAAAAAAAAACATGTTCCTGAACCTTTGGAATAAAATAGATGATCTTAATCTACTTACAAGGAAATATCAGACAGGTCACTGTATGAGGTATGTCAACTATAGTCTTCAAAAGTGCCAAGATCATGCTAGAATGAGGAGATGTTCCAGATTAAAGGTCATGATCACAAAATACAACCTGTGACTCTGAAATAAATCCTGGACACAGACACAGACACAGACACACACACACATGTGCACATAATTTTAAAACTATTATAAATTTGCATGTTTTTTCAAGACAGAGTTTCACTGTGTAGCCCTGGCTGTCCTGGAACTCACTCTGTAGACCAGGCTGGCCTTGAACTCACAGAGATCTGTCTGCCTCTGACTCCCAAGTGCTGGGATTAAAAGCATTTGCCATCACTGCCTGTCAACAATTATAATTTTTAAAAGCACAAAGAAAGAGAGAAAGCCTATGTTAGCGCTTCTCACCTATAACCCCAACACTGAGGAGACTAAAGCAGGAGGATTACCACCAGTTCAAGGCCAGCCTGGGCTATGTTGTCAGTTTCACACCAACCTGATTTACAGAGTGAAATCTTATCTCATAACAAACAACAACAAAAATAAAAATAACCAAGCAACACATTGAATTGAAAGGGGATACCCCTTTATGACAATGTGCATTCATGAGGAAACAATTAAATAAAACAACAGCAAATATGAGGTAGCAGCAATTGGAAATCTACAAGTATTCTTTGCACTTTGCCTGTCACCTTTCTGTATGTCTGAAATTATCTTAAAAATTAAAAGAAAACAGCAATATTTTGTGCTCTCAAGACTTGGTGAGGGGCACATATACTATGAATAATATAAAATCCTAAAGAAAAGGGTGTGGCAGTGAGAACCCGCAAGACAATGCAGATGAAAAGTTGTATGGGCCCAAGTATGGCAGGTCATATGATTTTATACTGTGGTTCTCAGAACCCATCTCCAGCTAGCCTCCAGCAGGTGGCATCTTCTCATTATCTGCACTTGCGGGGCAGTGAAAAGGTAATGGAAACAGGCTGCCTGGCTCCAGAGAAGCTGAGCCAGGGTAACTTCTCTTGTCTAGTGGGACACATATGGCACAGAGGATGAGACCACATCTATGTGTATGCGGGCAGCACAAATTGGATCCAGGGAACTATTAAGGGGGTGGGGGAAGAGGGAGAAAACATACGAAGTTGGGCAGGAGATGTGATGGGGATGTGGTGGGCAAGTTGGAGGGAGAAAGTCAGGGTGATGAAGATGCATCGTATACAGATATGAAATTTTGATTGCCAGCACCCACTTAGTGGCTCATAACATCCCTAACTCCAGTTCTAGGGGTGCTGGTACCCTGTTCTGAATTCATGGGCACCAGTCACTCTTGTGATACACATATATACATGCACACAAAACACTCATACACATAAAATAAATACATCTAAAAATATTTAAGAAAAAGAGCTGGGTGGTCGTCACACATACCTTTAATCCCAGCACTCAGGAGACAGAGGCAGGCAAATCTCTGAGTTCAAGGCCAACCTGGTCTACAGAGTGAGTTCCAGGACAGCCATGACTACACAGAGAAACTCTGCCTCGAAGAACAAATCCAAAACAAACAAAAGTATTTAAGAAGAAATTTTTTTTTAAAAAATTAAAGACTAACCATTTCACCTTCTTGCAAAATTTTGAAAGTTCTTTTTCCAAAATATGAGTTCTTTAAAGTATATCTGAATGTTTTGTATATATACACTTTTTAATTTATTTTTGTGCACAAGTATGTGCATATATTCATGTGCATATGTATGTACACATGTATGTGCAGGCTAGAGGTTAACATGGGGAGTCTTCCTCATTTTATTTTTTTGTGTGTATGTGTGGGCTCTGACATCCGCCAGCCTGGCAC
>JAQHUG010000262.1:368933-379986 GCA_028555095.1 Dicrostonyx torquatus | reverse complement strand
TATGCTTAATAAAAAGTCTTGCTTCTGCTTCTCAAAGTATTGTATTGTATTTATTTTATTTATTTATTTGGTTTTTCGAGACAGGGTTTCTCTATGGCTTTGGAGTCTGTCCTGGAACTAGCTCTTGTAGATCAGGCTGGTCTCGAACTCACAGAGATCCGCCTGCCTCTGCCTCCCAAGTGCTGGGATTAAAGGCGTGCGCCACCACCGCCCGGCTTCAAAGTATTGTATTTAAATGTCATTTGTTTAACCAAAAAAATGCTTCTTAGCCAGTTTTTATTTTACCTATTATTTTTAATTATTTTCCCCTGCCCCCACTCTTTTCTTTCTTGGCATATCTATGCATATGCGTTTGTTTGTTGGCTGTTGCTCTGGCTGTTCCAGAACTAGCTCTGTAGACCAGGTTGGCCTTGAACTCACAGAGATCCACCTGCCTCTGCGATTGGTGTCTTCCTTCTTGATCCCTTTCCCCTTATTCACTGACTGAACCCAGAGTTTGCCAGTTTGACTAGTCCATTTAGCCAGCCAGCCCTGGGGAATTCTTGTCTCCACCTGCTGAGCACTGAAATTGCAGACAGAACATCACACCTGCCTGGCATTTACACAGGTGCCAGGGATCCCAGCTAAGGTCCTTACACTTGCAAAACAAGTGTTCTATCTGCTGAGCTAGGTCCCCAGCCCCTCTGTGCTGCCTGGTTTTGTCAACTTGACACAAGCTAGAGTTATCTGAAAGGAGGGAACCTCAACTGAGAAAATGTTTCCAGTTTCTGAATTAGTGTTTAACCCCTTGTGTGTGGTGCCAACCCTGAGATGGCGGTACTGGGTTCTATAAAAAAAGCAAACTAAGCATGCCATGAGAGACAAGCCATGAAGCAGCACCCTTCCATGACCTCTGCATCAGCTCCTGCATCCAGGTTCCTCTCCTGTTTGAGTTCCTTTCCTGAGACTTTCTTCAATGAACAGTAATATGGAAGTTTAAGTCAGATAACCCATTCCTTCCCCAAGTTGCTTTGGTCATGTGTTTCATTGCAGTAACTGTAACCCTAACTAGGCACTCTCTTCCCTTTTGATAAGTGAAATTATAAAATGACTCTGGAAGTTGCCTTAGATGAGATCATAACCTAATCAGCTAAAAACAGGGACACTAAGGTCACACAAGGGAGGGAGGGAGGGAAGGAGGGAAGGAAGAAAATAAAGAAAGGTGTTGATCAACAGAGAAAGATACCAATACCAACCTCTGTCTTCTGTGGGCACCTGCACACACACGTGCATACACTCACAGAAACATGTTTTTATAACACACACGCACACACACACAGTATCAGGCTTCAAAAAGCCTTTTAATGTTTGCATACCTTCCTATAAAGAAAGGCCTAACTTCAGGGTGGCTGACTCCATTTCCCTTTGCTTTCCCTCTGCCCGTGCAATCTCATAGGCTGGCTTCTTCATCCTTTCAGTTCTTCTTTCAGTAGCAAACCCCCATTCACGTCAAAGCCTTTGCACACTGGTTCAGCTCAGAGCAGTGCCTCTCACCCCACCCCCACACTGGACAATCTCTTCTTCTGGGGACTTAGCTTCATTGACACTTGAATTTTCCAGTTGTATTTGTTTTGGAGATAGGATTTCACTCTGTAGCTCTTGCTGACCTGGAACTCACTATGTCAACCAGGCTGGCCTCAAACGCAGAGATCTGCCTGCCTCTGCTTTCAGAGTACTGGGAAAAAAGGTGTGTCCCACCACACCTGGCCCACTCTGTATTTTTTTAAACTTATTTATTTGCATGTATTGGAGCTGGGGTTGGGTGTGTGTATCTGGAAGTCAGAGTATAGCTTGGGAGAGTCAGTTCTCTCCTTCTGCCTGGGTCCTGGGGATCAAACTCAGGTTGTTAAACTTGGTAGTAAATGTCAGAAGTCTGTATGTCATCCTTAGAAAAGGGCCGTGATAAATCTCTATAATGCTGCAATTTTAGTGTATATGCTGTCACAGTGAGTAATTAGTCTGTTTTTATCTCTCCTGTCAATCTTTCAACCATCTCCATCACTGTGCTTTTCCTCATGTACCATCTACTTGTGTGATCGTTGGACTACTCTACTTGATCAGGGCCAAGGGTGCAGCTCAATCAGAACAGTGCTTGCCTAGCAGGCATGAAGCCCTGGGCCCTGCTCCCAGCGATGCACGAACTGGTGTGTGCCTGTATTCCCAGCACTTGAGAGGTGGAGTCAGGAGGATCAGAAAGTCAGGGACATCCTTAGGTACGCCGTGGGTTTGTGCTACATTTTTTTTCTGTTTTTGAGATGGAATCTCATTATATAACCCTGGCTGGCCTTAAACTAACAGAGATCTACTTGCCTCTGCCTCCCAAGTGCTGAAATTAAAAGCATGGGCCACCATGCCCACGCTTTACATGGGATTGGGATCAGCCGGTGCTATATGAGGTCTGCCTGAAACACACACACACACACACACACACACACACACACCATACCTTGCCTAACTCAGCTAAGCTCTAGGAGGGCAGAGGCCATGTCTTTTCTCTACAGATGTATCTGATGAACACAGAAGTCTGACCAGGAACTTTAAGTCATTTTCACAATAGAAACCTCCATACTCCATGAGTGGGGTTTTGTTTCTAATAAATTGAGATTTCTCTTTCACAGTCTGCAACCTGAGATACGGGGCAGGGACAGCTTAGAAGCTTTAATGTCTTTGTTCCCTCACCTGAGTGGAGGCGCAATAAGTGAGCCGCAGATAGCTCCTACTGTCTGGGAGAGGCTCTGTGTGGGGGCAGGTAGTGTCAAGCTGGAGCTCTGCTAACGAGGATGTGGGGTGCTTACACAGAATGAAAAGCCAAGGTTGCAAATTTCCCCCAGGAAGCTCAAAAGGGGAACTGAATGGTGAACTGGGGTAGCAGAGGGGTTGGGGGTGGGGAGCAGTTCCGAAGAGACAGGACAGGACAGCCTTTTCAGCTGCTGCTCACCTTCTGTTTGCCACATCTGCTGTAACCAGATGCTGTGAGGCTCTCTCCCCATCCTGCTGAGCCAATGTGGTTAAAGCACCCAGTCTTTGGTCCCTGTCTGGTGGAGACCAAATTGCCCTGTAGCAATAGCAAGTAACTATTTCTCCTCTCCCCTCCCCTAACTCACTGGGAAACTTTATCTTTGATCCCTTAGTGGATTATACAGATATCCTCTTTAAATATTGACCATAGATTTCCCCTAATCCCTAAGGCTTTCTCCTTACAGCTACCATACTGAGAGGTTTCTCTAATAAATACCTTTCTCCCCCTCATAGATTTAATAATTTTACAATTTTAAGAACAATTTCATTAAAAGGTGGAAGAAATAAAACCTGGTGTTCCTTTATTCTGTCATTTTTCTTTTTAAAAGAGGATTTATTTTTATTTTATAAGCGGTTTGCCAGTGTACATGAGTGTGGTACACGTGCATGCCCTGGTGCCTGTGGAGGCCAGAAAAGGCTTCTAGATCCTTTGGAACTGGAGGTATGGGCGGTTGTGGACACTGGAAACTGAATTCAAGAACTATACAGGACCAACAAATACTCCTAATCATTAAGCCATCTCTCTGGTCTCTCAAATCATATATATACACACATATATAGTATATATACACACACACACATATATAGAATGTATATATACACATACATATATACATGTGTGTGTATTGAAACAGGAGTCTATGTAGTCCTGGCTATCCTGGGACTTGCTATGTAGACCAAACTGTTCAGGAACTCACAGAGCTCCACCTGCCTCTACTTCCCAGTGCTGGGATTAAAGGTGTGTGCTACCATGCCTTGATAAAGTTATAAACACAAGGACACAGACTCAAATATTAATAATATGTTATTTAAAGACTATAATTACAGCCAGGTGGTGGTGGCACATGCCTTTAATCTCAGCACTCAGGAGGCAGAGACAGTTGGAACTCTGAGTCGGAGGCCAGTCTGGTCTACAGATTGAGTCCCAGGATAGCCAGGGCTACAAAGAGAAACTCTTAAAAAAATTACACACACACACACACACACACACACAAACACACACACAAATAAATAAAACACAGAGAAACAGGCCTGATCTCCATAGTGAGTTCCAGAACAGCTGGACTATGTAGTGAAACCCTGTCTCAAAAACCAGAAAAAGAAAGAACCACAAATCTGTATCATTTTAAATCGTATACAAATTAAACTACAGAAGTTGTAGAAGTTAATAAAACAATAGTAAAGTGAAAAAGCTTGCTGAGCAAGCCTGATAACCTGGGTTGGGACAGCGACCCTTCCCCCCAGCAGGGTCAACCCCTCCGGTTGGTCCTTACACACACACACACACACACACACACACACACACACACACACACACACACACACAAACACAAATTTGTAAAGAAGGTTTTGAAAAGTTAATGAAAGGAGCCCAGCATGGCAGTTTAAGCCTGTAATCCCTGCACTTGGGAGGCAGAGGCAAGAGGATCAGGAATTCAAGGTCACCCTTGGCTACTTACTGAGTTTTAAACCAGATTGGGATAGATTATATCCTGTCTTAACAAAGGGACAAAAAAAATAGTTGATAAAATAAAACTGTCATTGTGACGTTTGAACGGTTTAAAACCACCAGCAATCAAGCAGAAAAGTACTGGATCTTTGCCACTGCGCATCCTGTATCACCATTTATCTCCACAATTTTCTTTGTCCTTCTTTTCTTCAACCATGGTGTCACCTGATGTCCACAAATTCTTCACCCACACAAAACATGCACGTGAACATTCATACCAGTATTATAGTGTGCGTGTAGAAACCACCCAAGTGTTCATCAACAGATGATGTGGCTGGAATAGTATTCCTTCAGAAAAAGGAATGAAGTCCTAGATAGCAAAACAGTCACTAAGTGGCGCTGGTAGAGGTCCCTCGGCCTCGGACGAACTGACAGTCGTGCGGAGCTGGCCGCCTCGCCTTCCAGGGCCCACGGAATCCTGATTGGCTGAGCTCAGTGAGAGGCGGGGCGAGCTCAGCTGGGCGGAGGAAGTCTAGTCTCGCGAGGTCTCGTTGGTTCCGCATTTCGGCTCTCCGAAGTGTGGGAGGCAGCTCTAGGAGACTCTGCGGTCCGTCCTGGTTCGCGGCGTCTGGACCCCAGTTCCAAGGCCGGGCCGCGAAGCTTAGGCGGCTCTACTTAGCCGCGGACCGTCCTCCGCTTCCCGGTGCCCGCGGCGGTGCCGAGTCTGACTGGGGCGGGGGCCGCGGCCCCTCGAGCTAGCGAGGATGAGCTTCCTCTTGTGAGTGGGCCGGGCCGGGGCGGGGCGGGTGTGGGTCGGCGGCGGGGCCCTGCTGAGGGCCCGGCCGAGGGTGCCCAGCGGAGGGCGGCGTCGGACCTGTGGCTGCACCCGGCCCGCCGCGTCGGAAAATGCACGGTGCCTCTGTGGTTAGATGAGGCTGAGAAGGAAAGTGCGGATCCTCATGGTTTACATTTGAGAAGCTGGGCTCTGGCGCCGTGTTTGATTTTTTTTTTTTTCCCTCTCCATCCCAGGCAAGCCTTGAACCTGGCCTCCTCCTGCCTCAGCCTTCCAAGTAGCTAGGAGTACAGCCTAGGCCACCAGGACACGCCTGCTTTAAATGTGGGTCTTCTTTCGAGAGAGGGGCTCACTATGTAGCCCAGGTTGGCCTGAAACTCATCGTGTCGTCCAGGCTGGCGCCTTGAATTCTGAGCTCCACCTGCTTCTGTCTCCTGGGTGTTGGGTGGGATTAAAGGTGGACGCTTTAATCTCAGCCCCAAATGTGAATCGGTTTTTATTTTTCTTTTTTTAAAGATTTTTATTTTTTGAGAACTTTCCCTCTGCTCCAGTTCCTCCGGTGTCCTCTCATCTCCCTTTCAAATTCATGTTCTCTTCTACTTTTTTTTTTAATATTTTTATGGTTTATTTAACTTTATTTTATGTGCATTGATGTGAAGGTGTCAGATCTCCTGCAACTGGATCTTCAGACAGTTGTGAGCTGCCATGTGGGTGCTGGGAATTGAACCCCGGTCCTCTGGAAGAGCAGTCAGTGCTCTTAACCACTGAACCATCTCTCCAGCCCCCTTCTACATTTTTTATATGTGTGTGTTTGTATATATACTCACATGTATACCTGTTGAATCCAGTTAGTGTTGCCTGTATGTACTTGAGTGTAGAGCTGGCCTCTTGATCATGGGCAGTTTGAGCTCTTCAACTAGATGAGGTAAATATAAGTCCTTTTTTTTTTTTTTTTTAGATTTATTTATTTAGTTATGTATACAACATTCTGCCTGCATGTATGCTTGCACGCCAGAAGAGGGCTCCAGATCTCATTACAGATGGTTGTGAGCTACCATGTGGTTGCTGGGAATTGAACTCAGGACCTCTGGAAGAGGTCTTAACCATTGAGCCATCTCTCCAGCCCCTATAAGTCTTTATTTATAACTTAAGCTGATTGGTGCCTTTGGGGGTTTTTGTTTGTTTCTTTTTGCATTCTTTGGTTATTCTGATCAACTGTGTGATTCTTTTTCCTGGGTATTAAGAGTGAATTGTTGGACTGGAGAGATGGCTCAGCATCTAAGAGCACTGACTGCACTTCCAGAGGATGCAGGTTCAATTCCCAGCACCCACATGGCAGCTCACAACTGTCTGTAAGCCCTAGTTCCAGGGGATCCGACACCGTCACATAGACATACATGCAGGCAATACACCTAGTACATAAGATAAATGAAAAGAAAGGAGTGAACTGTTCCACGTTAGCCTTTTGAGGCACTGCCAAGCCTTAAATTCCTGTACTACATTTTATGGCCTACCTCACTGTATGAGTTTTCAAAATTCTCTAATTCTCATCTGTCTGGCAATTGTCTTTTTGTGATACTTGAGTGAAGTGGAATCTCTTGATCTACATTCTCCCAATGACCAATAATGTTCAACATCACTGTGTGTGTTTCCAGGCTATTTATGGATGAATAAAGTCTTTTGGTATCCTTTTCCTATTTTAAAATCAGATTGTTTTTATATTGTTAACACCTGTCAACTGTACAAACTAATGGGTTTCTTTGTAACATTTCCATATGTGTATATATGGTACAGTGGTTGTAGCCATCTGCCTTTTTGGTTTAAGTTGTGTTAAGAATTCTTCATGTATTTTGGATATGAGTGTCTTATCACATCTGTGACTTAAAAATGTTTTTTCCCCCATCCTCTGGATTATTTAACTGTCTTTGTGCCTTCATTTGAAGCATAACTGTATTTTTTAAAGATCTAGTTCTTTGAGACAGGGTGTCACTATATAGCTCTGGCTGTCCTGGAACTCACTCTGTAGACCAGGCTGGACTCAAACTCAAAGAGATCTGTCTGTATACCATACTGCCCAGTTTAAGATTTATTTTTCCTTTTTGTATATGTTTTGCCTGTATGTATGTCTGTGTATCAAGTGCATCTAGTACTGGTGGATGCCAGAGGAGGTCATCAGATCCTCCTGTGGAATATAGTAGCTGCAAGTTCTACATCTGAACCACAGGAAGAGAGAGGCTGGGGCTGGCTTAGGCTTTTGAAACCCCAAAGCCTACCCCCAGTGACAGTGACTTCCTCCAACAAGGCCACACCTCCTAATCCTTTTCAATAGTGTCACTCCCTAAAGATTTAAGTATGAACCTATGGTGGCCATTCTTACTCAAACCATCACACTCTTGTCTCCTCCCCACTAAATTAGTAGTACTTCACATTGTTCAGATGCCATATTAACTTCCCACTTCGCATGTGTCGATGTTTTTAGTTGACTTTTTATTCATTTCTTCACGGCATTCTTCCCAAGAATTAGCCTGAAGCACTTAGCACTTCTTAGAGTGAGATTATAGATGTATAAGGATGCCTGATTTGTTGTGTGGGTGCTAGGATCCAAACTCTTGTCTTTATGATTGTGCAGCCAGTGCTCTTAACTACAGAGTCATCTATCCAGTCTGTGTTCTTGCTGTTGTAAGTGGGAAAAGTGTGTGTGTGTGTTCATGATGCCAATGCTGGAACCCAGGGCCGCCTGAATTTTGGGCATTTGACACTTCTGTATTCTTTCTTTTTATTTGGACAATGCTGTATTCTTTTACCATCATCGTCTTCTCTTCCAGCTTGGCCTTTTCCAGGGAGCAATTTTTATTGATCAACTTATTTATTCCAATATTCACTTATTTTTGTGTATGTGTATGTGCAAAAGCAGTACATGCTCTTAACTGCTTAGCCATTTTTCTAGCCCCCAATAGAGCCAGCCATTTATATGCCAGAAATGCCAGTCTGCTTCCGTTCCTAAAAATTCATATATTTTTACTTTTAATCCAACAGCAGCAGCCGCTCTTCGAAAACATTCAAACCAAAGAAGAATATTCCTGAAGGCTCCCATCAGTACGAACTCTTAAAACATGCAGAAGCCACTCTGGGAAGTGGCAATCTGAGGCAAGCTGTCATGTTGCCAGAGGGCGAGGACCTAAATGAATGGATTGCTGTTAACAGTAAGTTTGTAAGGACATTAAACTTGTTGATTTGTAGAGTTTGTTAAAACCATGTTTAATGAATTGTCTTTTATAGGTATAACTATTGTAATATAACAACTCTGTATAAAAACATGAATAGAAATACGTCTAGACTTTACTTGTGAAAGTCCTTGCTTGTGTGGTTGAGTGGAGAGACTTGAAGAGAAATGCTGAGTGCTTTAGGCTGCTTCCTGAGGAGAATACTGTGAAGAAATGAGTAAGGTCAACTAAAAATATGCATGCAAAGTGAGAGACTTATATGTTATTTGAACAATGTAAAGTACTACTTATTTAGGGAAACCCCTGCTTTTAATTTTATTCAAATGATCAAGTTGGGGCTGGAGAAATGTGTCAGCGGTTAAGAGTGAATGCTGTTGTTGCAGAGGACCCAGTTTGGTTCCCAGGACCCACACAGGCAGATCAGACCTGCCTGTAACCCCAGCTCCAGCGGATCCATCAGTCTGTCTGGCCTCTGCAGGCACTTGGACACACATGCAAATACCCATAAACAGATACAAATGCACATAATTTAAAATATTTTAAATTAAACCTCAAATTACATTATTTTGAAGGCATGTGTTGGCCTCTTGCAGTTTTAGATTTTTCTTTGAAGCTTAACTGCTCTAAATCATCTACTCAAGCCTTTTGTCTGTGGCCATCAAGATGGTTCATTTGGTAAAGATACTTGTTGCCAAGCCTGAGTTCTGTCTCTGTAATCCACACATTGGAAGATGAGAGAATTGATTTCTGGAGATTGTCCTCTGAGCTTCATATTTATGGACATATACGCATGTTCAAGTATGTGCACACAATAAATAAAATGTAAACTACTATTTAAAAAAAAAAAAACCGTGGTTCCCAGAGTCTCTTCATTCTCTTAAAAATCACTGGAGGACTGGAGAGGTGGCTCAGTGTTTAAGAGTTAATACTGCTTTTATAGAGGACCAGAATTTAGTTCCCAGCACCACATCAGGCATCTCTGTAACTTCAACTCCTAGAGGGGCCAACATTTCTGGCCTCCATTGGCACCTCAACTCTCTCCCCCCTAGTAAAAATAGGTCTTAAAAACCCATTACCGAGCATGTCAAACAACTTTTAATTATGTATAGTGTATCTAATGTTACTGTTTGGGAAATTTAAACTGAGAAAAATGAAAATACTTACTTTTAAATTCATATAAAAATAACCATACCCCATGTTAACAAATACTTTCATTTAAAAAAATAATTTTCTTTAATTATTTTTAAAAAAAACTAAGCTTCATTGAGAAATATGACATTGTTTATGTCTTTGGGAGTTTTCCTTATTGTTTGACTTAATAGTCAGCAAGAGGTTTGGAGAGATGGCTCAGTGGTTAGGAGCATTGCCTGCTCTTCCAAAGGTCCTGAGTTCAATTCCTAGCAACCACATTGTCTGGTGCCCTCTTCTGGCCTGCAGGCATACATGTAGACAGAATATTGTATATATAATACATTTAAAATAAATATTTAAAAAAAATAGTCAGCTAGGTCCTCATGTCTACTTCTTCATCCACTCTCTTATAACATGGTGGAGACCCTGCACCCTCCTGAGGATGAGAATGAGAGGAGCAAGTGGAACCTTTCTGGGCTTTTCATCCCCATGAAATGTTACCATCTGGCTTACTCTTCTTCAGTGAGAATATTGAGGTTAGGCCTAATGTTGCTGTCTTTAAAATATAATTAAGATGCCAGACATGCTGGCATATTCCTTTAATCCCAGTCCGTGGGGGGCAGAGGCAGGCAGATCTTTGGGCCTCTGAGGTTCAGGACAGCCAGGCCTACACAGAGAAACTTTGTCTTGAAGAAGACAATAATGATAAAAATACAAATAAAATGTAACAAAGAGGGATGTTTATAAGTTAGGGAGTTTTTATCAAGTTTTTATGAAGCAGAATTTTTTTCTTAATCCATTTTTGTAGAAACGTTGAAAGCCCTAATCATTGTTTTTTTCAAGTATTCCTTTAGACAGGATCATGGCATTTTGAAAAACTTTCTGAGTCTTAAGAATTCTCTTTACACCTAATCAAGCTTGCCACTCATTTCTTCCTCCTCGTTCTCTAGATCTAGTGGAAGTTCCTTTGGAATGTCCTCCGTGACTGCCTCAGTTCTTCCAGATGTTACCTTTTCTCTGAACTTCCAGCACTGTTGGCATGTGGGTCTCACCTTCCTTTAAACTCTTCTGTTAGTACAGACCCAGACTAGGTCCTTGATTCCAGACCCTTTTTGAGTGGCCAAATGCTGGTGCTGAAGACTAGCCTGGGCAATATAGACCCCATTTCCAAAAAGAAAATATTGTCCATATTCCTTTAGTTGAGAGGTGTGTTTGGTTTGTCATGGTTTACATAGATACTTAACACAGTTACGGCATTGTCTTTGCAGCTGTGGATTTCTTCAATCAGATCAACATGTTGTATGGAACCATTACAGAATTCTGCACTGAGCAAAGCTGCCCAGTCATGTCCGCAGGTCCCAGGTATGCATCTAGCCTGGTACAGAGGCTTTTGAATTA
>JAQHUG010000262.1:347072-367988 GCA_028555095.1 Dicrostonyx torquatus | reverse complement strand
AACTCACAGAGATCTGCCTGCCTCTGCCTCCCGAGTGCTGGGATTAAAGGCGTGCGCCACCACTGCCCGGCCTTCCTATAACTTCTTAAAGTCTCATAGAATTTCTGTGGACAGAATGTTAACCTGCTTTGATTACAGGTTGTACATGTTAAGATTTAACAACTGTCAGTAACTCATTGTTGTTCTCTGCAGGTATGAATACCATTGGGCAGATGGCACTAATATTAAAAAGCCAATCAAATGTTCTGCACCAAAATACATTGACTATTTGATGACTTGGGTTCAGGATCAGCTTGATGATGAAACCCTTTTCCCTTCGAAGATTGGTAAGTTATTGCTGTAGAACTGTCTTTCTTTCTGAATAATGGCTGTAATCTTCAAATGCTCTGACTTTAAATCAGTTTAACAGAGAAAGCCACACTCTCCCAAAACCTTGTACTTTTGTATATTCCCCCACCATGCTTACTTGTGTTTCTTCATACCAGTTAATACTTATTTTTTAATCTCTTCCAATTTGATTAAATTGGATATATTTTAATTATTTTGTGTGTGTGGTGTGTGAGTGCCATGGTGTATATGACAACTTCTTGGATTTGATCTTTCCACCATTACATGTTTTTTTTTTTTTTTTTTTTAGTTTGTTTTAAAACAGGATCTTATCATTTAGTCTTGGCTGTCCTGGCACTCGCTCTATAGAGCAAACTGGCCTCAAACTCACCTGCCTGCCTCTGCCTTCTGAGTGCTGAGATTAAAGGTATGCACCACTGTGTTCAGCCTTTGTGGATCCTGAGAATCCAACTCAGGTTGTTAGGCTTTCATGGCAAATACCTTACCCACTGAGCCATCTCACTGGCCCTAAACTTTTGTTTTAATGCCCATTTAAAAATACTGATGGTGGGGCCAACAAGATGGCTCTTACTTCCAAGCCTGGTGACCTGAGCTTGAGCCCTGAGACCCACATGGTGGAAAGAAGTTGTCCTCTGACTCCAACATGTGCCTTACATGATGTGCTCATGCAACACAATTATTAATGAGATGAAATACTTGTTTTTTTTGTTCTGTTTATGTCCTTTGTCTGTTATAGATGGTTGGTCTGATGTAAGCTGTATGTTCCCCAGAGCACCTTTGGTCTTATTTTAGAGTGTTTTGCAGTATACACTTCACTTTTTTTCTCATTTTCTTTAAAATGTGTGAGGTTTTTTTGTTGCTTTTTGTGGTGCTAGGATTAAAGCCCGGGTCTAATGTGTGCGCGAGGCACATATTTGGTTCCTGAGCTCTGCTCACAACTCCAAATTGTATTTTAACAGTGAGAAAGGTTTACTTTATTTCTAGGTAATGGTATTGCTTATGTTTTATCTTATTTATTAATTAAGTCTTTGGGCTGTTAGGGTTTTAATTCTGAATGCTGCTTAAATTTTTTTCCAGACAGAAGTTAGCCAGTTTGTTCCGCTTTGATATGAGTGTCTTTCCTTCCTCAGTTAAATCACGTATAGAGTAAGTTGCCATGTTTTGGGACCTTGCAAACCTTGTGGAGATTGTATAGTTTCAGATTACCTTACAGGGCTAACTTCCTGTATTCTTCATATTTGTTCTGTTTGTTCATCATAAAAATACAGAAACATTTTCTCAAAGTAAAAATAAATGTTCTCTGGGCATGGTGTACACCTTTAATCCCAGCACTTACATGGTGTCTGGGGATGGAATTTGGGTCTCTAGGCTTGTGCGGCAAGTGCCTTTACCTGCTAAGCCATCTCACCAGTCGGTTTTCATCAGATACTTTCTCATTGTCTATTTTTGATGACTGTAAATTATTGCTTTTTTTGGTGCTGAGGTCAGACCCAGGGTCCCCTCCCATGGTTGAGTACATGCTCTACCACTAAGTTACATCCCCAACCTCTCCCTTTCTTTTTATACTGTTCTGCTAGTAGAGCATTTCTTACTTGCTACTATTTTGATTTTGTTATTGTACTGAAGAGTGAAGTTAGCTTGTTTGCAGTTTCTGGGCTCTGAGCAGCTTCTTACCAGATTTTTTTTTTTTCTTTTTGAGACAGGGTTTCCTCATGTATCTTTGGAGCCTGTAGACGCTATAGACCAGGTTGGCCTCAGACTCACAGAGATCCACCTGCCTCTGCCTCCAGAGTCCTGGTATTAAAAGCATGCGCCACTACTTCCCTGCTACCAGATTCTTGTGTTCTTCTTCATAGTCTAAGTAGAGGCACTTTTGGGAGAAACATTTAAATCAATTTTAAAAAAACCAAACCAACATTTATTTATCTATTATTTGTTTATCCTCTATGCCCCAGTGTGTCTGAGTCTGGGTGTGAGCTTGTGTGAGGTCAGAGAACAGCTTGGGGAGGTCAGTTCTCACCTTCCACCCCGTGAGTCCCGGAGATTGAACTCATGTCACCAGGCTTGACGGCAGGTACCTTTACTGATCAACCAATCTGTTGACTGATCAAAAATTGAGGAAAATGGTGGAGCATACCCGCAATCCCAACACTCCAGAGGCTGAGATAGGAGGATTGCTGGGAGTTCAATGCCAGCCTTGAACAGAGTGAGACTTTGTTTCAAAGAAATAAAAAGACTGTTGGACTTGGCTTGCTATTAGCAGTCTTCTAAACCTTGTATTTCTTTCGTCACAGATACTTTATTATATATTGGCTCCACTTGATTGTATTGTATTAAATTCAATTTAGAAAGTACTTAGATTAAAACAGCTTACATGTTTACTCAGTTAAGCTTCGTTTGATGTAATTTTTTGAGGCAAGATCTCATTTAGCTTGGTTTGACCTTGAATTCACTGTGTAGCTGAGAGTGACCTTGTATGTTGGGTCCTTCCATCTTTATCTCACTGAGGTTATAAAATCTCACCACCATGCCCCCAAAATCCTCCTTTTTTTCAGCTTCTTTCTGCTATAATAATTCTAGACTTCTCCCCCTGCCTCCTCTCCATTAGACTAATCTCAGTGTTGTAATTTTTGCTAGTTGTTTCAGCTTATTGTTTAGAATTGTTCTTTTTCCTTTTTTTTTGTTTTGATTTTTTGAGACAGGGTTTCGCTGTAGTTTTTTGGTGCCTATCCTGGAACTAGCTCTTGTAGACCAGGCTGTCCTCAAACTCACAGAGATCTGCCTGCCTCTGTCTCCCGAGTGCTGTGATTAAAGGCGTGTGCCACCACCACCTGGGCCTTTTTTCCTTTTTTAGCAGCATATCTAAGTCATTAGCAAGATAGAAATTTTAAGAAAAAAGATACCTGATTTTAAAACCTGCCCTTTTGGAATTTCATATTAGGATTCTATCCAGAGAAACAGCTCATAAGCTCCAGTGTAATGTTTGCACTATGTTTAGCTAAGACTAGGGGTTGGGAATACAATAAAAATAAGCAAAAATTTATTAAATATCAAGTTTTCAAGGACTGGCTAAAGGAGAAAGTAAGATGCATGGGAGGGATGCTGTCAATAGCCTCCATTTTCTGAGAGGCTGAAAGGTGTTTAGAATGTTTCTGAGGAACTGGTTTTTGAAGGTGATTTGTGGAGTCCATGGCCTCTCACAGATCATCTAGCTCTGCCTTGAGTTAGAGACGAGTAGTATGTGATCAGCAGGCACACACCTCAGTGCATGCTAGTGTTGGTTATGTAACCAGTGCCTTTTCTAAAAAACTTTGGTCTGTCATCCAAGCTTGCCAGGAGTGTAGCCAGTTGCTCCTTGGCCGCTGCTTCAATAAGTCCCCGTCCCTCCCCACACCACCTTTCTCTCAAGAGGTGTTTCTTTTTTGTGAGAAGGGATGAGGTCCCGGTCTTTTGTTTCAGGAAGGATTACCACTTTTTGGGCTCTGGGAAAATGAAGACCTACTTTTACTTTCCAAAATACTGTAGAGGATGAGATGCTCTCTACTGACTTGAGGGCTATCTGTCTTTTATTTTGTTTAGGGAATTTTTCATTCCTAATTTTTTTTTCCTGTTACAGATGACAAAAGTGATGTTTATAATCAAAGTGCTAACTCTTGTTGCATTTCATCTTAAGGGAGAAACTGGTATTAAATAGCTAACATGTTAATTTGAACTGTGATCAGCAATCTGAATAGAACCTGTGTTCTATTGTAGACAATCAGTGTGGAGTAGGAAGAATACTCAGCTTGGGGTTTGCTTTGCTTGTAGTACTCTGAAGTAGATTGCCAGTGCTTGAGGTTATATGTTGCAGTGCTTGTGCAGTGTCAAGACTCACGGCTATCCCACTTGATGAAAGACTGACAGGTATACATTCAATTGCAGGTGTCCCATTTCCCAAAAACTTTATGTCTGTGGCAAAGACGATTCTGAAGCGACTCTTCAGGGTGTATGCCCATATTTACCACCAGCACTTTGACTCCGTGATGCAGCTGCAAGAGGAGGCCCACCTCAACACCTCCTTTAAGCACTTTATTTTCTTTGTTCAGGTAGGTGAGCCATATTGATCTCGGGGCCTTGGACTTGGATAGCTTAGTAAGAACACTGTGTCTTACTCATAGATGTAGACCATCTAAGTGCAAGCTTGGTTCTGTTCCCAGTTTTGTTTTCTTCTCTACACTGTTACATTCATTCATGAAGTATAGAAGGGCTGTGTCTCTGGGCTGGAGAGATGACTCAGCAGTTAAGAACACATACAGTTATTGTATAGGACCTGAGCTCAGTTCACAGAACCCATTTCAGGAGGCTCACAGCTACCTGTATGGGATCCAGTATCCTCTTCTAGCTTCTACAGGCACGTGCACACATGTGGTACAATAAACTCTCAGTGGCTCAGAGATAGACCTAAAATAAGTAACTAAAGCTTTAAGAAAGAAACGAAGAAAGGCAGCATCCTACTTGGGTCCAGCTGCCTTGGGATTCCCTTGGTCTTTCAGGTTTGTGGCCTCTTGCCTATGAGCAATAATTCAGAATTAGAAATTTAAAAGGTCAAAATAGTTCACATTATTTGAAAAAGGTACTAAAGAATTTTCAAAGCATGATGTCATATCTCTGTAATCCCAGCCAGATTTCTTTTCAAAAAACCAGAAAAGAGGACTGGAGAAACAAATGGGTCAGCAGTAAAGAACACTTCTTACCTATTGCAGAGGACCTGAGTTCATTTTCTAGCCCCTGCTGGAAAAAACCACTTGTAACTACCGCTTCAGGGGTTGATACCCACTTCTAGTATCTTCAGACCCGCCCCCCAATATATGGCAAACTTAAATAAAAGTAAAAACTCTTTAAAAAGCAGAAAATGAAAAAAGGACTCCTTTTTAGAGCTAGGCAATTCTGTATATAAAATACCATTTTACAGCCAGGCAGTGGTGGCACATGCATTTAATCCCAGCACTCGGGAGGCAGAGGCAGGCGGATCTCTGTGAGTTCGAGGCCAGCCTGGTCTACAAGAGCTAGTTCCAGGACAGCAAAGCTACAGAGAAACCCTGTCTCGAAAAACCAAATTTTTTTTTACATTTTTTTTTCTCTTTTCCAGGAGTTTAATCTGATTGATAGGCGTGAATTGGCACCACTTCAGGAATTAATTGAGAAGCTTGGATCTAAAGACAGATAAATATTTCTTCTAGAACACAGTTACCCTCTTGCTCTATCTACTGTTAGCACTCTCTCATTGCTGTCTGGTATGGACTAGTGATACTGACTATAAGAAAACAGGATCAAAAGACCCATTGCAGAGAAAGTTGTCCCAAAGGTAGGTTGGCCGGATAGCTTCAGTACAGGATCTATGGCACAGCCAAATTGGAGCTGCTGTGTGGCTACCCTGTCCTGTTAGTGTCCTCTGTTGTAACCTTACGACTAACCTGTAGTTTGTTGATCTTTTGTTCATGAAAGTGATTGAGTTTTTCCGTGTGACTGCATAATGGACATTAAGGATTTCAGAACAAATTTCTTCATACAGATCAGTTTTGCTTCATTTTGCAAATTGAAATGGTGTTCCATTTCTAAATTCTAGCATCTAGAGCTTCTGTTTCCCCTTAGATAGCCTTAGGTTTGTGTCCGTGTGCTGGTGTTATTTTTAACCAGGCATGATGGTGCATGCCTGTTACCTGACACTGTGGAGGCAGAGGTAGGAGGATAACACATTGGAGAGTAGCCTGGGCTACATGGTGAACTTGTGGCTGAAAAAATAATTTGTTATGCAAAATCCACAAGGCTTAAACCACAGGCATATATGACATGAGATTAACCAAAGTTATTTTAAGTGACTTAAAACTTTTGGGATTGAGTTCTTGTCTGTCTAGATGAGGGTGAATAACAGATGTAGTCTTTGTGTCTTCTGATGGCAGCCTTGCAGGTTCTCCTTTTGAAACTCTTCACTTAGATTTTGGCAGAGATCAAGAAACTTCCAAAAAACTGTGACAGACTCGGGCCTCAAAGCCACTATTTTCATTGATGATTTGTGAGGCCTTGCAGTTCTGGAGGGGATAGTAGAAAAAAGGATTTAGAGTACTTGATTATTTGCTAAGTGATTCCATGTTTTTATTGCAACTTGAAACTTACATTTATATGTAGAAATGCAGACTTTATGGCAAAAAGGAAAAAAGTAACTTGAGGGTGCTTGTGACTGCAGAAGGTCTCCCTACTGCCCGTGAGAGGGGGAGCTGGAGACCCAGCCAGGGGAGTGAGTGAACCGCCGTGCTTCATTCTGTTACTACACAAAGGCTGTATTGAGCTCTAGGGGTCTCTCCTACTTTGTCTTTGATCAGAACTTGACAGTTCCTTATCATATCAGGATAAAAGACTCCTTTATTGGGGAAGGTGCCTGCTTTCATTTGGTCCCCAGATCTAGTCAGTTCTGGCATCCTAAGTATCCTGGACACTTGCCTGATGGACAGTGCTGTAGTTTATCAGCATTCACTGTGTCAGAACTGGGGCTTACACAGTGCTTACTGACCGCCTACATGGCATGGCTTTATAAAGGTGAGAGTTGATGAGGCTTTTGTTATTTTCGACTCCACAAAACTGTACAAGAAAGAATTCCTTACAATTTTTTTGTTAGTTTAGTTGTTGGTTGTTTTTATTTGTTTGTTTGTTTGTTTTGGAGCCTATCCTGGAACTCACTCTGTAGACCAGACTGGCCTTGAACTCACAGAAATCGGCCTGTCTCTGCCTTCCAAATGCTGGGATTAAAGGCGTGCACCACCACTGCCTGGCAGAAACTCCAGTTTTAATAACTAATTTTTAGTATGTTCTTAAGTATGCTTAGAATTTTCAAGGAACTTATTTTTGCTGAAACCACACATCACCTTTAGAGGAATTCAAGGCAGGATTATGGTTTGGAAACAATTTCCTAACCCAGGTATTTGCAGAGATCCAGATGTCATCTGTTCTGCTCTGCAGACAGGAAGCAAGCTTCTAGATGCCACCAAGAAAGCATCACCCCCTCAACCACAGTCTCCATTTACTTTGATTTGCTTAAGTGAAATTCTCCTTCTTAACCAGGGCTCAATCATTTTTCTGATATCTGGCACTGTCAAATCAAAGGTTTCAGTGACAGAAATGCCCTCCTTGTGACTGAGCTCCAGATGGGTAGACGCTAAGATACGAGGCATATGGGACATAACATCAAACCCATGCTGGTGGTTTGGAAGTTGAGTGTCTCCTTTTGTATCCCCTGACCTCGCTTTTCCTTCTGTCTTTTTAAATGAAAATAGTACCAGGCTCCCAAACTGACTTGCCTTAACCAGCATTGTGTACACATTGTGCTGTATGCTCACCTCTGAGGCAGAGCATGGCAGGAGGGTGTCTTCATAACATCAGAAGCAATCAGTCTGTCCTGGGTTTATCTGCCTACTACCTACCCTCAACCCAGTAGGAGGACTCAGCTGTCTCATCTGTTCTGCTCCCTAGATTTGGTTTCAGTGGCTTCCAATTGCCTGGTGACCCTCACCTTAGCCTGTGGTGCTTTAACTTCCAGGACTTTACAAAACTTGGACAATGATAGAAGGATTAAAGAAAAAAGTCATACTTCATTGCTATCCAGTTTTGTGTTGACAGCCACTCTAGTGTTGCTCTGCTGACAGAATAAAGTGACTTAGCAGCAACCAGGTAGCCAAGGTTTTTTTCACCCTGGCCTGCAGAGCTCTAGTTCACATGACTGCTCACTGGAGAACTGCAGGTCTGTGTTCTTCATGACATTCAGCAAAGGCCAGGTATCGTCCTGGTGGTGAGGTTTCCTGTGTGCACTCTTGGCTTCTCTCTAAGCTGTAGTAGAGCTTCTCAGACATGAAGTCATTACATTAACAATTCAGGCCTGAAGAGTGTGGGCCGTACAAGTGTGTTTCTAGTCATGGTGCCAGGTCTCTTCTGCTCTCAGTGGGAGCTACCCCATGTCAGGATGGAGCCCTGGCCTGAATAGTGTCAGCTTGGACATGAGCTGCTGAGCGCCTTCCTCCTGAGGTCAGTGGGAGTTGTGGCAAAGAAGGAAAGGAAGGAGTCTTCCTGTTTTTATATTCAATTTTGATGCTGGCTCTGAGGGGCTTTGGAGCACAGATGGCAGCAGTAATTTTACTGAAGCAGTTGCATGGAGATCCAGTTTTCTCATCAGAGTGTATCAAGTAAAGCCAAAAGGATGGCCAGTGTGTGCTACAGGCTGGTTATAGAACAACATTCTGTGTTGGTCTGCATCAAAAATTATTTGCATAAGGTAGTCTTGGTTACCATCTTTAAAAAAAATTCCTCATGGGAAAAAAATGTGTTGTATTTTTAAACCTTTAGGGCTTTGTTCTATTTTTCTAAGTCGTTAACTGTACTTTTTAAAAAAGTATTTTGTATCTACTTTTGTAACTTCATCAGAATAAACTATATTGAAAGCAAAAATGATTTAAGTGTGTTAGCATGTTTTCATTTAAATGTGGAAAGAAGATCTTTGCAGGTTCTGTGGATTTTGATTAGAGTTTAAATTTGGAGGGTTATCTTTGCAAACCATATAGTTCTAATTTCCTAAAGCTTAGAAAGGAGAAGTTCCTAAATGAAACCAAATAGAATACCAGAGTCTTATTCCCTCTGACTAGTGCAGATCCATCCCAGAGAGAGGTGAGCAGTCTCTATCCTAGGATGCTCATGGGACTCCAGATCTTATGTACATTCCTGAGAAACAGGATGGAGGCTGGGTTCACTAATTTTATTATCTTGAAGTCAAGTACTCCTGTATCCTTAAAACCCTCCCCAGCCTAAACAGCCACTTACTATTGTAGGAGGATTACCAACAAGCTCAATGTATTAGTCAGGAGGGTTTTTAGAACAGGGGTTTTCAGCCTGTGGGTGTCACAGCCTTTTTGTGGGGCAAACAACCCCTCCACAGGGGTTGTCCAAGACCATTGGAAAACACAGATGTTTACATTACATTTGATGACAGTAGCAAAATTAGTTATGAAGCAGCAGCAAAAAATAATTGTTACAGTTACGAAGTAGTAACAAAAATAAACCATAGTTGGGGGACACCACAACACAAGGAGACCTGTATTAAAGGATTGTAGCACTAGGGAGTGTAAGAACCACTGCTTTAGAGGAACAGAATTGGGAGAATGAATATATATGGGATTATTAGAATGGCTTACAGACTAGGTCCAGCTAGTCCAACAATGTCTGTCTATCAATGGAAGGTTCAAGAATTCAGTAGTTGGCCGGGCGGTGGTGGCGCACACCTTTAATCCCAGCACTCGGGAGGCAGAGGCAGGCGGATCTCTGTGAGTTCGAGACCAGCCTGGTCTACAAAAGCTAGTTCCAACACAGGCTCCAAAGCCACAGAGAAACCCTGTCTCGAAAAACCAAAAAAAAAAAAAAAAAAAAAAAAAAAAAAGAATTCAGTAGTTGTTCAGTCCATAAGGCTGGATGTCTCAGCTGCTCTTTAGTGTACACCAGAATCTCAAAAGTAGACTCTAATACCAAGTGAAGGAATGGACTTGCCTTCGAGAGCAAGAAAGCAAAGAAAGAGCAAGCTTCCTGCTTCCTTGTCCTTTATATAGGCTGCCAACAGAAGCTGATTGCCCCAGATTAATGGTGAACCTTCCACTTCAAAATATCTGGATTAAAAGTGGGTCTTCTTGCCGGGCGGTGGTGGCGCACACCTTTAATCCCAGCACTCGGGAGGCAGAGGCAGGCGGATCTTTGTGAGTTCGAGACCAGCCTGGTCTACAAAAGCTAGTTCCAACGCAGGCTCCAAAGCCACAGAGAAACCCTGTCTTGAAAAACCAAAAAAAAAAAAAAAAAAAAAAGATGACTTAAAAAGTCCTTCACATGTTGGTGTGGGAGAATTGTCTGTTTTCTGTCAATCATGTTTTAAATTAATGCTGATTGGCCAGGCAGGAAGTATAGGTGGGACAACCAGACCAGAAGTAAAGGTGGGGCAATGAGAACAGGAGAATGCTGGGAAGGAGGATGCCCATTCCTCCCCAGTCCTGTCTCAACTACCTGAGAAGCAAGATGTGATCTGTCCAACTGAAAAAGGTACTGAGCCATGTGGCTAACATAAGAATAATGAGCTATATAAATTATAGGAGCTAATAGGAAGCCTGAGCTAATGGGCCAATCAGTTTATCATTAATATAGACTCTCTGATTTTCTTTGGGGCCAAACAGCTGTGGGACCTGGTGGAAGGACAGAAACCCCAACGAGCAGACCCTCATGTTACAACATGTGCTCTTGGTTGGTTCGGTTTTAGTTAATTTTATATGTAGTCAAGTAGACAAACAAGAATAGCTGTTGCATACAGGTGCATTTTGGGTCGGTCTGAAAACTGGTTTTGGGCTTTTTGAGTTGAGTTGGAAACTTCCTAAGAGATTACATGTGCTTAATCTTGTTTAAGACACAGACAAACTGTTAAATCAGCATTGTACATTCATTGGCATGGCCTTATTTTGCAGCCCCGATTAGCTTCAGACTTGCACTGTGGCTTCTTAAGTGCTATGTGCCTACCTCATTTTTGGTGTGTTTCTGTTAGTTTCAGTAGGCCTGAAAATGACCACAAAGGCCATTGAGATGGTACAGTAGGTAAAGGTGTGTGCTGCCAAGCCTGAAACCTGAGTTTCATCTCTGGAACCCTCATAGTGGATGGAGAGAACCAATTCCAGAATCTGTTCTTTTATCTTCATATGTATGCTGTGGCATGAGCATGCCCCCCATAATTAAATAAATGTAATGATAATTTTAAAATTACATATAACCTTAAAAAAAAAAAAACTTGAAGTGATCACCAGAATGTGTGTCGGGGTATCAAACAGCTGAGTCTTTGGAAGCTATTTGAAGCTTCAGAAGAGTAGAAATAACCCAGACAAGAGTCAGAAAGGCCAGAGTTAGGCTTTGAAGCCTCATAGCCAGAAACAAACCATGCATCCTTAACATTGTATTAAGATTTTCCAGTTAGCAACCTGGATGCCCCTTGGTTGACAGATCCTAGGTCATACCACTCTGTTTTGACTTTGTAGGGCTTTACTCAGAAGGAAAGTTTAGCACTTGGGGCAGTCTGGGGAGGCCGGAGATGCAAGCCAGGAAATTTTCAATCTTCTCTACAAATGTTCAGGTAAGGTTAAGAAGCTGGTGTACAGCTACTTGAATCCCCCCTCCCCCCGTTCTGTGTAGTTCTGGCTGTTCTGGAACTTGCTCTATAATCTAGGCTGGCTTCAAACTCAGATTCACCTGTCTCTGCCACCCAACTGCTGGAATTAAAGGCGTGTGCCACCACTGCCTGGCTGTAGGATTGAGTCTTTTAAGAACTGACTCTTGCTCCTCTATAAAATAATGACTGTTACTAAAAATCATTGTGAAGTAAAAACAGGAGATGCATCCCAAGAGACCCTAACTGAGGAGGCCCTGTGGTGAGGGCCAGAAATCCAAGCTCATCTTCAGCAACATAATAAACTTGAGGCCAGCTTGGACCATAGGAGACCCTGTCTCAACAATAAAACACAGAGTGATTAGATCCAAAGTAAACAAAGGTGAAAGAACCTTAAGTTTAGAGCAGAATGGGCCCAAAGGTGGTTTAAAAAAATGAAGAGACTAGAGATAAGGCTCAGTGGTTAAGTGCACTGGCTGTTCCTGAAGAGGACCAGGACTTGATTGATACCCAGCACCCACATGGCAGTCCGTACCTATCTACCTCTAGTTCCAGGGGATCTGACACTTTCTTCTGGCAAGCAAAACATCCAGACACAAAATAGAAAAATTTTAAGAAGGTTCAAGGTGCAAGCAGTACTGATGTGACTTGGTTGGAGGAGAGTCTCAAAAAAAAAAAAACCCAACAAATTGCGTGATCAAAAGCCTGGCAGACCTGTGCAGGACAACTCGAGTGTCATGTCCTGCAGTTTAGATTCCAGCTGGATGAGTAGGTAAGGGTGAAGTCGTGCAAGGTGATTTCCTTTGTGTGATGGGGAGTGAAGGATTTGAGACATTTTTCTCTCAAACAGCTTGGACAGCCTCTTGGAAGCTGAAGGTAAGGGGTGCACAGTGGAGCGTCAGTTCTCAGGCACAATTATGTGTGTGATTGTTCTATAGAACAGGACTGACAAGCAAAGGTGCCCATGTAAATGATGGAGGTAAGTCTGACCTTAACCTAGGGCACTTAGTTTCAAGTGGCAAACTTGTCTGCACTGAATCCAGTACTCATTTCCAGCAGGGCTGGCTTCCACCAGCTCGGAGAGAGTTCCCTGCCTACCTCCTCAGAACCACTTTAGTATCTGCTCCATTGCCAGGCTTTCTACAAGCTTAGCAATACATTGGAAAACCATAATTTCTTTAATTCCAGCCAAATCCAGGGACCATATCTCAATGGTCTTGTTCACCATCTAGTTAGCTAGTCCCTGCGCATCTGAACATGTGGTTTGACTAGCAAAGGGGCCACTATACAGCTAGAAGACATTTTAGACAGTTTTAATTGTGTTCTTGGCATAAAAGAAACTTGAAAGTTAATAAATTACCTCTAATTACATTATCCATAAGTTTTAAGGAATCAAGCAGAAAAATCTGTGTATCAAGTAGTCTGGAGATGAGGGCTAGGACACAGGAGTCACTCAACATTGGAATGAACTTTTGTTTTGAGAGGGTTTCTCTAGTGTCTGTGCTCGAACTTGCTATGTAGGTCAGGCAGACCTTGAACTAACCGATCTAACTGCCTCTGTCTCCTGAGTGTTGAGATTAAAAGTACACCACCATATCCAGCCTATAAATGAGCCTGCTTTTAGTTGATCACTTGAAAGAACAAATCCAGGTCTAATCCACACGGGAGGAACTGACTGCACAGACACAAATGCAGTGAAAAGTCCTGCAGGCTACACCAGACTTGAGGCTGCAAACAATCACCACCTGAGAGATGGGGTTAAATGGAACGTCAGCTTTTATTCTCTGACAGTATACAAGTTGCTTTGCGGGTGGTTATCCCTCATGGTGTGTGTTTCTAATTCTAATCCTATTCTGTTGTTTTTTGTTCTGAGCCACGGTCTCACTATGTAGTCCTGGCTGGCCTCAAACTCATTCTGTAGCCCAGGATGGCTTTGAACTCAGAGATCTTCCTGCCTCTCTCTCTCCAGAGCTGGGATTAAAGGTGAGAGCCACCACACTCCCATCCCATTTGGTTTTGAGACAGGGTCTCTATAGCCCAAACTCACCCAGAACTCACTACTTAGCCCTGGTTGGCACTGAACACAAAACGGGTTCCATCCTACAATCCCAGGACTCTATCCGTGGAATTTGGGGAAATCCAAAACAAATTTCTATCTTTCTCCCCTCATCTAACCTACACCACACCTCATCCCCACGCCTTCCACCCCTGGTTTGGTTCATCGCTCATCTGGCCTTTGCAGCAGTCTGTTCAGGCCCCTCACAAAGTCCTCACTTCCTTCCAGGAACCAGAGCGCGCTCTTTGTAAAACAAACCTGAGAAGACACCCTGTTGCTTGAGAATTTCACAGGAACTCCTTTCTGGAAAGAAACCAGTTCCCCAGAGCACTGACTGGGCTGTCAGGAGAGAGGCTTGTCCTGTGCGCCCGACTGCCGAGGTGGGCGATTGGAGGCGAGCTGGGGGCCCAGTGGAAGCTGGTCTGATGGGATGGAGTGTGCTCCAGGCCTACAGGTGCAATTCCGGGTGCCGACCACGGGGTGAGCGCGGCCTCCGGGCGGCAGGGGGCGGGCTCGCCCAGGGCTGCGGCTCCTGACGGAGTGCCGGAGTCTCCGCTTGCCCAGTGACCTCGGGCTGCGTCGCCGGGCATGGCGGCGTGGGGCCCGGCATCCGCTGGGCCTCTGCTCCGCGGGAGCCACGGGGTGAGCCGGTGGGGCTCGGGCAGAGCTGCGGGGGAACTCGGGTGGCTGTTGTCTGGCTGGGGACGTGGGGCAGGGCCAGGGCCCTTCCCTGCTCTCATTCATTCTCTCCTGACCTCTCTGAATCGCACTTGGGGTGCTGGAGGGTGCCGGGCTCATGTGGATGGGGGATAGTCCCATAAACCGTCACAGTATAGCGAACCTGGGAAAGAAATGCTGCCTTCTGTAGCGGAAAACCATAGGTGTTGTGGTCCCGAGTCCAGGCGTTGGTGCTGGGCACTCAGGATGAGTCTGCGCCCTGCAATTGCACACAGAGCAGGCCTCTGACCTTCACCCTCCTTAGCCTGCAGCCTGGAGTGGGAGCCTAGCCTACAGCAGCTCTCCTAATCCTCCCACCCTCTGTTGGTTTTTGAGACAGGCTCTTGCATTATAGCCCTGGTTAGCCTAGAACTTGTGACATTCCTCCTAACTCCCGGAATAACGTCCTAAGCCACAGTCTCTAGTCTTTCTCCCCGTTTCAGACTCATCTTTAGCTTTACCTCCTCCATCATTCTCCTCCCGCGCCTGATGGTCTTGAATCTGCCTCCCTTGCTGAGTTGTGTTGCTCCCAGGACTGCCATCTAGAGCAGGTCATCAGGGATTTTGACAGTCTGTAGACAGATGGCTATGCTAAGATGACGGGCTCCTCTGAGGATGCTGCAGTGCTAGCCACTGTGCGTCTTAGTGACCTTACATGTTGCCTGCCATCTGGTTATACCACTGCTGCTTCTGTCTCAGGAGCAGTTCCACCCAGGCTTACAGCCTTGGTGTGTGTCCTTTGGGCAGCACATAGACCATCGAACTCCAGACTTTCATCTGGCCTGCATTCCAGCCATCGTTTAGGCTTCTTGGCCTACGTCCAGCGGCCGAGCCTCTCATTTGCTCGCTCACTGCTTCAGAACCTGCCATGGGGTCAGCTCTGAGATGCTGCTGTAGAGGGACAGGCTCTATCTCGGCCTTGTAAGACTAGCTGATAGCAAGCTGGGCAGAAGGCTCACTGGTAAGGTGCTCACAAGGATGATCCGAGTTCAGTCCCCAGGACACCCCCCCCCAGGACCCATGTGAGATAGTAAGAGGGCTCCCTGCTTTTGCAGAGGACCCGAACTGTTTTCCAGCCTCCATCTCACAGCTACCTATAACTCCAGCTCCGGAGATCTGATATTCTCATCTAGCCACTGAAGCATTGTATTCATGTACACAAACTCTTAGACACACACACACACACACACATAATTCAAAGTAAAAATCTGAAAACACAAGCCAGGTGTGAGGGCACACACTTGTGATCCCACTGATGGGGATGTGAGACAGGGGGTTCCCTGGGGCTTGCCTGTCAGCCTAGCCTACTTGATGAACTCCAAGCCAGAAAGAGACTGTCTCCAAATACAAGGTGATGTGCCTGAGAATGACAGCTGTGTTTGTCTTCTGATTCCCCCAGTGCACACGCACACACGGGCAACTGCATACACATAAACATATCACAGAGACCCAGGATACAGCCCTGGAAGTCTAGAATAGCACCCTGCTCTGGACCTTGTGGTGAGACTTGAGGGGTGACTGGATGCCACCTACAAGCCCAGCTCTCCTGTCCCACCCAGCAGGAGCCATGGCTGTACCACCTCACAGTTCCACAGCCCCCCTCTTTGTATGTCACAGCTCCCTCTGCTGCACTGTGTACATCGGATGTTTGCCTCCCAGACTGAAGGGGAGCTCAAGGTGACCCAGGTTCTCAAAGAGAAGTTTCCTCGAGCCACAGCTATCAAAGTCACGGATATCTCAGGTAAGACTTTCTCCCACCGTTGCCATGGGGCTTTGCTGGGGGTTTTGAGTTTTTAGTCGGGGAGAGGCTGAAGTCAAAAGGCCGGGAGGAGGGAACTTGGCATAGTGACTTCTCCGTTTGTGTTGCTTTGGGCCAGATGGAGATGGGGACTTTGTGGTTTCTACCACAAAGACAAAGGCCTGATTGAGAAAACTCTGGGTTACCAGGCTAGCTCTGCTCAGATGAGGTCTCTTGCTGATCACCAAGCCTGCTGCCCCTCTAGAGGCACCAGGAGCTCAGGATAATCTCTCACTTTTGAGATGGATTTGTAATCCGCCCACTCCAATTCTTCTGGCACCATCCAATGGAGAGCTAGAACAGGCCCAGGGTAGGTTTTGTCCGTTACCCTACTTTATACTTTATCCAAGAGTCAAGCCCAAAGCATCAAAACGGAACAGGAGAACCAGAGGCAGAATCAGGACCCAGGGCAGATTCTTCAAGCCCAGGCTGGTCCTTCTCTCCTCAGGCCATCGCTACACCTCTGCATGTCTGGCTGGCTGTCAGGATCAGGCTGGAGGTGCAGCTTCTGCAGTAGAAGCAGAGGGAAGATGGCCTTATCCAGACACGCCCAGAGAGGGACACAGGTGCAGGCAGCTAGATAAGACATGGCTCAGCATGGCCACTGCAAGGAGGGCTCTCCGACTTCCCTGAAAGCTTGCTTGCTTGGGCAGGGAGAACATTCAGAAATAGCTTTCCTTGGGCTGGGGCTGCAGCTCAGTTGGTAGAGCCCTTGCCTAGCATGTACAAAAGCCAGCTTTGATTCCCAGAAACACGTAAAATTGAGCAAGTGTGCTGTGCTGGCTCATGATCCCAGCGTTCAGGAGGTGATTCAAGTCCATCCTTGATCATGTGGAGGGGTTGAGGTCTGACTGTTTGAGACCCTGACTTACCAAACAAAACACAAAGCGTATTTTATTATATGTCAGGTGAGGGCCCTGAGGGCATTCATTGGTGTTGGAAAGCATAGATGACTGAGCTTGAAGCGGATGGTTACACATGTCCAGTCGGGAAGGGAGGAAGCCGGGGAGGGAGATGGAGAGGGAAGGAGGGAGGGAGGAAGGGAAGGGGTGCTGGTGCTCAGCTCTCTTTTCTTCCCTTTAGTCCAGGTATCCAGTTAGGGATGAGCAATGCCAATCTTAAAAACTTCCTCATAGACCTGCCCAGAGGTTTGCCTCCTAAGTGATACTAGATTCTGTCAAGGTGATAGTCACTGCCAGCCATCACTGGAGGGATCACACATACAACTGGATGAAACCTTAGGGTATTTTTGTACTTTTTAACAGGTCTGTGGAAGGTGGAATACTGAAATTGACCTTCCCACCTTCTCCTGTGGCTTACTAAGAGAGAATGTTCTACCTCCCAATGCTTCCCAGGCCTTGGGCCTCCTCTTTCTTGCCCACACTCAACAATGTGGGTAGCAGAGAGGCCAGGAGTGAATGTCAGGTGGGAAACTGCTCCTACCTACACCTGTTAGCCAAATGCTGTCAGGACCGTCCTTCCTTGGGACCACCTGCTACCATCTGTTGTAACCGAGATGCCTTTGACTTTGTCTGTTCAGGAGGCTGCGGGGCGATGTATGAGATTAAAATTGAGTCCGAAGAATTTAAAGAGAAGAGGACTGTCCAGCAGCACCAGATGGTCAATCAGGTCAGTGGCTGCCGACCGTCCTTGTCCCTCTGGCCAGCAGCATCTGAGCACACAGCAGAGGGCATGGTGGCTATCACTGTCGGTTCCAGGGCACAGCAGGACAGCCATTAGCATGTGGTCAGGAGGACAGGACTTGAGACCCTGGAAACACAAAACCAGAGACTCACTAGGTTGATATTTTGAGCAAATATAAATTCATTCAAAATTGGAAATAAGCCACCCAACAGTTATTTTCCAACCTCTTTGAAAATACTAACAATGTTTACTGTTTCTTTGGTTTGGGTTTTTGTTATGGTTTTAAAGAGAGTCTCATGATGCCCAGGCTAGACCCAAACCCATTATGTAGGCAAGGATGGTCTTGTGCTTCTATCTCTCCTGCCTCCACCTCCCAAGTGCTGAGGGTATGTGCTACCATGCCTGGCTTGTGAAGTCTGGGGACCAAGCTTAGGCACCCTCGGTGAGAATCTACCTACTGAACTGTATCCTCCGCCTAGTTTGGGTATTTTTTGTTTTGTTTTTTTCCTTTTTTTATTACTTTTAAAAAAATATCAATCCAAATTCCCACTCCCTCACCTCCTCCCTAGTTTGGGTATTTTTAAAGACTAGGTCTCATTAGTCCAGGCTGGTCTTGAACTTACTATACAGCCGAGGGTGCCTTTGAATTTCCGATCCTTCTGCCTCCACCTCCAAGATTATGGGTTTCCAGGTGTACATCACCATGCCTAGTTTGAGGTGGTAAGTTTGGAGTCCCGGACTTCATGCATACTGGGCAAGTGCTCTGTCCACTGCTGTACAGCTTCAGCCCTTGTTAGGGATTTTTGAGGCGTGTCCCTCTGACGCTGGCTTGTGTGGACTCTGATCTCTAGCCACCACCTCCGGAGCAGGGTTAGAGACATGCTCCACTGTGCCTGGCCTGCTCAGTAGGAACTTAGACCACCAGCACCGAGTCTGGATCTCTGTCTCAGAAGCCACCCCTTTGGACAGCTGTGTCTGGTGTCACTCAGAGGCCTTAAGTGCTGTCAGCTGCTTTAGCTTTGAAAAGCAGAGTTCTGGCCATAACCCCCTTTACCTTGGGTTCACACATGCTGTGCAGCCATTTGAGGGTCTTCCCTCCCTCTGGCTGTCCTGATTGGACCTCTGGCCTAGTTCCCTTCTACACCCAATTCAAAAGCTGCTTCCCGTCCTCCTGGCTGGGCCCCTGGGCCCTCCATTTCTGACTCCTTCTTTATAAAATTGTGTATTCTACAGTACTGTTAGGGGTGGGCACAATGCTGCAGCACGTATGTGGTTAAAGCGGAACTTACCTTCCACCATGTGAGTCCTCGGGATTTGAACCTAGGTAGTCAGGCTTGCCGAGCACCTTTTCTTTCCCATTGGGTCATCTCACCTACCCTCTGTCGCCTTCTTCCACTTGCTGGTGGTTCTGACTTGTGTCCTGACAAGTCTACATGCACCCCTAACACGTCAGCCCTTTGACATTCTCAGAGCCCCTCCAGATACAGTCAGCTCTGTATGGATTCCAGGCTTAGAACACAGGTAGCTAGGACAGGGAAGACCTGGCTAGGGGCTTTCCCCACTGCTTGTTGGACTTGGGTTTTCCTGTGGGACTCACTTGGGTTTTATTCTCAAACACATATGCTATCTGGTGTGACTGGATACTCCTGTTAACCTGCATGCATCCCTTGGCCTGCAGCTACAGTTGCTACTTTCTCGGTTGTGATCCTGAGTAAGTTATTAACCTCCCTGTACCCACACATTCTGAGGACACACGCTAAGCCCTAAATGTACCATGTACTCTAGGCCAGCTAGCTTCCAGGCAATTCTCCTGTCTTCCCCTCCCATGCCACTGTGGGAATGCCAGGATTACATATGTGTGTCACATCTGGCCCTTTTACCTAGGTTCTGGGGAATCAAATTCAAATCGTGAGGCTTGCTTTGCAAGTGCTCTTACTTGGCGAGCCATCTTGCTGACCCTCATGGTGACATTGCTGCTGGCCTTGAGTTCTTTCTTGTGGCTTTTTTCTTCCTTCTCAATACCTAGTGTAACATTGTGTGAAGAGCCATGCTCAAACATGCTTATCCAAGGTACAGCTTTTTATTTTTTTCAAGACAGGGTTTCTCTATATAGCCTTGGCTGTCCTGCTACTCACTATATAGCTCAGGCTGGCCTCAAACTCAGAGATCTGACCACCTCTGCCTCCCAAGTGCTGGTAGCAAAGGCATGTGCCACAATGACTGACTTTCAAGCTGAGTCCTCTTACCCATGGTATTTTGGGAGTTTTGTTGTGGTTTGTTTGTTTGTTTGTTTTTGAGACAGGGTTTCTCTGTGTGGTTCTGGCTGTCCTAGAACTCAATCTGTAGAACAGACTCAGGCTGGCCTTGAACTCACAGAGATCTACCTGCCTCTGCCTCCTGAATGCTGGGATTAAAGCCGTGTGCTGCCACCCTTAACTTAAATATTACTGAATAAAAACAACTGTAAAGGGAGCTGGGTGTGGTGGTGTGCACCTCTAGGTAGCACGGTTAGTAAAAACCCAGAGACAGATATTGGGGTTCAACCTGAAGACCAGAAAAGCACAGCAGCCAGCCACCTGCTCCTACCTCAGTCCGAAAATGGGGATCCTGCCCCAGGGATCCTCAGAATTGGAGGACCCTGATGTTCAGTACCAAGTTCCAGGCCAGCCAGGGCTAGACAGTGAGACCCTGCTACTGGGAAAAGGCTTAGAGGGGCTTGTGCACAAGCATGAGGACTTGGGTTTGGATTCCCAGAGCTCGGGTGAAACTAGACGCAGGCCTCACAGACCTCTGTGACCACACTCAGCCTTACCATCAGCACCCGGAGGCAGAAGCGGGGAACCCCTGGAGTGAGCTGGAGAGTTGACTGGTGAAACAGCATGCTCCACTTTAGTGAGACTCTGCCTTGACCTGAAAAGCAGAGAGCAGTCAAATACTCCGTCAGCCTCAGGCCTCCAAAGACATGGACACACGGTGCACATACACACATGTTGACCTACACACATGGAAGCATGCACACATACACACACCACACAAAGGCAAAAATATTTTGAAGGAAAAAAATTGCTTAACAAAATATGTGAAAGTATCCTTCAGACAGAGCTGTGTAGAACACTCTGTAGCCACTGTAAAGACACAAGAACTGCC
>JAQHUG010000262.1:305098-345917 GCA_028555095.1 Dicrostonyx torquatus | reverse complement strand
AAAAAAAAAAAAGTATCTATTTTTGTTCATAGGCATTTATGTATTATAATTATAGGAGGTATGTTATCTACTTAGAAGTTAATTAAAGACCACAGATACCTATTGCTCACAACAGGCGTGAGTCATGCTTTAGGCCCCTCCCGGAAGCCATGTCCTCCTTTCCCAATGGTTTGATTCTGCAGAGTTCAACCTGCTACTGGACCCAGAGTTTCACTGTTGGCCCTGGCTGACCTGCCACTATTTAGGCCAGGCTAGCTTGAACTAACAGGGATGTGCCTGGCTCTGCCTCTCTGCTGCTTGGAAGAAAGGTGTGTCACCACACCTGACCCTAGATTTCTTGGTTCTATAAAGAAGTTTAAAAAATTTCCTTCTCCTGCTTCTCCAAGAATAAGGACCCTCTAGTTTCTCATACCCTGGAGAGGAGCTGAGAAAGAGCAAGCCTCGCCTGGGGTTTGAAGGTCCCAATCCTCTGCATCTGGCAGGAGGCGAGTTGGCCAGGAACTATGCTGCCCTAGCCAGCCACACACACTCACCCTGGACTCTGGGATGCTGGGTCATCCATTCTGGATGTCAGGGCTCCGAAGTCTGGTGTTCTGCGTGGAAGTTCTAGTGGTCGTTGTCACCAATGTCTCTGGATCCACAATGGTGAGCAGAGGGTGCAGCAGGGCGATTGGCACTCAGCCTCACTCTTGTGTTTCCAGAAGCTGGCTCCCCAGTGTCCTTTCACGTTCAGTGGCCAACTCTGTACCTTTGCCCTGAATTCTGACTGGTTCATCAAAGTATGGTCAGTGCCTGTTGGGGGAATCTCTGCAGGATTTGTCAGCCCCTTCCGTGTGGCTTCTGCCTTCCCGCCCAGCCCCCACATCCCTTCTGAATACTTTTCTTTTCTTTTTTTCTTTCTTTCTTTTTTTTTTTGAGAAAGGGTCTCTCCAAAAAGCTTTGGCTGTTCTGAAACTTACTATGTATACCAGGCTAGCCTTGAACTTAGAGATCCAACTGTCTCTGCCTCTGGAGTGATGGAATCAAAGACATATGTGCCACCACACCTGCCAATAGCTTTCTTTTGAAAATTGTAACGTGTGCATGCGTACACATGATGCCATATGTGGTGCATGTGTGCATACACATGGTGACACAGTGCACACTGGAGGTCAGAGGAAACTTCCTTATGTTGCTTCTTCCTTCCGCTGAGTCCTGGGGACTGGACTAGGCTTGGTGACAAGCACTTTTACCAGCTGGGCATCTTCCTTGCTGAGTCTATTGGTGCTCTGGGCATCTGAACTCGAGTTTTGTTGGTTTTTTTTTTTGTTTTGTTTTGTTTTTTTTTTTTGTTTTTCGAGACAGGGTTTCTCTGTGGCTTTGGAGCCTGCACTGGAACTAGCTCTTGTAGACCAGGCTGGTCTCGAACTCACAGAGATCCGCCTGCCTCTGCCTCCTGAGTGCTGGGATTAAAGGATTGCGCCACCACCGCCTGGCTGAACTCGAGTTCTTATGTGTGTGCGTGCCACATAAGCATGTATCTTTCCAAATTTAGACCAGAGTGTGAAGAACCGTCTGGGCCCCAGCTTTGGAGGGATCTGCCATGGCCCACTTCCAGCACACCCCTATCCACGGGAGCAAGGTGTCAGTGAGAGGGCCTGTGCTAGTTTGCAAAGTCATCCATAGCCAGTTCCAGGATCTACTGTAGGCTAACTGTAACAGGGAAGAGCAGCTTGAGGACACCCAGGGTGTGGCTGGGGAGTTTGGCAATGTGAAGGCGACTTGGATTTTGCAGCACCTGCAACTTCAGCTCTGGCACACAGCCATGGAGCAGCACGCGGCAGCCCAGAGTCACCGGGGGGACCAGGGCAAGACATGGTTTTGTACAGCCTTGGTACTGGCAGTCACACTTGAGGCGAGCAGCTAAGCAAGGGTCTCGGAGGGAAGGCCTGTATTGGTGTCTGATGTTTGGACACTGCAACACAACACTGTGATCTAAAGTTCACGCTCGAAAACCATGCGACTGAGTGCTAAGACAATTGCCAGACCCAGGAGGTAGCTCAGCTGGCACAAGTGCAGTTGGCCTCGCTGGTCCTGATGATCTAAAACCTGAGCTAGATCCCCGCAGCCCACATGTGGAAGAACTCACTCTTAGAAGTGGGCCTCTAACCTCTATACACTCAGCATGGCACTCATCTCTCCCGGTCTCCCCCCACCAAATATAATAAAAGGAAAAAAATGTCAAAAAGCCTGTCATGATTTCTATCCATGCCTTTGGGCCACATTTAGAGCAATCCTGGGTGCATGTAGCCCATGGGCTGCATATGTCTGGTAGGCTGCATTGTGAAGGGATTGTCTTGGGGTGATCAGAAGACTGCAGGTGCCTGGGACCCCCAGGACCAGAGGGTTTTGGGGAAGTGTAGTCCTTCAGAGAAGTCCGTGAGGATCAGGTTCCTAGCCTGCCTGAAGATAGCTATGTGGAGAAACAAGAGCACAGAGGAGTGGATGACGTCTAAGCTGAAGCCAAAGTCATCTCTAGCTGCAGAAGTGACAGGACATGGGATAGGCAGTAGAACCCGAGCGCTCTGGATGAGAAGCTGCAGGGGTGGGGTGGGGTGAGCCATGAGACACATGGTACACACCAGGAAAGAGAGAGTGGTGATGCTGGAGCAGAGGTCAGCATGTGTGTCGGGGCTTAAGGTAGCGTGGAGGGTGGAGGTGGGGGTTCCTAGGGTAGAGCTCTGCCATGTGGAAAACGGGCGTGTCTGCACAACTGCCCAAGGTGGGGGTGGCACTAAACAGATCTGCAGCTGCACAAGATCCTCCTTGTCTTATCTTGCATTCTAGAGATACTGACAGGTACACCACTGGTTGGGCGGTTGAACCCAGTCTCCTCCAGGATGCTGGAGGTCTCTCTCATCTTTGTAGAGTCTTCAGGTGAGGCAACTGACAATTCTTCAAGGCTAAGCAGTCTGCAGGGTCAGCAGTAAAGCTTTTAAGATAGAATTTTATCAACTCTTTGAGAACTCCATACTCCCCTCCCCTCCCCCAGCTCCCCTATCCGACTGCTCCACACTCACTTCCCTACCTACCCAACTTCGTGTTTCCTTCCCGTCAAGTGCAGTTTGTGTTGTCCACCTATTACCCTTGGGAGTGCAGCATGGCTTTAAAGAAAACAGATCCCCTCTCCCGGTGGCTATCAGAGGCCAAAGCTCCTCAGAGTGGCGGGATTTTGTGCTGACTTCCTCGTCCGTCCTGGGATTTTGTTTGGCTTGCGACTGTATGGTCTTGTGTGTGCTGTCACAACTGCTATTGAGTTCTGTGTGTAACTGCTCTCCCGCTGTCTGGAAAATACCATGTCCTCGAAGTCACCCACCACTTCTGGGTCTTACACTCTTTCCCCTCTTGCACAATGACCTCTTTTGCGTGTGTGCGTGCATGTGCTATGTACACTCCATTTCAGGACAGCCCTCTGCAGTTTCTTATTCTCTGCATGTTGACCACGTGAGGGTTTTTCTTTTTAAGAAGTTGTTGGCCAATGGGGTGTCCTCAGCCCCTAAGCTTCATAGGCTACTGTCAATACTCTCAGTTATCCTGTGCACTTAATGGTAAAACCTTAATGCTTAAGATACCACATGCTTGAATCACACAATATGGAAAAATCAAACTGTACTCACCTGGAAGCGTCTTCCCAACTGGCTAGCTTTCATAGTCTACTAGGGATGGTCCTGGAGGAGAAGAGTAATCACCCAGCTGTGAACCCTGCCAGCTACAATAAGTAGTATCTGCCAAAATCTATTCACTGGGCAACAGTGGTGAGAGTATCATGGGAGTAACCAACCATTTTCTGATTGGCTCTAAGGACCAATCCATTAGAGCCCATGCCTGGCACTGCTAATGGGGCCAAGAGCTTGGATCCCAGTCCTACCAGCAGTAGAACTTTCAATAAAGTTGTTGACCAAGTAGTGTGGCTAGGTAGGGGTGACAACAAAATGAAGATCAGGATAGACCAGGAAGACGGGTTAAATGAGACACTTAGCCAAACTTCAAATGCAATTAGAAGCAGAAAAACAAAACCAAAAAAAGATGTGTTGTGGGGGTGGGGGCACTGGAGAGATGGATCGGTGGTTGATACTGGCTGCTCTCAGAGGACCTGGGTTTAATTCCCAGCATGCACATAGCAGCTCACAACCACCTGTAGTCCCAGGGAATCCAACACCCTCTTCTGCCCTCTGAGGGTACCAGGCACATGGTGGATAGATATATATACAGGACCTTGGACAGTGTGTCTGGGCATTTCTAGAAGGTTCCTCTGCAAAAATCCAAAACAAAAATCAGTGTCTAGTTGCTGGGTGTGGGACATTTTAGGCAAAGGAAATGGAGGAGCATAGGGCAGAGCTTCCTGCCCATTTATCCTTCTCTCTCAGCTCAATTTCCCCCAAACTCAGTCACTGCCAGAACTGCAACCTGGACCAAAGGCATCCCCTTTGTCCAGGGACAGCGAAAGCTGGGCCCAGCTTTGCATCTCACTACTCGACTGTGTCAGAGTCTTCAGAACCCACCAGCGTGTAGCCATTTTTAGTGGTTCTAAGGTGGCAGTGCGGACAGTTGAATCCGAACTGACTAAAAGAGGGGACAAAACAGAGAAAGGCTGACCAAGGCCACCCCAGAGCTCTGATCTCCATTTTCCAGCTATGGTCTGTGAACTCCATCTACTCAGATGATAGGCCCAGGCAGGGTGAGACCTCTGAGAGAGGCTTCATGGGTGTCTATAATACATACAGAAGGGCAAGACCACAGGGTACCTTTATGTTACAATTTAGTTCTGGCTCAAGGTGAGAGAGAGAGAGAGAGAGAGAGAGAGAGAGAGAGAGAGAGAGAGAAGAGCTCACACAGAATTTGAGTGCAAAAAATAAATATAAAATTTATTAAAACACCCACAATATTTTAAAGATGCCAGGAGTAATACAGTTCACAAACCCAGTTGTTTGTGTAAATTATAATAAAATACAAATCAAAAAAGGATACATACTTGCAAATTCTAGGCACCCTAAATTAAATTTACTGAAACACTGGGGGAGAAGGAAAGGGAAAGGAAGGCGGTAGCTCAGGAGACAAACCAATAAAGTGGAAGGAAAATATTAACAAAAAGGTAAAAATTATACAAAATAAAATTATCAGCATAAATTTACTGTACTAAGATATCTACAGTTTAATAATACACATCCTATTGCCTTGAGACATTGCAAAAACCTACCATTCATCCATCAACCCCAGATAAACTTCATTTCAAGTAGCCACAGTTTACAAAGTCAAGACGGAATATTCAAGTATGGTTGTTAAGTTCACCTCCATTGGAAGCCAGGTAACCAAACAGGAATTCAAAGAGATAAGAAATAAAACACATCTAAAAGCTACAAGGGTTCTAGATCAAGTCTAGATTAGTATGCTGAGATAGCCAGTCTTGCTTCTTTAAACACAAGAAAAGAAATGACACCACTCCTGTCTGTCTTTCCCCCCTCAAAAGAAAACGAACAAACAAACAAACCTGCATTGGAATCAAGAAAATTTGGGATGTCCAGATGAGCCAATTAGTATCTGAAGTCCCCATATGGAGAGTGAGGGTTCCCCCGAATGATGGGCAGTCAGAGCGAGGAGAGCATGAACGACACCCTATGGAAAGCATCCCTGATATCGGAACAGAAGCAAACGAGGAGCAGGCCAAACAGCTCACTGATTCTTAGGCACACAGTCCAGAGCCCGGCTTCTATGTCGCTTCTCTCTGCTCAGGTGAGAAGCCTATTGCTTTGCCCTCTCAGGCAGCGCTGCCAGGAAGGCAGCGCTTCTGTGAAGACGGGCACAAGTGGAGCTGCGAGCCTGGGTTGGGTTATGCACTGCCAATGTGTTCTTTTGGTCCAGGGTATGTGTGGTGAAGCTTGCCTGGTCGGGACAGCAGATAAAACCAGCTGTGGGAGTTTTCAAATGACGGCAACCGTGACAAAAAGCGTGGTGAGATGGGCAAAGTAGATTCACATTTTATTCAAAAGCAAAACTAAAGTATGGAAACAATCCAACCACACTCCTTCCCTTGGGCACTCTGCCATTTACTGCTGAATAATGAGCAGAGAGAATGATCTCAGCTGTGTCAAGGTCAAGGAAGTCATTTAATGGACAACCTTCGGGTGTCATACCCTCATGGAATCTAAGTTGTCACAATGTCCTGTTTTTGAGGTATTTAAAAAAAATTGTGACAGTGAATGATATAAAAATGGAGCTTCCTGTCGAGTTCTTAAAATTTACATCAGCTTATGTGGACACAGGAGAAGTTTAGCACCAACTAAAAGCAGCCGTGGTGGCATTGAGGGACAATGAAAGCACCTGCCTTTAGTCTCAGCACCAGGAGCTATCAGTGAGTGGCAAGAACCAAAGGCTTGCCCATCCTGTCCCCACTGGGGCCAGGTGAAAGCATTCCCTGGGCCACAGGAGAATACCTGCCATACCAGAAGAGGCAGGGGCCCTGACTCTCCTTCCTAAAAGCCACCACCCCCTTTCTAATACGGCCTGAGAAGATAGCACAAACCATAGAGCCCACCCAGGCAGGCAGGCCACTGCCGTCCTTATAAGGAGCAAGCTCCTTTTTCTGTGTGCCTAGCTTTGGCCACCAAGGGAAACAACAACAAAAAACAAAACGAAAAAGCAAAAACAAACAAAACCAACAAAGCCAGAACACTGCTCTGAGCAGACACAGCGCAGTAAACAGAGGTCTACAAAGACAGCACCCAAAGAGAAGAAAAGAAAAGCCGAGAGACGGAGCCCACCTTGTTTTTGGTTGGTTGTGGTTTCAAACGTTGATAGCACCTCAGGGAGACAAGATCAGGGACAGTCACATTGAAACACCATAGCACCATTTATTAGACTATTTCAATTCATAAAAATGCTTCCAAGTCCAGAAAACATACACTTCAGTAACGAAAGGAAGGATTGGTTGAGGCACATCAGGGTATGTCAGTGTTCCACCAGCTCGGCCTTGCTTTGACACCTCGAGGCAGTCAGGAACATCTCCTCGCTCTGTGACACGGGTGTTCAGCTACTGTCAACCACCCTCACACATCCACTGCCATCAGCTACGAAGCAACAGAGCGCTGCTACTTCTGTTCTTCCATCTAGCACCCAAATCCCTAGCCCTGCAAACTACTGTTTCCCCAAGAACAGGTGGAGGACCAGAGAAGGCAGAAGCCCTTCCCATGCACCAGGGCCACCTCAGTGAAGAGACAAAACAGCACCCGGGAGGGCTGGGGGTCAGGTGGGTAGGCTCTGCTAAACCAGACCCCAAACTGAACCCTCCAATCTGTGTGCCACCCTCAGCGGAGCTACTGACAGGTGGCTTCTCCAGCTAGCACCGGTTATTCTGTGAGAACCTGCTGCAAAGTGATTTTTATTACAAAAGAAAATCTCTTGGGATAGAACTGCCCAAGTCCTCTCGTACACGGCAGTCAGGGAGAACAAAACAAAGCAAATCAAAACAAAGGGGGAGGGGGCACCAAACGCTGCATGTGGACTGTGGCCATGGACGGGCACACTGGGAGCGGACTTCAATGCCATCATCTCCCTTTCTATAATGGTACTCGTAAAACTCGCTCACGCTGTCAGGTTCTTGAGTTGCAATGGCTTTATTTTTTTCTTGTCATGATAAAAATGTCTTGTCAATCATCTTCAGGACTTAAAAAATGATAGTGCCAGTAAAAAATAAAAATTTTGATTTTTCTCTTTAAGAAGCCTTCAGCAGCAAGGGGTGGGGGATATAGAACTGTGCATAGTTACGTCTTAAATACACGTCTAAAGCATGCTCATTTCAGTGACAGATTTGAGGTAGGTTATACATGTAGTGTGTGAAAATCAGCATGGGCTCAAGCACAGCCACAGCACCGAGCCCCGAAACAGCGCTCGCTATGACCTGAAAGGCCAACATAGAACGCCTTTGCCTCACCTTACAGCAGCCTAGAGCGTATGGACCAAGGCTGTGCAGGCTTGGGGGATGGACGTCACATGCTTTTTAGCTTGTACTGGTTTCTCCATTAATCTAATGGCTTTGCTACCAAAGGGTGAGGAGGGTTGGAGCATACTGAATACACGTCAGAGAGATCCACACACTGCCGACATCAGAATCACCTGGACCACACTTGGGACCTTGCAAGCCAACAGCCAACCTGGGGCTTCCACGGGCCGTATACACGGTCACATTCTCCAAATGCTTTGTAAAATATCATATTTAAGATTATTTAAAATGAAGTTTTTCAAGGCACCCCCGCATCTACCTAAGCACGGAGTCAGATGAGACCTGCGTAAAAGCACTGATGCGATTTAAGCAAAATAGCATTTAAAGGACCCAACTTTCCCTCAAAACTAGAAAATTAGCATGCGCCTTAGAGACTCTGACTCCTTTAGCTTGTCAAACAGAAGGTCAGAGGCTTTCCTATAAATCTGAATTCTGAATAATTCTAAATCCTGATAAGCTCTTGGGTATTTATTTCAAAAGCAATAATATTTCATTTTTCTGTCCTGTAAAATAATTGCAACTTTACAGAATATGGTAAAGGTGGATTGACAAAGCACGTTAAATATGCAGCTACTATTTACAGTTTCTCCCACAATTCCATGTTAAAATGTACTTTTTATTCTTTTCAAGTTGCTGTTTAAATCTAGGCAAAAGTGCTTAAAAAAATCTTTCACTATTTACAGTTAAAACCAGACCACAAAAATGCTCAGGACACCTTTTAGCCACTCTCTGCCAGTGCTTCCGAAGGGCTACAGTCAACACCCAGCCGCTCGGCTCTCAGCTCTGGCACAAGGCACCGCGAAGCTTGGGGACTCGGACTTGCCTTCAGCATTGTCATGGGACTGCTACGCTCCGTTTATGAAGACCACACCTGGCTAGAAGTACTTGATAACTGCTGTCTCAGGGATGGGCCGCTACTCTGTGTGTGTCCTGATGAAGCCCCCGGCTCACCACACACGTCCACACGAGCAGCTGGGTAACATGGCTAACAGTATTGGAAAATGAACACTCCATAAATTCTGACTCGCTACAGACCAGCACCGCTTCCGCCTGTCAGGCCCAACCTCTCTCAACATCACAGAAATTAAAGCACCAACGCTCTCATTTCAAAGATCTAAATGAACGCACCAGGATTTTAGAATGGGTGTGTTACATGGGAGGCGGAGGAGGGGGAAAAGAGAAAGATCCAATGGAGAACTGGCCTCCTCAGAGGAGGAAAGCATTAGCAACCTGTTGAAAACGCCTGACCCTTGCACTTTAAATGAAGTGTAGGCCATGCCCTGCGAGGGCTGGGAGGACTGCACCATTGTCCCATGTGAAGATCCAGGAATAAGGACGATGAGTGACCTGCCATCACCACTGGCTTGCTGAGCTCTGGCAGGATGCCGCCTGCCCTGAGAGTCAGAAAAGTCCCAGCACATACTACAGCACCAGGCTCCAGCACCGCACAGTACCGCACGGCACCGCACAGCACCATACAGTACCATACAGCACCACACAGCACCAGGCTCCAGCACTGCACAGCACCACACAGCACCGCACCATACAGCACTGCACAGCACAGCACCAGGCTCCAGCACCGCACCACACAGCACCAGGCTCCAACACCACACAGCATGGCACAGCACCAGGCTCCAGCACTGTACAGCACCGTACAGAACCGTACAGCACCGCACAGCACCGTACAGCACCGCACAGCACCGTACAGCACCAGGCTCCAGCACCACACAGCACCGCACAGCACGCTGGCTCTTCACAGCTTGGGTTCAACTTCTTGTTTTCAAAGATACAGTAGCCCTTTTTCAGTATCGACAAACTTTGGGGCAATTTTGTACAAAAAAAACTGCCACTAAGCTTCCTTCAGCCCGGTACTCACTGGCTTTATCAATGAGATGGGAAGGGCTCCTAGGAGCCTCTCGACTCCTGCTCCAGCGTGAGGTGCTGCCTAGCGAACCAGGACATCATATGACTTGATAAATAACGGACAGAGAGGATTCAGTGTGGAGACTAGCAAGCTTGAAGCTGTCTACTTCCAACCTGGTTTCTGGGGACATCAAACACCAGCATCTCCAGGCTGGGCCCCCAGATGTCTACAGCTTCTCCCATTCCACAGAGGGGAACAGGGTGGTCCCAAAGGCTCCCCGGCCTGTGGGAAGGAGGGATAGACCAGGGCTACATGCTAACCTTGGTTTGTGGGGGGCAGATAGCTGGGAGACCTGCAGCTCCCAGGAGACTGGGCTTGCCTGGCAGGAAGCACTGACAGCCTTTCCTGCCCATCTGTAACCATTACTATTGTCGCTTTAAAAAAACCCAATAAATACACATTTTAAATGGAATTTAAAACTACGCTCCTTTGTGAAAGGACACTATAAACTTTCTTTCCATTATTGTGATATACAAGGATAAAGTTTTAAAAACAAAGAGAAATTAAAAGCCCCTCAAAACAAGGGGAAAAATAAAAACAATGTGGAGATATAAATATTAAGATCACGAAAAAAAAATCACCCGACAGCCGTAGTTTCTTCTTCAAAGTGCTGGGGAAGTAGAGGAGGGAGGGGCGGGTCAGTTCTGAGGTTTGGACCATAAATACATATATATGATAGGCATATCCATATATGTAGATATAGAGAGACTTCTGCACCCCCAACCCGCCCCCGGGCATGAGGGCAAAAGCACCACAGAGGCAGCTCGGGCCGGGCCCGACGCTGAGGTACGCTGGCTCCTGGCACCTAGATCCAGCGGCTGTAGGGGCCAGTGACCTTTGTGTAGGCGTAAGAGGACACGGTGACCGCTGAGTCTGTGGGCATGGCCAGCGCCTGCCGGGTGGGGACAGCCCCCTTCTTTTCTTTGTGCTGGGGCTCAGCCACCATAGCACCCCCCCATTTGCGCTTCTTCCCATAGAGCTTGGCCTCCTGCTGGCCCAGGCCTAGGCGCGCAGCCTCCTCCTGCCGCTGTCGCGCCCGCTCTGCCAGCTGCTTCATCTTGGCCTCCCAGAGCGCCAGCCCATGGTTGGGCTGGTTGAGGTTCTTGTGCTGGTAGAAGACCAGCGAGATGCGGGTGGGGTGGCAGCGGTTGGGTTTCTTGAGTGGTGTGGTGGCATGAAGCTCTCGCCGGGCACATTCGATGAGGATGGAGCAGTGGGCAGGGGCCACAGCCACTCCGCCAATGTTCTCATCCAGGAAGTTGTGTTCGCTGTCTGACCACAGCTCCTCCTCTTCCTCTTCCATTCCTGGGCCACTCTTCTCTTCCTTCACCCCTTTATTTGACGGCTCTTCAGCTGTCCCCTCCTCCAGGCTGAATGGATCCCACAGCTTCTCCTCTGACTTCAGGGCCCCAAATAGCTTCTCACTGGAGCCCAAGGGCATGCCAAAGGCCTGCCAGGCTTTGTCCAGCTGGCTGGCCCCTGGTGTGGGAATCCTTCCCTCCTCTACCTTCACAGGATTCCACAACTTGTCTTGGAACCCAGGACCACCTTTCAGGGCAGAGCTGAAATCCCCTGTTCCAACCCCCCATGGCTTCTCAGTCAGGCTGGAACCAGTCAAGGCCGAAGTGCTGTTCCCAAACTTGCAGGGGCTCCATGGTTTGCCTCGAAGCCGTCCTCCAGGATGGGGGGCCGACTGCTGGCCTTCACCAGTGAACAGTCCCCACTGGCTATCTGGGAAGTGTGAAGGGGTCAGACAGTTGGCCCCAAAAGAATTGAGCTTGTCTGGAACAATGGTGGGGCTTTCCCCAGAAGGGAATACTCCCCAGTTGCCACCCACACTGTTAGTCCTCTTGGGGGACATGCTTGGGCCTCCTGAGTACTGTCCCCATAGATGACTGGGTCCCCCATTCTGAGATGCCTCGGGCAAGGGTGTTCTGCCCATCTTACCAGAGTCTCTGGGCACAGACTCAGCCTGGGTCAGAGGGTCTACTGGCTCTTGCTTGATGGATCTGTTGTAGCAACTGGAGCTCTGAGCAAAGGGAGAGGGGTCCCTGGATGCTGGGTAGAGCTGGGGGACCTTGGGTAGCAGATATTCCTTGGGGCCTGGGTAAGCAGGCTGCTGGTGGTGAGGGGTGGGGTGGTGGGTATCTGTGGAAACAGCCTGGCCTGGCAGCTCGGCAAACTCAGCACCACCGTAGGCCGGGTTCAGGCTGTTGTGTAGAGCATGGAGGTCTGGCTTCTTCTCAAAACTGCTTCCACTGCCCCCGTGTCCCCAGGTACTGGGACCTAGGAACTGGGAGGGGAAGACAGGGTTGCTAGATGGAAAACCGTAGTAGCCGAAGGAGGGAAGTGTGTACTTGGAGTGAAAGCCGTTGACGGAAGCCAGGCCGGGCTGTGCATAGCGAGAGTGATAGGAATACACACTGCTCATGCTGTAGGGGTCGGAGGGCCGGCAGCTGCCTAGCACCGAGTAGCTCTCCACCACTGCATTGCCACTGTACTTGAAGGAGCTGAAGTGGTTTTGAGGCTCCACTTTGATGGAGGGCTTCAGGCTTTGCTGTGATAATCCGCCTTTCAGAGACAGGCCTGGGGAAGGCAGAAGGCAAGGTAGAAAAGGGGGCAGACACTACAGCCTGGCAAGGTCTAGGTGCAAAGGACAGGGCTAGAACCTCCTTCCTTGTCTGAGAGCTGTTCTCTCTGTAGAGACAGGATGAATGAGGTGCTGAGGTGAGTTCAAGCCCAGCTGGGACTTGCTCCCTGGGAACCCCCGCAAAAACTTCAAGGTGAAGAGAGATAGCTTGTGGAGAGGCCATGTCCTCTTTGCCATCACTCTGACCCCAGAAAATGCCTTAGCTTCAACTAAAGCTCACCTTCCCACGTGTGAGCTTAGGGTCATAGCGAGGACTCCAGTCAGGGAGGAATGGGCGCTCAGACACTCACAGCCACTTCCTATTGTGGCTATAACGGCCTTCTCCCCAGACACAGTGAGTGCTCACTGGAGAAGCCAAATGCTGGGCCTGGTGCTTTATAAGACACCTTTCTGATGGACAGAGTGAAATGCCTCAGGACCTCCCCTCCTAAGTGGCCAGTGTGACGTGAGGGGGAGGTGATATCCCTTGAGGACAGGGCCCATACCTGTGCTACAGTACCCCCTTGCTTACCTGGGTCAGTGGTGACACCAGCCAACTCCAAAGCCTCCTGCTTGATCTTCTCTGGTGTGCTCAGCTTCTCCTTCTGCAGTTTTTTCTTCTCGGCTGCTGCTTTCCTGGCTTCTAGCTGCCGCTGGCGGCAAGACTTGGCAGGCTCAGGCAGACGCCGGACCTCTCTAGGGAATGCGGTGAGCACCTGGATGGCCCCGCTGCTCACCTTGGCATTCTGGTTCTCCTCACTGCCAAACTCATCCGTGCTGGCCATCTTGTACAGGGGTAGCACATGAAGCTGCTCATCCTCGGGGATCTGGCCCACGCAGCGATTGTCTTCCTTGGTCAGGGTACAGACCTGCCCCACACAGGGAGAGAAGATGGAACTGGAGTCCATGCTTGGAGAGAGGAGTCTGGGCTTACAAACATGTGACCTCCACAAAGTCCGACCACCAGCCATCTACCTTGTTCCATTGCACTCTCCTGACCACTAAGGTTCTAAAAACTAACACAGAGCCTGGAAGGCAACTACTTATTATCTCTTATACCCCAGTGTGGCTCACTTGGGACCAGGGCACCTGCTCTGCCCGTAGTCCACTGTTGTGCCACATTAATGGGCAATACCTTCTCCCTGAATCCTGACTACTCAGTTCCTCTGCTTCTAAGATAACCTTCTTTTTATTAAAAATGACTTCAGAAAAAAATAACTGTAAGCCGGTGTGGTGGTACACGCCTTTGATCCCAACACTTGGGAGGCAGAAGTAAGGTAGATTTCAGTGAGTTCAAAGCCAGCCTGATCTACAAAGCTGCTACACAGAGAAGCCCTGTCTCGAAAATTTAAAAAATAAAAATGTAAACATTAATTATACATGCATACACATGTATATAATACTTTTGGGTAACTAAAGAGGATATTATGCATAGATTTTTTTTAAGTATAGCACAAATATTTCTTGCACACAAATCTTCTAATATAATTTATCTTTTTTTTTTGAGACCAGGCCTTACCATGTAGCCCTGGCTGGCCTGGAACTTGCTATATACACTAGGCTGACCTGGAACTCACCTCTGCCTCTGAAGCACTGAACTAAAGGTATGTACCATCACATCAGGCTTCTATTTTTTTAAGATCAGATTTCACACTGTGGCCCTAGTTGGCCTTGAGTTCACCGTATAGAACAGGCTGGCCTCTTCTGCCTCCAAAGTGCTGGGATCACAGACATGTGCTACTGTGGAATACAGCCCTGTCGCTCACTGACAGATTGCCCTCCACCTGTCCTCATCCACCTGACTGTGGTTCAGTCTTCCAGATCTCTGCCTTCCACTCCAGCTGTTATTAAAACATCTTGTTGGCTTTTAGTGCTCAACAAGGTTTGTTTACCCCAAGTTTCTTTACAGTCTAGTCTTATATTCTCTTGTTTTCTGTGTTCTGGCTTTGGCATTTAGGGCTATGACCCAGAAAGACTGCACCTGTCAGAGCCAGTGAGATCCAGAAGGCAGCAAAGGATTCTGAAAATACATCTTTGATATATGAATGCTAGACCTGTCCCAATTGCTTTATAACAAGCATAAGTGGATCATATGTTACTGGCCACCGAGCCCAACTGCCCAGCTCCAAGTACCAACGAGAGACTCTGACTTAAGAACAAAACTATAACCCCCAAAGGCAGAAAGCTTCTGAGGAACACAGGAGGTTGACCTCTGACCTCCATGCACTCACATGCATATGCATGCCCAGCTGCCCGTATGCGCAGACCCGCTTGCATGCACATGTACAAATTTTAAGACATGAAAACTTTTAGAAAGTTTGCGACTAATAGTTAATCTTTAAGTAGTAAAGATCACAGGAGCTGGGAGGTCAGGTGACCTCCCAGTATTTGGTCCTTCCTCCTCCAATGCCCCCATCCTCCAGCTCTCTTTATTCTAGAGGGCCTACCCTTTCTAGCATTTCAGGTCTGAGCCTTCAGCCTTCTCTCTAGCCTCCTCAAATTCTGCAGCCCAGCTAAAAAATAAGCATGATACCAGGACCATTCCCTTGAGGGGGTCCCCACCTCAGTCAGTCTTGACCACCCCTCTTCTCCAGCACACACACCTCTGGGGATCCACTCACACTCTGCGAGTCCTCTCTCTCCTGCCTGCTCTATATACAACCAGGCATCGCAAGCAAGACTCTTCCATGTCTCATCCGCAAACCTCATCTCTGAGTAAATGCCCACATAGGCCCTGGTTCCTCACATGACTCCTGTCACCAGTCCACCTACTGTTGCAAGGGTTTTCTTCAAGGAGGGGCAGGAGCAGACCATCTAGCCAACACTAGCCAGGACTCTGAGAATCCAGTTCTATGTCCTTCCCTATAATGAGCAAACCCATAGCTGGCTTCCTCCACTGGACAAGGCTTCCTTACCACTGTGCACCCATTGTAGAGGTTATGTTGGTCCTTGTGGGCGTGGGCACAGAAGTCCATGCAAGCTGTAACCCCTGAGAAGGGCCGCCCTTCCTTCAGCCCCAGACGGCAGTCGATCGCCACTTCCTCATTGGTCACCTGTGTGAAGGCCAAGAACAGTGTTCAGGAGGCCTAAGTGAGTAGAACTGATGCTGTACCTGGGATCTAGGTCTCAGTGAAAAACAGGATAAGGTTCATAGCTGCCTTGCGATTCTGGGCCATGAGAGAAAGCTTTTCCAGTTGAGACTCCTGGAACTTGAAGGGATCACTCTCTCCTAAGTTAGCTCAAGTGTGCTTGCCTAGGTGGAGAGGAACTCAAACCTGTGCAGAGGAAGCCAGGCCAGAGGCGCCAGGGGACGACCAGGGAGAGGGGATGGGGAGCTAGGTGTCAGCTGTATAAACAAGGCATCTTACAAATGTAGGCCGCACTCCCGCTTTCCAGCGTCAGGGAGCCTGAGTATATGACAGACAAAGGTCCAGGCTGCAGTACCTGATTCTGATAGGCCTGGGGAGCAAGCCGCTTGTACAAAGGAGCAACTTCAGTGGCCAAGTCCTGGAAGCTATTCCGGAGTACTTCCTCCTGCAGGGAGAACAGGTAGGTTCATTCAGAGCTGCCCTACCCAGCAAACTTCTTGCCAGGAATGAGCCCCACCAGAATCACTGCTGGGCAGCACTGGGCAGGCAGGAAGCCAAGTGCCCACAGAGATTCAGAGTATGCCTCTGTTGTGTCCATTTTAAAGCTACAGATACTGAGGCTCACTGCGTGAAGGTGCAGTCACCCTGACGGCCCCACTACTATGTCAGTCACATGCAGCCCCACTGAGCCCAACACAAGACAAGACAGCAGGCCCTTGCTCTCAGAGCTGAATCCCGTGCGTGACAGGGGTGGATGCTTGTCCCCGTGTTAGAGGAAGGGGAAGGGGAAACCAACAGGACTATGCCAGAGACGCACAGCTGGCCTGTCACCAGTCAGGTGTCAGACAAACAAATCCAAAGATCTGGCTGCTACGGCCTTCTGAAATGCAAGTTAGTGAAGACCTGGGTCCCTCAGTGACTCCATGTGGTTCCTGTACTAGACAGAAAAATGTCTGCAGTATCAAGGAAGGTCCACAGGACAACTGCTTATACCAAGTAGTGACTACTCTCTTACGTGTATCTCTTACAGCTGGCATCTCTGTCGCCTCTCTGGCCTTGCATAATAGCCATTGGGGCTGACAGGGAACTGAGGCCATGAGCATGAACATGGAGCATTTATGAAGGAAGCGCAGACAAGCACACAGCACAGAGAGTAGCTGAGAGCAGGGCTCAGTCGTCAGTCAATGCAACCAATGTGATACTGCATCAGAGCCTGACTACCTGGCCTGCTCTGGCTGCTGTCCAGATGCTGCCACCAGCACAGTGAGGCCAAAGTAACATAGCTTCAAGGTGAGGCTCACAAGCTGGGAAGGCACAGACCTGGGGAGGAACCCCACCTCCTTCACCATCAACTACACATAGGTCTGAACAAGTCACTCTCCTGTCTGTGAAGCAAAGTAACACTGCCAGGGCAAATGGGTGGTCCTGGAATAACTGGGATATGTGTGAACCCAGCACATAAGTGCTCAGGGCATGGTGATGACAGACTAGGGATGGTCTGTGGAGAAACTAAGCCATTATCTTTTTATTCCTGACAAGTCTTAGACCCTGGAGCTCTTTAACCTACTGAAGCAGCCACATTTGCCCCTTCAGAAGAAGGGGGTTTTAGCTTACAAAGAGCTATCAAATTAGAGTATTTTAAACTTACAAAATTATCTACAAGTTTTGGGGGAGGGCTGGGCAGTGGTGGTGCACACCTTTAATTGGGAGACAGAGGAAGGTGGATCACTGTGAGTTCGAGACCAGCCTGGTCTACAAGAGCTAGTTCCAGGACAGGCTCCAAAGCTACAGAGGAACCCTGTCTCAAAAAACAAACTAACAAAAAAACCAAACCAACCAAACAAACAAACAAAAGTATTTTGGGAAAAGGTTCTAAATTTGGGGAAAAAAAGATTTATATGTGTGTGTGTGTGTGTGTGTTTATGGCATGGGTATGCAGACACCTGCAGAAACCAGAAGAGGGTGTTTTGTCCCATGGAACTGGAGTTCAGATGGCTGGGACACGATCACAGGACATTTGGAAGAGTATCTGCATGGCGCTCTTAACCATCTCTCTAAATCCCTAAAAGGGGTTCATTTTACTTATGAAGGACAAAGCCAGCAAGATGTGTACATGGGCTATGGAGCACAGAAGAGGTGCCCAGTGGATGTCCCTGTCCTCAGGGGAGTGGGAGGTCCTTCTGGTACTAGGATCTTCAAGCTCTGAAAGGCCAAGACTGGCATCAGGATGCCTGCCTGTACTCTAACATAGGAGCCAGTCTCCCAACTCCTCCCACAGGAGCACAAGCGGAAGGGAGGGGAGCAGAGGAGAAAAGACAGTGTGCTCATTCTGAGACCACCTCTTGCTATGGCCACGGTAGCATGGAGCACAGAAAATATGGCAGTGGAGAGATGGCCTCAGTTGACACTCAGAGATCTTCTGCCTTTGGTGGAAGCTTCAGTAGAGACCAGGGTGAGAAGCCATAGAGTGGTCCTCATTATAACTCTGTGACTGTATATGTGGGCTACCACCCAGTGCACCAGGATAGGCCTCCAGCTTGGAGGCTAGGCCCCCAGTGCGGAGTCAAGAAGGGCCTAGATATGGGGCTGGGGATTTGTCTCAGTGGTAGAGTGTTTGTCTAGCAAACACAGGCCCTGGGTTAGGTTCTCAGCTCTGGAAAAAAAAAAAGAAAAAGAAAAAAGACAAAATAACAAATAAGGGTCTAGAAGTCTGCATGGTGCCTAAAATGTCTGCTCAGCCCAGTGGAGGATGAGAAACCTCACCAAGCCCAATAATGATTCAGAGTCATCCACAGAGAGGAAGGTCCTCTTTCCTCCTATAATTCCTACACCCTAAAAAAAAGTCCCACAAAGAAATGGTCAGATCACATTCAGATGAAAGATCTGCATTTTTGTCAGAAGTATTCAGAATAATTTCTTCAAAGCTACTGTTTAAGTGCAAGAGTCTGAGGTAAGGTTAGGCTGCTGAGAAATCCCCAGTCAAGCAAGGAAACATTCCTGCCCATCTGCACTGTGGCATGCCAGTCCTAGCTCTGCAGAGCTGGTGAGGGTACCGGGGGGGGGGGCTGCTCTGTGCCAAGCACAGCTTTCCTCACCTCCTTGGGATTGTCCCCCGTGAGGCGGAACTTGCGTGGTGTCTTGCTCCGAGCATATTTGCAGCCATTGAAGTACATGCTCCAGGAACAACCGAAGGAGAAGGAGGCACCACAGGTGTTGGGGTCTTTGCCTTGGCAAGCACAGGTCCGGCTGCAATGCACAAGACAAGCCAGGCATACAAATGTGATCTCTCTTTGCTGGCACTGCCCTGCCCCTGCAGAGGACTGGTACCTACTAGCCTCTGATAACAAGGACTCCTCTTTCCACCCCACTACTCTTCCAAGTTTCCCAACACAGGTTAGTCTCTGAACACTCATGCTCAGTGAAATAAGTCTGTTCAGAGGGTCATGTGATGCTGAGTCTATCAGTGACATTCTTGCAGAGGCAAACTTAAAGGGACAGGAAAGACACATGGTAGTTGAGGGCTGGGGGAAGGGTTGTAAGTGAAGGGCACAGGAAGTCAAGTGTGCTTGCACATGTAGACACAGATGTATGTGTGGGCATCAAAGGATAACCTGCAGGAGTCATTCTCTCCTTCTACCATTCCTGGGGAATGGACTCAGACTGTCAGGCTTGGCAATTGCCTAAACCCACTGAACAATCTCATGGACCCCTATCGTTAACCCTGACTGGGTTATGTGACTATAGATAGTTACTAAAATCCTCCAAACTGTTGTGGGTAATGGAGTACAGTTTTAATCCCAGTACTCCAGAGGCAGAGGCAGGCAGGTCTCCCCGAGTTCAAGGCTAGCTTAGTCTACTTAGCTAGTTCTAGGCCAGCCAAGGATACAATAGCAAGACCTTGTCTCATCAAAAATACAACAAAACCCTCCAAACTACATACCTAAAGAATAACTTTACTGAAACTAAATACATCCCAATGAAAGGATAGGAAAATCCAATAGAGATAGGTTACTGTTGATCTGGGGCCAGAACCCAGGGTTCTCCAGCATCCCAGTACCCGCTACCCAGGACCCTGTGGTCCCATCATCCACCCACTGCCACTCCAACACATACTCATCATTGAGGCCACATCTCCGGCTGGTAGGGTTCCCATACTTCCGGAGGGTATCGGTGAGCTCCTGGTAGAGGGTGTCTCCAAGGCTGCGAGGGATGCCCTCCCAGGCCAGGATCAAGATGATAATCACGGCATTCTGACAATGGTGGCCTGCCCGATGCCGCACCAGGCACAGCAGTTTCTCCTCCAGTGTGTGTCTTCGGATCACCTGCAGAGATACAGGACTGAGCTATTACCCTGCAGGAGTCATACAGTTCTGCATGTTATGTGCCCCTCACTCCCCCACAGACCTGGAGCTGTGGGTCTTTAGGACAGTACCATTAGGAGAGAAGAAACACAAAATTTTAAAACAGAAAAATAGAAACTAATTATGATAAAGTCTAAGACATTTGTGACCGCTGGGTGGTGGCGGCACATGCTTTGAATCCCAGCACTTAGATCTCTGAGTTTGAGGCCAGCCTGGTCTCAGAGTGAGTTCCAGGACAGCCAGAGCTACACAGACACAGTCTCAAAAAACCAAAAGACGTTAGTGACCAACACAAACTTAAAAGTAAAAATAAATGAACCTGTGAGCCAGAAATATGGTGAAGAGTTGTATGATGTCTCAGAGCATTTGCAGAGAAAGCACTGCACATCTGTGTGTGTTTACACTCGGGGTATAACACTAGGCAAAACAGTCTGAGGTTCCTCAAAAAGCTATGTATGGTATCAACGTACAACCCCCAGTTCTGTGGGTGTGAAGGTCGGGGAAGGACCCAGCCTGCAGACAGATGCAGTTATACCTGCCACTGACCCTGTGCAGGTGACATGGAAATGAGTGGTAGGGTAGGCAGTACCAACAAGGAAAAGGGTACACAGTCGGGGCTTAGTGAGGCATCTATTCATTCTAGTCTCCTTAACCACACAGGGAACCTCAACCTAGGGCAGCCATCTTTTCCGGTTTTTAAGAAAAAGTGGAAATGAAGAGCTTTTCATAGCCTGTGCCATACTTCCTTTGAGACAGGATCTTACTATGTAGTCCTGAACTTACAAGGTCTATGTTAGCCTTGAAAACACAGAGGTCTCTCTGCCTCTGCCTCCCAGATGCTGGGATTAAAGGTGTATACCACTGTATCTTGCCAAAAACTTTTAAGAGTTTTCTTCATTTAAATACTTATGTGTATGTGTTTGTGTGTACTCATGAGTTTATGTGAACCATGTGAGCGCAGAGCCACCAGAGGCCAAAAATGGCACTGGATCTCCTGTAAGTGTAGTGAAAGTCCTAACCTCTGAGCCATCTCAACAGCCCTCAAACTCCCTTTCAAAGTCACAAGTATCACACTTTATGTAACACGCATTTATGGTAAATATGCATAATATGAAATCTACCAGGTTTGGCGTACATTTTTGTGGCTTTAAGCTCATTCACCATGCTGCATGGCTACCGTTTCCTCTAGAACTTCTACTCCTAATAAAGCTAAGACTTCATTCATAAAACAGCAATGCTCCAACTCTTCCCTTCTGATGCTCCCCTAAATGAGATCCCCCTTCTACTTTTTTTTAATTAAAAAAATGTAAACATTTAGTGTGTCTGTGCATGCCCATGCAGGTCAGAGGATAACCTTTGGGAGCCAGCTCTCTCCTCTCACCCAGTAAGATCTAGGGACAGAGTTCGCATCACAAGGTTTATGTTCAAGAGCCTTTACCCACTGAGCCACCTTGACAACCTCATGATTTGACTTTTATTTTTGGTTGCACTGAGAATTGTACCTAAAGCTTGTGCATCCGAGGCAAGCACTCTATTTCTGATCTATATTCCCAGGTTTCAGCATGGACTTTTTGCCCCTGACTCTGAAGTACCTCATATATGCAATCTATCCTGACAACTAGCAGTTCTCAGTTGTAGCATGTGTCATGACTTCCTGCAAACCTGACAGAATATTTTGCATTTTGCATGCTAAACGATGTGCAGCCTGGATCATGAGGTCTTGGTCTAAGGCAGGGTCCTAATGACATCATTCCCCACTTCCCTGCAACAATCAACTATCATTTTTAAAATTGTGTCCTGGAGTTTAGAAGTACACAAACACGGTACTGGGTCGAATGTTACTTCAGGACTCCTCATACGGTTGCCTGGTTCCTGGCAGCCCATGGGAGGTCCATTGGGGGCACTGACATGTATCCGGAGGAGGTTGATATGACAGTTGTCCCCGGACCAGGGTTAAATCCAGGCCTATAAACTCTGCTCACTGTTTATGGTTGTGATTGTAACTTTCCAGGTGAGTTCTCTGAAGAGGGAGGTACCACCACATTAGACCTTTCCCTAAAAGGGTCACCTCCCATGGGGGGGAGGCAACATGCTTCACACTTCTTGAAGAAGCACCAGGTTCTTTTGTTGTGAAAAGTCCTCCAATAATGCCTAGGAAATGCTGAAGACAAATATGTGGTAATTGAAGTCCAGACAGCTGTTATTTTCACTAAATGCAGAGATGCAGAGGCAAGGAATTCCAGAGAAAAGATGGTTGAGTGTGCAGGCAACACCCAAGTCAGCCACATGGACATTCCTGCGGCCTTCCTGCCTTTGCATATGGACCCTCCACCAGAAATGCTTCTATTCACTCTTTGGGCTGTATTCCAGGCTAAGCCAGCCTCAACATTGGTCTAGCCCCACCCCTCAAGTCCTAGAGTAGGAGGAGCAGCACAGCTGTTTCTTGGTTAGCCTTGTGTTTCCAGGTCTCTGGGACCTTGCCTCCAGGGTGCCTAAGGCAGTGAATATAGAGACAGTGTTTTCCACACGGACCAGCTACCCAGAGGCCGCTTCATTCTAAGCCAGCTCGGTAACAACAGATACCCATGATTTCAAGAGCCATATGAGTGCAAGAAAGACAAGGCTGAGTGAACTGGGGTCTGTGTCAGTGGCATTCTCCCTGACAAGAAGCCCAGGCCGAAGCAAGCCTCATCATATTACTATCTAGAGGCCTCGTCTTGTCTCTCAGCTTGGCTCACATAGGTCAGCCTTCCCTGGCTTCCAGGTAGGAGACAAGAGTACCAGCTACTTAGACACACAGAAAAGAGGAACCAAACAAAATCCTTGGGGCAGGGTGATGTGTGGAATCCAATAATGGGCTAGGTCAGCAACATCTCCAGCTCCTGCCTTCCTATATCTACAGCCCTTACCCAGAGGTCACACACAGTTCCTGACAGCACAGGGTGCCTGGTGCTGGCATGTAAGTAGGACAAAGACAATCAGCTGCCATTGAGGGTCATTGGTTCCAGGGCACCATGATGGTAAATATGTTTCCTTCCTACTCACCGGCCCTGCACTGGCCATGTGGGCCCAGGGGACAAGAAACACCCAGGCACAGCTTAGCTGTGGGGATCCAACACTCACCCACTTGGCAATGGGACAACCTCGAGAGCTCTTCCCCTCCTTCCCTGTGTAGATGACCTTCTCGATCCGGATAGCTTTCCCCTTTTCTCCATACCTAGAGAGGAGACAGAAGCCACATCAGCATGATAAATATACAGAGAGTACGCAATGTTAAGAGGCTGGGCCGCAAGGGTGCTTTAGGCCAGGCTTCTGGCTACTGTGCGGGTAGAGAAAAGGCAGCAACTGGCCACAGGGTACCCAGGTTCCCATGCCTGGTTTACACGTCACTCTCATGTCCAACGTGTCTGTCTCTGTCCTCAGACAGAAGGACAGTTAGTTAGGCAGAATAGTACCCAAGTTGCTTGAATCCACAGGCATTTGCACCTAGCACTATGGTCAAGGCCTCCTGAGTTAACTATTTATAAATTCAATATACAAATAACAAAAGTGTGTGTGTTGGGGGTGCTTATTGGTCTCTTATAGCCACCCCAACTAACCTCTGAATACAAGGATGCTGGAAAAGCGACCCTGCCAAACACAATACAGTAGACAAGGTCTCCCTCTAGTCCCCTGTATGTGCCTACTTCCTGGGACAACTACAGGGGCAAGGCTGGTTCAAATACAGACTGATGGTCAGACAGCCACTCTCTCGTTATATAACTGTAGCCACATTACTGAGCTTGGCAGGCCTCAGTCTTCTCATATGTGAACCGGATGTTAAGATAGCTTCTCCCAGGCTTGGTAATGTATGTCAAGGATCTTTTGTGTGAGGGAAGAATTCAGTAAACCATAACCAAAAATAAAAGTCATCTGTTTTACTAGATCTTCAATATCCTCTGGTGTGGGAGGTCCTTCTGTCTGTGTGTTGCTTTTATTGGTTAATGATTAAAGAACCGGTTTGGCCTATAGCATGGGAGGAGAAGGGCGGAGTCAGAGAGATGCCATGGAGCGCTGCTGGGGATAGACGTGCTGAAACTTTGCTGGTAGGCCATGACCTCATGGCGATATACAGACTAACAGCATGAGTTAAATTAATATAAGAGTTAGCCAATAAGAAGCTAGAGCTATTGGGCCAAGCAGTGATTTAATTAATACAGTTTCTGTGTGATTATTTCGAGTCTAAGCTAGCTGGGCGGCCGGGAACCAACAAGCTCCCTCCTCCAACAAGGATCACTTGCCATTCTGGCCTGCATACTCTTCCAGTCTGTCTGTACTAACAGATCTCCCGACATGTTAGGGCATCTTTGCTCATTCTGGACTTCACTGAGAGTATTTCCAGCCATCTCTCTGTATGAAGGTGGCTGGAGTTGAGACAAAGGTGTCCTTCCTTTGAAGGGTACACTGAGGAAGTCCCTTTAGGATCGAGGGCCTTTAGCTCGGCATCAATTAACTTAGTAAATGAATTTTTTACATCTAGAAAGACAGATGACTAAAGCACTTTCTCTCTTTAATCAATTAACATGCTTTTTTTAAAAGGATTGGTTTATTCTGTGTATGTGTGCATTTGTAGGAGTGTGTACACCTGTGAGAATATGGAAGTCAGAGAGGACATCAGATCCCTTGCGGCTGGAATTATAGGCATTTGCAAGATGTCTGGCTTGCTCTGTAGGTGCTGACACCCAGACTCAGGTCCTTGGGATTGCAGAGCAAGCACTCTGCAAAGCCATCCCTCTGGCACAGACATGGGTAGGCTTTTTAAACAGACTAAGTAAAGTCCTTGAATTCTGTAGTGAGTTCCGTTTGATCATGACATTTAATAAGGCATAATGCTATCCCAATGACTGCAGCTTTAAGACACCCCATTCTTCATCTCATCTGTTCCACTGTGATGAATCACTGTACCCGAGGACCCAGTGCACAAGGGCACTGGTCTTGGATGCAGCTCAGTGGTACAAAGGTTGGCATGATTAGTTCCTGTTAATCTATAATTTCTCTAATACCTATGTCTATCTTGCCTTCAACAAAATGTTTTGTGGAAAAATCAGTGGTCAAAGTGCTTTCCCTACTCTGTACTGATGGCTTTCTTTCCTTCCCTCCCGCCCTCAGTCCCTTCTTCTTTCAAGACAGTCTCACTATGTAGCCTAGGCTGGTCTAGGAACTCACAGTCCTCGTGACCTTAGATTCCTAAGGGCTGGGGTTAGAGGCATGCACCATGTTTTGCCAATACTTAGATGTCTTAAAAGTCTCCTTGTTGCATTTCCCTCACGGAAAAAGAAACAGAGTTTCCTTTCAAACACTGAACTAAGTTGTCTATCTCGCTCAGATCTTAGGGGAGGGTGAGACGGCTTCTGACCACATTAACAGACGAGGGCTGCCAGTGCCTTATAGGAAGTGCTTGCAGAAACCATTCAGCACCGCTGTAGTGGAACCTGACAGCACTGCCTTTGTTTGGTGCCAGGCTTATCAGGACACGGCCCCCAAGGGCAGGCCTGGGACCCAGGTTTGTCTAGGGATCCCTGTCAGGAGACTAGCATAAGACTGCCACAGCACTCGCACAGAGAGGAGCTATCATATTCCCAAAGAAGGGTGAGCTGAGGACACCGATGCTGGCACTGGTGCTGGCTTCCTGACCAGCTCCTTCCCCACCATCACCATCCCTGTGAGAAAGCACCTCAAAGTTTTCACTGTAGACAAAAAAGGGGGTGGGGGACTAAGTTGACTAATCAAGGTAGACTTTCTTGTTCCTTTATTTTTTTTTTCTTTTTTAAAAGTGGTAGTAGCACATGCCTTTAATCTCAGTATTCAGGAGGTAGAAGCAGGTGGATCTCCAAGTTCAAGGCCAGCCTGGTCCACAAAGCAAGTCCCAGGACAGTCAGAGCTGTTATACAGAGAAATCCTGTCTTGGGAAAAAAAAAAACCCAAAAAAGGTCATAAAGGGGCTGGAGAGATGGCTCAGAGGTTAAAAGCACTGGCTGTTCTTCCAAAGAACCCAGGTCCAATTCCCAGCACCCACATGGCAGCTCACAACCTTAAGTCAAGTTCCAGGGCACCCAATGGACACCCTCATACAGACATACATGTAGGGAAAACACCAATGCATATAAATCAAGACTTTTTTTTAATTTAAAAACATTCGGGGGAAGGGAGTGTGCCATGGTATATGTGTGGAGGTCAGTTTCTCTTTCACCCTGAGGGTTTTCAGATTACACTCAGGCTTGACAGCAAGGGCCTTTACCTACTGATCCATCTTGCTGGCCCCTTTTCCTCTCAGAACAGAACTTGATAACTGACTTCTGCTTTGGTTCTTTCTCTTTAAATATCTTACTTCCTCGGCTTATCATGAAGAGTTAAATTACCAGGCTCTAAGTGAGTCTGCCAGGACCAGCTAAAGCATCAGCAAGAACAACTAACAACTTGGCCTATGGTTCTTGAAGGGTGGCTCCAGGGTTGTCAACAGAGGTCTCACTGGGAGTCAGGTAGGTACACAAGCCTCACAAGCCTCAGCAGCTTTCGATTCCTGCTCAAATTTGAGATGCAGTAAAGCTGGACTTCCCCAGGATTTGCTTGAGCACGCTAATGAGATCAGTCCTCCCCGAGCTCAGAGGACCTGTGAGCAGTGCAGGCTCTGCAGTGCCAGGCTGCAGAGGACCTTTCCTTGATTGAACTCAAGGCTCTGGGTAGTGGGCCATCTACAGTTTGAAGCTTGACTACTGACTCTAATTATCTACCAACACCAAGACCTGGGTACCCAGTAAGTATGATGCTCATAAATACATTGGGACATTTTAGAATTTGCTTTCAACTCCACCTCTCCTTCAGTTTTGTGCCTTACAAATAGCTAAAACACCAAGGTCTTCTTGATGTCAATATATGTTCCCTCCCTGACTTTGGCCAAGCCCTGACAAAGCAGTCACACTACTAAGAAAAAGTGAAGACAGAGGTCCAAAGTCAGCTGGGACAAGCCACAAACTTGACACCCTCGTAAGAAATTCACTATTCATCTACTTCCCTCCTTGTTCCAGAATGAGAAGACATCTATAGGACAACCTCAATGAAGACAGGGAAAGATGAGCTGCTGTGCAAAATGTGGTCACAGGTTTTGTGTTACTTTTAAGAGCTGAGCCTGGAGGAATTTATCATATGAGAAATCAAGGCATTAATAGCAATTCATAGGATTGTGTCAGCAAGATTCAGGGGTGGCCTAAGCAGACTCCCACCACCGAGATAAGCCCTCACCTTCCTCCCAGGGTGGGATGAGTGAATCTGGCTCTCAGCTCACTGGCAGGCAATATGAAGATGGAGGCACAACCTGCTCCATGACTCATAGAGTCCTTATAGTGAAACAAGCCAGGTGCTGAGGAAAATGCAAGCATTTCCAGCTCTCCCAGGGGTTCCTCCTTTGGATGGCATTCTGAAGAATCTATAGCTGGCTGTTATTTTTAAAGCAGGGAGGCAAAAAGGACAATCTTAACACTGTTACTTCCTTCAGAGTCATGCTGCTATGATTAAAATTACTTAGACTTAGCTGTTTGGAAATCTTATAAGATTACTGACACCCCCCCCCAAAGGAGTACAACCAAATAGCTGAGACTGACACCACACACTCTCCCAACTCAAACTTGAGCAAAGTACTGCAACCCCTTACCAAAGATACCAGCCAAGTCTGGAGTAGTGGACCAGACCCCAACACTTGAGAGGCGGAGGCAGGAGGACTAGGACATCAAGGACAGTGCCAGACACACAGAAAGTTTAAGGTCTGCCTGGGCTGCCTAAAACTCTGTCTCAAACAAACAAATAAAAACCAAAACAACAATAAAAAGAACTACCACCACCAGCAACAAAAAGTCATTGTCCAAATTTGGCCTGGTATAGTCTGAAGGCACACATACAAATACACATGGATCTAAGTCTCTTGTCCTGGGCTCAGGCAAAGCCCTTTAAATCAGGATTGCATGGGGGGGGAGGGTGTCTCTCTGATCAAATGGGCTCCTCTGATGGCTATTTGGAATAGAAATGTTTCCAGATGGCACAGGAAATGATTACTACACATCAGTGACCTCCATGGAGCTCCGCTTATGACAGATTCTCCACCCCATTCCCCTGCTGCACTGACAGGCTTAGCCCAGCTCCCCTCGGCACAGAAGACCTGGCTCCCGTGCTTGTAAAAACTAAGACACTAAGCCTTCCACAAAGCATATGCATCAGCAAACTTTTGCTTTATTTAAAATTCTAATGATTGGTTTTGAAATATCAGTGTACACATGTGCGTGTGCGTACACACACACACACACACACACACACACACACACGACAAAGACTGCCCACCCTTTTCTGTACACTTGAAACTCACGCTTCAATTTTTATGCCAGCTCAGTATATGTCCATAGCATTCCTACAGTGTGTCCTGGTGCCATCTCTGTATGTCCATAGCATTCCTACAGTGTGTCCTGGTGNTATGTCCATAGCATTCCTACAGTGTGTCCTGGTGCCATCTCTGTATGTCCATAGCATTCCTACAGTGTGTCCTGGTGTCATCTCTGTATGTCCATAGCATTCCTACAGTGTGTCCTGGTGCCATCTCTGTATGTCCACAGCATTCCTACAGTGTGTCCTGGTGCCATCTCTGTATGTCCATAGCATTCCTACAGTGTGTCCTGGTGTCATCTCTGTATGTCCATAGCCTTCCTACAGTGTGTCCTGGTGCCATCATCTATGTTTTGTAGAAAAGAAAACTGAGTCACACAACTGACCCAAGGGGGACTCAGCAGAAGTACAGGATCAGGCGAGACCCAGGCAGCGACAGCATCCACACTCTTAGCTACAGAGCTACATCATCCTCCACACACAGTACTATTTTCTGCTGCGGCCTGTGCAGACATTAAAGGCTCTTTGTGAGCAGGCACAGCGGTGCACGCTTTTAATCCCAGCACTCAGAAAGCAGAGGTAGATGGATCTCTTGAGTTTGAAGATAGCCTGGTCTACATAGTGGTTTCTAGGACAGCCTGGGTTACATAGAGAGATCCTGTCTTAAAACAACAACAACAAAACCCATAAATAAGTAAATAAAGTCTTTACGTGAATAAAGAATAAGTAAAGAATAAAGAAAAAGGAGCTCCTGACTCTAGAAACAATGCAGCCGAAACTGCACAAGAGTCCAGTCACAATGCCTCTCTACCATAATAGACTGGATCCCAAATTGTAAACTAGAATAAACCTTTCACCTCCCCATGCCCCCCAAAAAGGAAAAAGGAGAGCTGCTAAGAACCCCACAGCCCTGGAGTACTAATACAAACTCATGATGTCTTCTAAAAAGCATCAAAAATAAAAAATCCACAGATGTAGCTCAACTCAGTGTTCTCGTCTAAAGTGAACTAAAAACAAGCCACTTTTGTACCAACATGCATTCTGCCCCTGAGCACCCCAGAGTATTTCAAGACCTCTTGGATAAAGGTGTGCATAAAGCCAGAAAATTTCATACAGGAAAATTCAGGACAGACCTCATTTGTGAAGTAATTTTGGTGGGGGTGGGAAATCTTGCAAGGCAAGAAAAGTCAGCTGATTGGAACTTGAGCCCTAAGCGCCCTTTGCAGGCTGTCAGGAGCACAGGGAGCAGGGTAAGCAACACTGTAGAAATGCTCTCCAAGAAAATCAGGCTGCAGGAACTAACTCCATAAACCCAACACCACACAGCTGTGTTGTCTAAGGAACAAGGGAATGGGTTGGGGCATATGGAGGGCAAATCTATGGATGGAATGAAACCCGGACAGGAAGTGAGAGTCCCACACTGAACTTGCCACCGTCCAGATATGAAGTTTCTCCCTAGTGCACCTAGCACAACCCTACAGCCTCAGGTGCTTAGCATCCACATTCCACCCAATAGGCCCCATTCTCCCTGGATGTGGGCATCACTCACCGCTCCTCCATGAGTTCCCGGATAGAGGCTACTGTGGGGCCAGATCCCAGGTGAGTGTAATATGGGCCTTCATCTTTCTCCACTATTTGTTCTGCAGAAATACCAAGAGCAAGCATTATTTGGAGACAGTTAAGGCAACACTAATTCAGAAAAAGGTAAACCACTAGTAGGAAGTTAATAAGTATGTTACAAACAGCATATAAACATGTAAAAACTGTGTTCAGTCCCTATCAGGAAATAAACAATAAAATTATATTCACAATAAAACATATCACCAAACGGGAAAATTTAGAAATCTGATAAATTCAAGAATCATCAAGACTGTGGTCTAAACATCTGGAATTCAGCTCCCCATCAGCCAGCAGAGCTGAGTTCTGTGCTACAGAACAGAGCGACTCTGCTTCTGCACACACACTCTGACCAGGAGTCAGCGAGCTATGGCAGACACACTACAGAAGGGAACCAAACACCAGGGTCACGGCAGCAGCATCCCCAAACACAGTGTCCATCAACAGATGAAGATTTAGATGTTAGATGTGGTACATCCAAATCCATTCAGAAGAGCACTGCCCCAGGAAGGAGTAAGTTCTCTGTTGTAGCACTGGGGGTTGGATGCAGGACTTTATACACACTGCGGTGGTCTGAATAAAAATGGCTCTCATAGGCCCATAACGGAGGGGCACTATTAGGAGATGTGGTCTAGTTGGGTTTGGGGTAAGTGTAGCTTTGCTGGAGGATGTGTGTCACTAAAGCCAGGTCTAGTGTGACACTCACTCCTGCTGCCCGTGAATCCAGATAAAGAATTCTTAGCTACCTCTCCAGCATCATGTCTGCCTGGACTCAGCCATGCTTCCCATCACAATGGACTAAATCTCTGAAATGTAAGCCAGCACCAATTAGATGTTTTCCTTTATAAGAGCTGCCATGGTCATGGTGTCTCTTCAAAGCAATAAAACCCTATAACACATACTATACAAAATCCTCCTGTTTCAGGCTCCTGAGTAGGCAGCTTACAGGTAGTGCCTCCAGGCCCAGCAGGAGTGAAATTCTGGTGCAGCTACCACACAGATCTTAGTAAAATACAGTAGACACAGCAGGTTTGGGGATGCATGCCTGTAATCCCAGTATCTGAGAGATCAGGATTCAAGGGAAACCTTGGTTACATAGCAAATTCAAGGCTATCCCAGGCTACAAGAGACCCAGTCTCAAAAACAAACATCTAGAAGAGGCAAATTCACAAGAGAGGAGGTAAACCAGAAGTCTAAAGTAGAGGTAGGTCATCAAGGGCCGAGAAGAGTGGGAAGTGGGCAGTGTCTTCAACAAGTACGGGTCTGTTTAGCCGACAGTTCTGCAGACAGCGGGGAAGGCTGAACAATGCAGCACATGTATTGAATGACCTCAATGACATGCACGTTGACACATGAGACAGGGTTTCTCTGTGTAGCTCTACTTGTCCCGGAACTTGCACTGTACACCAGGCTGGCCTAGAACTCAGAGATCCATCTACCTCTACCTCCAGACTGTGGGATTAAATGTGGGGCCACCACAGCCTGGCTATATGGTAATTTTTTGGTTTTTTCGAGACAGGGTTTCTCTGTGGCTTTGGAGCCTGCGCTGGAACTAGCTCTTATAGACCAGGCTGGTCTCAAACTCACAAAGATCTGCCTGCCTCTGCCTCCTGAGTGCTAGGATTAAAGGCGTGCGCCACCACCGCCTGGCTGTTAGATATATTTTTACCATGGTTTAAAAAACCATGATAAAAAAAATGGGGCTGGTGATCTGGGTCAGTGAGTAAAGGTACTTGCATGTAAGCCTGCAGACTTGAGTCCCTCCCCAGGACCCAAACAGTGGAAAGAAATAATTGATTCTTGCAAGTTCTGACCTTTGCAACCACACATCCCTCATCATAAAATGTGATAAAAATTTAAAAATAAATAGAAACAAAGGACTGGTATACCCTGACATTTATGAGGCTTGAAAACACTATAAGGGGAAAAGACGCCACAAAGGCTCCACGGTGTATGAATCCATTCACGCAAACTGCACCAGTAGATCCTTCTGTAACAGAAAGAGCGGCGGCTGCAAGAGCGGCGGCTGCAAGGGAATCGATGAGGAATATGACAGCTTAACGGCATGGAGTTTCATTTGGGGCAATGAAAATGTTAGAACTAGACAAGAATTGGCCATAACTGTGCGCACTCACCACTTACTGTGATATGGCTGTGTGAAGTTTATCTGTTAAAAGAAAATAAAACTATTGACTCATGTAACTTTTTTTAAATGAAATTTTCAAAGTGAAAGAGTCAGACTCCAAGAGCAATAATCACTTGGACAAGTGTCCTGAATGGATCTCGTAAGGCTAACAGGTAAACTGTAACTGGGACTATTCACAACAGAACAGGAAATTGGTGGAAGCCCACTGAGGAGGGCTTAGGAGACTAGCGAGTAGTGTACCAATATTAATCTCTAACTTTTAAATGTGCGTAACTATGACAACATGAGAGTATGTTGACATACATGAAATTAATAAAATTACAAATGAATAAAATTTGCTGTCTTTTAAACAAGTAAGAGCTGGGGTCTGTGAGACAGAGCTCAATGGTTAAGGCACTTGCCACCAAGCTGGGTGACCTGAGTCTGATCCCTGGAACCCATGGGGTGAAAGACAAAAACCAACTCCTAACAAACTGCCCTCTGACTTCCAAACACACAGACCACACACATGCTAAACACATAAAAAGTTTAGAATAGTGCCGGGCGGTGGTGGCGCACGCCTTTAATCCTAGCACTCGGGAGGCAGAGGCAGGCGGATCTCTGTGAGTTCGAGACCAGCCTGCTCTACAAGAGCTAGTTCCAGCGCAGGCTCCAAAGCTACAGAGAAACCCTGTCTCGAAAAACCAAAAAAAAAAAAAAAAAAAAAAGTTTAGAATAAAACCATGCTGCAAGCCATCAATTGTGACCTAATTCCATAAAAAATTCTGCTCACACACACCAAAACAAGTATGAAAGGATTTCACAGTATTATTAGCAATAGTTAAAACTGGGAGCAACACACAAGGGTGGAAAATCTGTGCCCAGCAGAACACGCTGAATCCAAACCCTAGTGTGATGGCACTAAGAAGAGAGTCTCCAAAGAAGTAATTAGGCCATGGAAGTGGAGCCTTGGGCTAGGGAAGATGGCTCAGCAGTTAAGATCACTTCTACAGAGGATCAGCGTTCAGTTACTACCATCCATACAAGCAGCACTGCCTCGAACTCTAGCCAGGGGTTATCGGCATGCACGTGTGTTCATGTTCTGGTTCTTTCTCTCTCTCAATGCACAATTCTTATGAGAGACTGGGGAGAGGAGTCAGTGGGTAAAGCGCTTGCTGTGCAAACACGAGTTAGGAGCTCAGATCCCCAGCAACCACTAAGAAGTTGGGCATGTCCACTTCCCCAATTTATGGAAGTGGGACTATATGTGTGTGTGCGCAAAACAACAACAACAAAAAAAGCGGATCTTTTGCATTCATCAGCCTAGCCACACTGATGACCTCCACATACGCTGAAAAGACATTGACTCCGAAAAGCGGAAATGATCAAGAAGTTACTGGATGTTAACTTCTAGATTCCACACACATGCACATACACACCTACACACACCCAAAAGACCCAGAAATCTTAATTCTGCTTGTCCCTTGCTCTGGACCAAGTGAGGACACATCAGGGAAGCGCTCGTATCTCAGCTGGAAAAGGCGCTCTCACTAGTTACAGGGTCTCTGTGTGTCTCAGCTGCCAAACGGTGAGGATGCTGGTTTAAGCTGTCCACTGTGTGGCATCTGTGTTGTAACAGCACACACTGACTGACACATGCTCACAGTCCGGCAACTGTATAAAGGATGAATCTATCAGTCACAGCTGGGGTGAGTCAGAAGCGCACCTGCAATCGCAGTCCCTCGGCCAGCGCACTACCACAAGACCACAATGAGGGACTGAAGCCAAACACTGAACCAGCAAAACATTCAAAGATAGGTGCCACTAAACCATGCTGCTTACAAAACCATCCAGAAGTGGCAAAATGAGACAGGACACTCAGGACACTCAATGAATTCCAACCTCATAAAACACCATTTTCAAGCTGGGCCTGGATAGCACACACCCTTTATCCCAGCACTATGGAAGCAGTGGTAGACAGATCTGAGTTCAAGGCCAACCTGGTCTATAGAGCAAGTTCCAGGACAGCCAAGGATACACAGAAAAATCCTGTCTCAAAAAAACCAAAAGAAAAGAAAATGCCATCTTCAAGAGAAAATGCAGTGACGTGGACATTCATTTGATAAATTTTCACAAAACTTTAAATGAAGGTTTGTAAACTGTCTTATGTCAAGAATTCATAACTTTATAATGTTAAAAAAATGTTAAAAGCCTAAGAGGCAGGAGAGATGGTTCAGCAGTTAAAAGCACTTGCTGCTGTTCCCGAGGATCTAAGTTCAGTTCCCGATACCCACATGGGGGCTCATAATCATCTGCAAGTCTGATGCTCTCTTCTGGCCTCCAAGGGCACCAACCATACATGTGGTACACAGATACACATGCAGGCAAAACTCATCCATATGAGAATTTTAAGAATTTTAAGAAGTCAAGTCCATACTCATTTTGTACACAACATTACACTCTGCTATACAGTAGACACAAAACACGACACATAGTTGCTCCCTTTAAAGAGTAGATGCTCCTGCTGGACAGACAAGTGCCACACAGGAGCTACCTGATGGCATGTCACATGGGGAAGGGATGAAATTTTCAAGGCTTGATTTTGGAAAAACTGGGCAGAATTATTTAATTCATAGTTAGAAATTTAAAGCCACCCTGCCCCCATTCCCCCCACTCTCCCCACACACACACCCCGACACCCACAAAATCAGAGTTGAAGACGGCTCAGAATTTAAGAGCACGGGTTGCTCTTCCAGAGGACCAGTGTTCATGCCCAGCACCCTTGTCAGGCAGTTTACAACTGTCTAACTCCAGCTCAGGGTATCCAATGTCCTCTCTGGCATCTGAGGGCACTTCCCCCCCTCCACACATACGCGCGCACACACGCGTGGGCGCATACACACTCTATAAATAAACTTTAAAAAAGCTGCACATCTGAAGGCACTTCCCACACACATGAACACACACACACACACACACACACACACACTCTATAAATTTTAAAAAAGCTGCACATCTGAAGGCACTTCCCACACACATGAACACACACACACACACTCTATAAATTTTAAAAAAGCTACGCATCTGAGGGCACTTCTCACACACATGAACACACACACACACACATGCACGCACACATACTCTATAAATAAACTTTAAAAAAGTTGCAAGAGCGCTGAAAAACAAGCAAGCGAACAGAAGATTATTCACACAGTTACAGAAGAGGGAAGGGCTCAGACATGACAAAATCCACAAGCCACTGATTTAAAACAAAAAGACTGATAAATTTAAGTAAAGGGAACCTTACAGAAATTACAATCAAAAGTCAACTGCAGACAAATATCATGCTGGGAGAAATATCCGGAACAACACACTAATTTCTTTAATCTATCAAGCTTCACCACAGCTCCGTAAGGACAGAACCAAGAGAAAAGAGAAGCGGGAGAGGATGATTCTTTGTACACATCTAAAGACATTTCTTTCCTTTTTGACGGGCCACTGTCAGAGTCTCTGCTAAGTCACTGTACTGGAAAGGGCACAGGAACCAGACAGTGTAGACAGCAACACAGCCAAGTGCTAAAACAACAATTGCACAACTGGTCTGACCCAGACATTCTAAACATTTCAAAGAATTTTTGTTTAGGAATTTGGTTGTGTTTGCCTGTGTGTGTGATCGCCTGCACTGTCATCTCAGCACTCAGGAGGACAAGGAAAATATTTTGTGAGTTTGACGCCAGCCTGAGCTACAGAGCAAGTTCCAGGCCATCCTGGGCTACACAGAAGTCATCTCAACTGAAGGACAGGAGTTAGGTTGGGGAAACAGGACGATACACAAATGCTCATATGAGAAATTATCAGAGGTAACCTACAGTCCCACCACCAAACACTGGATGCTATAGCACAGACCCTATGTTGAATATTGAGCAACTGAGATTAGATTTATGTACAGGAATTACTTCTAGGTATTTTAATGAGCCAATGTTATACATAACATATCCATCTGCACACACATAAGCATAAATGTATACATGGGTTGAGCTCGCTATGAGCACGGTGAAAGCACGCTTCTCCTACACTAGAGCATCCTTCCCATTCCCCACACAGAAGTCTACTCAAGGCTCTTCCTGCTGACAGGAGACAGAACATAATGTCAACAAGAATCCATATCACCCCCTGACACCACTCAGCATGACCCCCACGGCACCATACCACAGCCTCTAGCCACACAACTGCACTGCCCGAGTCCTTAAGTGTATTCTCGTGGAAAACAATACCTTCATTTCTCTTTTATATGTATTATACACATACATGGGCATGCACTCATCTGCATGTGCATGTGTGGATGACAAGTATATATTATTTGTTCTAATAAATAAACCTTGCCTGAAGATCAGAGGGCAAAGCAGCCATACTAGAAGCCATACAGGTCAGGGAGTGGGGGCACCACCTTTAATCCCAGGACTCGGGAGACAGAGACAGACAGACCTCTGTTAGTTCAAGGCCACCCTGAGCTACACAAGATTGATCTGTCTAAAAGAGAAACAGAGCAATTGGGATCACATGCCTTTAATCCAGCAGTAGGGAGGTAGAGACAGGAGCAATGTGGCTGGGCAGAGAGAGGAATATGAGGGGGGAAGACACAGGAATTCAGAGGAGTATGGAGTGTGGAGTCAGGATTCATGGAGACAGGATCTCCCATTTTTGGTCTGTGGTAGAGGTAAGAGCCAGGGGCTACTTTGCTTTTCTGATCTTCAGGTTGAACCCCAATATCTGTCTCTGGGTTTTTATTAATTGTGCTACATTTGGCGCCCTACTTTTGGAGTACAAATTCACGAAAACGTTGTTTGCCTGTGGCTTTACAGCCATCAGCATAGGCCAGAGCTATACACTGGAGCCACTGCCCTGCCATTTGGTTGGTTTTTTGTTTTGTTTTGGTTTGCCTCCTGGAGGGCGCTCCCTGAACCCCATTCTTGGGCTGCTGTTATACTAGGTAGCGCCTTGAAATCCAGTCAGGCTTTTACTGTTCAACACAGTAGCAATAAGCCTCACATCTTCAACAACATCATTGGGAGATCTGGTAAGAAAATTGGAAATTCTTAAACAGAGGAGTTAGTTAAAAGAGAGGGTTTTTTTTCCCACATTAAAAAATGGAAAACACCATTACATTGGTAGGATTTGTGTCTCTGTATGAATACTTTGAAAATGGAATGACTAAATAAGAAGATAACTAATTTGAATTTATGTAATGTCAATTGTAAACATTATCAGCTTTATCATTTTTGTTGTATCACTAAAAAGTTGGTTAACCCAAGTGCTAAAATACAGGATAGATCACAGAGATGTTCAAATCAGGACAGAGGAATTGACAGAGGAGAACCAGTTTCAGCATTGCATTATAAAAATAGAGAGGATCAGTCTCAGGTTGTCAAACAAACAACTAGTAACCTTATAGGAACTGCCTGCAGAGCAACTGTACAGGTTCTGTTACAGCTAACTGGGTTTGGATGCCAATGTTAGATTTGAGGAGATTCAAGGAAGCAATAGTCTCATATGGCATGCATTTGCCTTTTGTGAAGCAAATGTTAAACTTGTGGTCAGTTTGTAAAAGAATTATCCCTAAAGACTGGATAGAATTGGTTAAAGGTGTTTTAGAGCCTGGTCTACAATTACAACGGAATACCTGGTTCAGAGAAGAGGCTAAGACTGTTGAACAACAGAGTAAAGCTAGAGGTGGGGAAATCTCCCAAGATCAAATTCTTGGAGAAGGAGATTATGGTGCTACAGGAAGGCTGTATATGATGACCACACCCTGGATTTATGCCATGCAGGAGCAGCTTTGAATGCTTGGGATAGAATAGGAGAAAACACGAGGGAAAATTGAGCCATTTGTTAAAAGTTAGACAGGGCCCAAAGGAAGCCTTTATGTATTTCTTATAAAGATTGAAATCAGCAGTAAAGAGAATGATACCAAACTCAGAAGCTAGACAAGTAATAATCGAATCTCTGGCTTTTTGAAAATGTTAATTCTCAATGCAAAATGATAATTAGACTGTTAAAGGCAAGGTCAGCACCTTTGGAGGAATGAATTCAAGAAACAATTAATATTGTATGATGATGCATGGTAGGAGAGAGGTGATTTCCAGAGGTTTGAGGAAAACTTGAAATGTCAAGTGTTTCAATTGTGGCAAACAAGATCACCTTAAAAGGGATTGTAAACAGGGTGTTCCTAGAAACAATGTTTTTTTTTTCCCTAAACAAAATTCATTCAGAATGCCCCTCCCTTCTGGATTATGCAGAAGGTGTGACAAAGGCAGGCACTGAACTAATGAATTCAGGTCAATGAGGAATAGTCAAGGTAATCCTTTGCTGTCAGGGAAACTCCATAAGGGGCCTCTTGCAGGCCCCTATATCAAATCTAGTTTAGTCATTTCCTGCCATCAAAGAGGAAACTCCTTCCCAGAGCAATTAAAGAATCTAATGGCTATTGTAAGAAACCATTACTGCTCTAGATAACAGAACAGCTATAGAAGAGAGAATAAAAAATTTAGGAGAAACCATAAAGTGAGTATTTTGGCAAACTTCTATAAGTGAACAAAGACCAAAATTAAAAATACAAATAAATGTTGTCATTGAAGACCTGGAAGACACAGGTGCAGATATAACAATAATTTCCTCAGAATCTTGGCATCCAAATTGACCTCTTAAGAACATGAATGTTCCGTTTTTAGGAATTGGAATTTTATCTCAGGTAAAGCAGAGCCTGAGATGGATTGAATGTATGGGGCCAGAAGGACAGTGAAGAATATTAAAACTGTATGTGGCTAATTTGTGGGGACATGATTTGTTTCAGCAATGTAATACTCAGATTAACATTCCCCTAATCTTAGCAACAAACCATAAATTAGCATATTTTTCTAGAAAACTATTATAAGATATTATTAAGAACAGTCACCAACCATTCAGGTTGTACAAGAACAGGGCACAACAGCTGCTGATCTTTCAAAGGCACCAACAGCCCTATCTTTAAAATGGTGGACAAACAAACCTATATGGGTTAAGCAATGGCCTTTAACAATAGAGAAACTGCAGGCTTTAGAACAGCTGGTAAAGGAGCAACTAGATGCTCAGCATATTGAAGAATCAACCAGCCCTTGGAATTCTCCTGTATTTGTTGTTAAAAAGAAATCTGGAAAGTGGAGAATGTTGACAGATCTAAGAGCTGTCAATAAGGTGATTCAAACAATGGACTCTCTATAGTCTGGCATTTCTTTGCTGTCTGTATTACCTAAAGGATGGCTTCTTAACAGTTACTGATTTAAAAGATTGCTTCTTCACTATAACTTTATAAGAAAAAGACAGAAAAATTTGCCTTCACAGTACCTACTTAAAATAATTCTCAGCCTGCTAAAAAATACCAATGAAAATTTCTCCCACAGGGAATGTTAAATAGCCCCACCCTGTGCCAATATTTTGTAAGGCAGTCATTGGAAATGATATGTAATCAATTTTCTGAATCTAGAGTTTACCATTACATGGACATTTTCCTATCTGATTCAAATATAGATATTTTAGAAAGAATGCTCGAAGTAAAGAAAAATTTTCCTTGTTGGGGATTATAAATAGTTTCTGAAAAAATACAAAGAGGAGATTCTATTAATTATTTAGGCTATAAAATAGGTTTATAAAAAAATTAGACCCCAAAAGGTGCAAATTAGGAGAGACTGATTGCAGTATATTAATGACTTCGAAAGATTGTTAGGAGACATTTCCCATCTATGGCACACTATTGGGATAGGTCCTGATGACCCAAACTGATTTAAACAAAACCTCAGATGGTGACAAGGATTTAAATAATCCCAGGGAATTATCATCTGAGAGAGAATTGGCTTAGAATGAAGAGGAATTACAGAAGGCACATGTGGATCATGTAGATCTGAATCTTAATTGCATTCTGGTAATATTACCCTCCAAACATGGTATAGGAATTTTAATACAGAGGGAAGATATTATCTTAGAATGGATCTTTTGACCACATAAACCAAGTAAAAAAACATATGTGGAAAAGGTCTCTGAGTTCATTCTAAAAGGAAAATTGAGACTTTGTCAATTATCAGGAATAGACCCAGAAGAAATTATAGTTAATATTAATAATGATGAAATTGAAAAATTAAGGGAAGATAGTAAACCCTGGCAAAGAGTTTGTAGTAATTTGGGGGGAAAGATTAATAACAACTATCCCAAAAGCAAGAGAACTCAACTTATAAAGAGCACTAACTGGATCCTTTCTCACATTGTATAGGATATACCAATAACTGGAGCCCCTACAGTCTATACTGATGCAAATAAATTGGGAAAGGCAGGTTACAAATCAGAAAATTTAAGTAAAGTGGATCAAAGCTCTTATGATTCTGTCTAAAAGTCAGAATTATATGCTATTTTCATGATTCTAAGGGATTTTAAAGAACCTCTCAACATAATTACTATTTTACAATATGCAGAAAGAGTTATTTTGCATATTAAATCTGAATTTATACCAGATGATATAGAATTGACTTTATTATTTATTCAGTTACAAGATATAATCAGGAATAGGAATCATCCCATATACATAACATAAATCTGATCCCATATGG